>MKYO02002228.1:257921-278556 GCA_002013955.2 Citrus medica
TGTTGAGTGTTAGAAAATGTATATTTATAAAGGAGAAAACCGTCATTTTACATTTCAAGTCTTACTAACAACCCTTACTTTTATGTATTTAACCTTCTTGTGATTTAATTACATGTGTTTTATTTTAATTAAGTATTTTATGTATTTTAGGGGTATCACGGTCATTTCACAACAAACGAGAGATCAGACGGCAAAACCGACATCACTTTTGAACTCAGGACGGTCGAAAACCTTAGGAGGAGCATAAAAGGAAAAATAGTACTGTTCACATATACGGTACTATTCACATATACGGGTATTGTCTACGTTACTGTTCACGGCACTGTTCACATAGACGAATCGATGATGTGGCATTGACTGATGAGGTGTCACGATCCTGTTGGACTAAAATTCTTATGCACTGTTGATCGATGCTGTGACAGCATATCATTGGATCAAAAATCTCATTTATGGTACATGCAACACACAAGATTATTTTCAACCAAACCGCGTCACTGTTCACCCAGGTCAAACCGTGTTACTGTTCATCCGCATGGTCAAACTGTGTACTGTTCACGCGGACTGTTGACTGATGACGTGGCGCAATTCTGAGCGTCCAAACTGTTTTTAATCCAATGGCCACGATTTACTCAATGTATCTATAAAAAAGGGGGCCTCCCCCCCTAATTTGATATCCCTAAATCCATTTTTGGACTCCATTTTCTGTAATTCCCTCTCCATCTTGTATTTTCTACGTATTTTAATAAATTTCCATTTTGCCCCTAGTTCAATTATGAGTAGCTAATTTTCTTTTAAGCTTGGGTTGAAGGTGAAGTCTCAACATGTGTCATGGGCTTTATTGGTAAATTTATTTTCTTTTCCCCTCTAATTTTTGTGGATGATTTGACTTTTCGTCGACAAATAATAATAATCTTGTCTAGATACCGCCTTGGTTACACCGGCTCTCTAGTATAAGGTTATTATTATTTGGCACGATAAGCCCTTAGCACCATATTGATTAGAGCGTGGTTCATGAGGTGTAGATCCCCCCTCATGATTTAATTGGTATTAATAATGAATATTTCGCCCATGATGCATGTTGATACGGATCCAGATACTCAAGTACGGCATTTCAATAGATTTATCTTCAATTTATTCTCGCTATTTTAATTTAAGTTTTAAAATTTATTCTTTCCATTTCAATTCCAATTTTAGGATAATCTAAGTCACCATCACCACAAAATCCAACCACCCATTTACAAAATTAATTCTATACACAATTAAAATCCACCTCCTCGTGGGATCGATACTCGTCACCATTGATCTATACTACAATAGATTCGTGCGCTTGCGAGTTCAATAAAATTTGCACAACAAGCAGCAATTACAAACTCTGCCTTTGTTGTAGAGTGTCACAATTGGCTGTTTCTTGGAACTCTACGCCACAGCTCTAGAACTCAGTTTAAAGACATAACCTGAAGTGCTTTTTTTTATCCTCAATAGCCCCGACATAATCACCGTTAGAGAAAGCAATCAAAATTTCCTCACCACCTTTCTTGTATAATATTCCCATCTCTATTGTTCTTTTCAAGTACTGAAAAATTCTCTTCACAGCCTATTGATGCAACTCAATCGGTGCCTCCATGAAATGGCTTATTAAGCTCACTACATACATAAGATCAGGTCTGGTGGCAGTCAAATACATGAGATTGCCCACCATTTGCTTGTAAGTGGTGGAATCAACCTTCATACCTCCTTTATCTTTCACAAGTCTACAGCCAGGCACAATAGGATTTTTCACAGGATTATAATGCTCCATTCCGAACCTTTCAAGTACCTAATTAACGTCTTTGGCTTATGAAAATTCCAACTAAACCCTGCACCACCTCAACTCCGAGGAAATGTTTCTTTTTTCCAAGATCAGACATTTCAAACTCTTACTTCATTGACCTCTTGAACTCTTCAATCATCTTCCCATCATTCCCAGTAAAAATGAAATCATCAACATACAAGCTGACTATAATGATTCTTTCATCTCCACCATTCTTTTTGAACAAAGTGTGCTCATTTGAACACCTTCGAACTCTTTTTTGATAAAATAAGACTCAATTTTACTGAACCATGCTCGTGGGGCTTGTTTGAGCCCATACAATGCCTTCTTCAACCGATAGACTTTGTTCTCAGCACCCTTCACTTAATAACCTCATGGTTGCTCGATGAAAACTTCTTCAGTGATCTCACCGTGCAAGAAAGCACTCTTAACATCAAGCTGAAACACCTTATGATCTCTACTAGCAGCTAGTGCAAGAATTAATCTTATAGTATCCCAACGAGCAACAGGGGCAAATACCTCAGTATAATCAATGCCGGTTTGTTGTGTATATCGTTTTGCTACGAGCCGAGCCTTGCATTTGTCCACTTCTCCCTTCTCATTCAGTTTAGTTTTGAAAACCCACTTTACACCTATTTTCTTGGCTCCCCTTGGCGATTATGTCAACTCCCAAGTACCATTTCTTTCAATTGCTTGAATTTCTAGGTCCACAACATCTCTCCAAGTAGAACTTTTAATAGCCTCTTCAAAACTTACTGGATCACTTGATGATGTGAGCATAGCTAGCTGCTGCATTTCTTCTTCTTCAGAAAAACCCTCACCGCTTACATAGTCCTCCATCCATATTGGTTTTCTTTTGATCCTCCCTTGAACGGGGATTATTTACATATGTTGATGTAGAAGAACCCGAGCCACTAGTTTCACTTTGCTCAAGCTGTCCTTCTTTTCCAATGGCACTTTCGTTCACAAATTCCTCACCTTCTTTTTCATCTCCTCATTCAAGAGTATCACTTCGAGTTGCTTCAATTGTTTTCTCCCAGCTCCACTTTTCTTCTTCTTCAAACATCACATCTCGGCTTATGACAATCTTCTAAGATTCAGGATCATACATTTGAAAGGCTTTCGATTCTTCACTCACCCCTAAAAACACACACTTGAAGCTCTTATTGTCAAGTTTCTTCCTCTTGATGTCTGGTATGTGAACATGTCTGATACAACTAAACACTTTGAAATACTTTACTGAAGGCTTGAGTCCACTCTATGCTTCTTCAGGTGTTTTGTCTTTCACCACTGAGGTAGGACATCAGTTGAGAATATGCACTGCCCAATTTACAACTTCTGGCTAGAATTCCTTAAGAACTCCTTTGTCAGTCAACATGCACCTCACCATGTTCAATAGGGTTCGATTCTTTCTCTTTGCAACCCCATTTTATTGTAGGGAGAAGGCTGTAGTGAGTTGCCTGACAATCCCATTTAAACTGCAATATTTGTTAAATTCCGATGAGGTGAACTCCTCACCTCGGTCAGTACGTAAGTAAGAAATATAATTCGCTTTCTCTTTTTCTACCATGCTTTTGAAAATTTTAAACATAGCAAATGCCTCTAACTTAGCATGCAAGAAATAAGTCCACATCTTATGACTATAATCATCTATAAAAGCGAGTATATACCTCTTGTGGCTATTTGATTTAGGAGTGATAGGACCACAAATGTCAGAGTGCACAAGTTGCAATGGTTGATAAGCTCTCCACAAACTTTTCTTGGAAAAGGGTCACGGTGCTACTTGCCAACAACATAATCAATGCATAATTTGGCAGAAGGTTTGAGAATCGGCAAACCCTTCACCAGCTTTTTGTATGCTAAAGTTCTCAAGCCTTTCATGTTCAAGTGTCCAAACCTCCGATGCCACAGATTAGTTGTTGTGTCCTCGGGTGCCATTTGAAAACAAGCTTGTCCTGGAGCATAAGTAGGTGCAGAAGCACACAACATAAATATCCTATTTGCTGACATGTTTGTTTGCATAATAAACCCTCTCATTGGATGATAAATCTTGCATACACCATATTGAATCACAATGGCCAAATCTTTTTCTTAAAGCTGTCCAATACTAATCAAATTACTCTTTAGCTCGGGAATGTAAAATACCTCTTTGATCACCTAAGTTGTTCCAAGAATTTGTATCCTGATGTTTCCCTTTCCCATGACAGCCATTTTTAAGTTGTTTATAATTTTTACCATTTGCCTGAATGACTCATCGAGCTCAATAAACCACCTCTTATCTCTACTCATATGATTGGTATAGCTGGAGTCTAAAAACCACACCTCCTCTATTTTGGAATTATGCATCTCAACATAGGACATGAGTAGCATTTCTTCATCTTCATCCAACTCAGCATAGTTGATATTTTTGTCCCAGTTGGGACATTCATACCTAAAATGTCCTAACTTGTGACAATTAAAACATTTAACGCTGGCTTTGTCAACAGGTTGTCTTCCTCGACCTCTTCTTCTTCCTCTGGGATTTCCACGACCTCTGCCTCTTCTTCCAAACTTGTCTTCCTCACTTGCGCCAAGCCGCTCACCACTTGTGACCTTCAAAGCTTGCTCATCACCACCATTTTTCTAAAACTTCTGCTCATGAACAAGCAGTGAGCTCTGCAGCTCATCCATAGAGAGCTGATCAATATCTTTTGACTCCTCAATGGAACATACAATGTAGTTGAATTTTTCAGTGAGGGTACGCAAGATCTTCTCGATGATTTTCATGTCCGACATATCTTCTCCAATATTCCTCATGTCATTGGCTACCAGCATCACCTTTGAAAAATAATTAGTGACAGACTCACCTATCTTCATCTCCAGAATCTCAAATTCTCTGTGAAGAGTTTGAAGTTGAGCACGCTGTACTTTGATGTTTCCTTGATATTTTCTCTTCATTGAATCCCACAATTGCTTGGATGTGCTCTTCTGAATGATGGTATTCAGAATTGGCTTGTCAATTGCTGAAAAGAGATGATTTTTTACCTTTAGGTCTTTTAGCATTAAATCCTCCAAGTTTTTCCTTTGTGTAGCCGTCAATGTCTCTCCTTTAGTGGGCTCACTGTAACATGTTTTGACGATGCTCTAATATTCTTTCGATCTCAAAAGGTTTTCCATCAGCATGCTCCAGTGATCGTAATCTCCATCAAACTTGGGAATGCTTGGTTGTGCAAAGTTGCTAGCTTCAGCAGCCATCTCTCTTTCACTCTTCTTACAATGTTTTACTCACTCTCTTACAATTCGACCCCTTTGTGAAGCTCTAATACCACTGTGACCTTAAGTTAGAACTCAAATGCAAAGAGCAACAAAACTTGGTAGCTGTAAAAGCTTGTTTATTAAACATTGAACTAAGCCTTTTATACAGCCATTACAAATATGAATGACCCAAAGTGCTAAGATTAAGGAAGAACAATTTAAAAACAAATCTTCACCCTACAAACTAAGGTTTATTCAACACGAACTAACAAACTCAGAAACTAAAGGGATAATCTGTTAAGACTTAGTCAGCAAATACCTAACAGATTATTCTTGCTTCTAAGAATAGTGATACTACATTTTGATTATAGTTGTTGTACTATACTTCCAGAATTTATTTGTCCATTAGTTTCACCTATGATCTGCTTGGGCATTTCAGATGGTTCTCTTAGCCCAAGCTCTTTTTGTATAGAGTGAGAAAAACTCAGATAAAATACACATGTAATGGTAACATCTCATTAAACTGCTAACTAGGTTTTCATGCAAGTATCATTTACCAATGACAATGATACTAGTTGTGAAATGAAGGGGAAGAAAGCAATGGTTTTACATAGAAATAGAAGGCTGTGGTGAGAGTAAGACGAAGAGGAGAGAAAGCAATTTGGGGCAACGAGCAATTGGGGGCTGTCGTTGCTGCCTTAACCAAGCTAAAATGATGTCGTTTTAGGAAGAATGAAAGAAAAAAAAAGAAAAAAAAAATTGAAACGACATCGTTTATTGGTTTTGGGGTTTGACTCAGGTAAATAGCATTTTCGTATCCCAAATATGATACCTACAATATGGATGGCAATGGGGCAGATATGAGTTGGATCTACTCTACTCTATATCTAGATCCATAATAAAAATCAAGATCCTTATCTATTCCAAATCCGTCATGAATTCATATTTTTCGCTTCATATCCATATAAAAAAAAGAAATAAATATCTATATCTGCTCCAAATCCAAAAAAAATTAAAATCCAAATCTGCTCTAGATCTGTCATGAATTCTAAAACTCAACAATTAAAAAGTAATAATTTTTTAGAATGAAAATTGAAGGCTAAAATGTATTGATAATAAATAATTATATAATTTTTCTTAAAAATATAATAAATATTGTAACTTATAATTTTACACCAAAACAACAAATAAAATAATAAAATATCATTTAAAAGTAATTGCACAAGTAAAATCAATCTAATATTCTATTGTTTCCTTCATTATTCTAATATCAACGACACATCCACCTTCATTCCTATAAAATTAGATAATGACATATAAATTAAATATAATTTATATTTAGTCATTTATTATTTTTATTATGATTTGACTAGATATATGAATAACTATATTCCATAAAATTATTTAGCCAATATAATAAAATAAATTATCAGGTTGTATTACTTGACTTGCAATTTGAATATTGTATGTACGTGCTTTTGGGCTGACCGACCTTTAAATTTATAAAACTAACCTTTAAGTTTTAAGAGTTTAAATGTATGGTAAATACCACTAATATGCTATGAATAAAATTTATTATCATTTTAATTCTACAATTATTAAGAAATTTTTAAAATAAAATAAAATTAAAAGATGAGTGGATATGGATATGAATTTACATATTAAGATAAATCCAAACATGCTCTAAATCTGTCTTAGATCCACACATTAATATTTAAAATCGATCTAAATTTTTTTAAACCAATTTAAATTCAATCCAATTGAATTTAAATCACTAATTTTATATCAGATCCAATGCATTGACATCTCTCACAATCTATGGGTAAGATTCATATAAAACCGGCCTATCCATATACGCCCCATAAATAATTACGGGATCCTGAGCCAACGGATTGTTATTGAGATGGCGATTGCCTTTTTGCTTCTACTACCGATCACTTATCTCACTACGACCACAGCAGTTGATGAAATACTTACAAATCAAGTTATGATATCAGCTCAACAAGATAAAGATTGGCTAGTCTCTGTAAGAAGACAAATCCATGAAAACCCGGAACTGCTATTCGAAGAACACAACACAAGTGCCCTCATTCGCAGAGAACTTGATAAACTTGGAATCCCTTATGCATACCCAGTCGCCAAAACAGGCATTGTAGCACAGATTGGCTCTGGTTCTCGCCCTGTCGTCGTGTTGAGAGCTGACATGGATGCTCTCCCTTTGCAAGTAAGTATGCTACTATCTCTAATTTACTGAATTAATATCAATGAATGAATATATAGAAAGCAACTATGTTGTTGCTGATGTTTAGGAGCTCGTGGAATGGGAGCATAAGAGCAAAATTGATGGCAAAATGCACGCATGTGGACATGACGTCCACACCACCATGCTTCTTGGTGCTGCCAAGTTGCTTCATCAACGTAAAGATAAACTTAAGGTTAGTTGAGTGCTTATTTGACTGGTGCTGATATTTTCTAATTATGGAGTTTTTTTTTCCCAAGAATTTTGTTCTCATATAGTTAATTAATATGACTGTTGCTGATGAGTATTAAGATGATTTTGTTCCATTTTATTCGAAGAATGGGATAGTGCTAAGTACCATGGATGGACACATCTTTGAATTTATTGGGTGCTAGATGATTCCTTTAGCTGTTATCACTAACTCTGTGGTACTTAAAGGAATCAACGATGAGTAATAGTTTCAAAGATTGCTTGGTAATTCTGGAATGCCCCTAGCTTTGTTTCTAATGGAAACAACAAGGAAAGACTGGCCAAAAACCATTTATTAAAACAGTAGAACAGAATTTATTGATGGGGCAAATCTATTTTTGTCCCAAATGTAGCTAAATTTGATTAATTATCTGTTATTGATAACATTTAAGGAAGGTCATCTGAAGTTTATTTATATTTACTTTTTACTTTTGATGATCATTTTGCATTTGAGTTGTGGGGTTTAAGTGGTATATTTAAGTTAATCCATTCATCTTCCTGTACCCATGAATAAATTGCATCTATTAGGCATATGTTTGATGATGTGCTTTCCCATCCCTTTCAAGCTATTTTGTGTCTGGGTTCATCCTCCCCCTAATGTTTTCAGTCATATTGATTTGGAACTTTATTTTCAATCTGATCTAATTTGCACAATTTTACTTGATTTGCGTTGAAAGGGAACTGTGAGAATTCTTTTCCAACCTGCTGAGGAGGGAGGTGCAGGTGCCTTTCACATGATAAAAGAAGGCGCTCTTGGTGACTCTGAAGCAATATTTGGAATGCATGTTGACGTAGGAATACCTACAGGAAGTATAGCATCAATTTCTGGGCCACACTTGGCTGCTACATCTGTTTTTAATGTTAAAGTAGAGGGAAGAGGCGGACATGCTGCAATGCCCCATTCAACAATCGATCCTATACTTACTGCTTCATCTGTGATATTGGCATTGCAGCAACTTATTTCAAGAGAAGCAGATCCCCTCCAAAGTCTAGTATGTCTCAGTCTCCTTTTATCAATTTATTCTGAAACCTGTGAACTTTTGCCATTGAAAGCATGAAGAATTCTCCATTTCACTCTTAATAATTTTTACTGGAATTTTAACTGCATGAATGAATGCATAGAAAGACTTGAAGTGAATATATCATTGTGTGACTTAATACTAGTTTGTCTTTGGCTGAAGGTGTTGTCTGTCACTTATGTTAGAGGGGGAACTGCATTTAATATAATTCCACCGTTTGTTGAATTTGGAGGCACTTTGAGGAGTCTTACAACTGAGGGCTTGTATCAACTCCAAAAAAGGCTGAAGGAGGTATACAACATTACTTAATTTCTCATTTTGGTTTCAAAAAAGGAATCACAGTGCTCACTTTGTTCTTCATGTTGAATAGAAACATGCTAGTAATTTTGCTGGTTGTGGTGTCATGCTATTTTCTGAAGTAAAATTATTGGGAGTTCACAATTCAATTATCAGTTAAGTCTTCAGTTCAGGTAGTACTTTTGAAAATGCTTGGTGCTTCATTTTCTCCGCTGTCATTTTCATTTCATAGAAGTTCATCATCTTAAATTGAACTCTTTGAATAGTCATATTTCATGAATAATATTGAACTGAAAGAGGAAGTTATTTTGGCAGTCCTTAATAACTGTAAGTAGTTTGATAGGTTGTGAAGCAGCAGGCAGCTGTACACAGTTGTAATGCATTTATTGACCTGAAAGAGGAAGAGCACCCACCATATCCTGCTACTGTGAACGATGATAGCTTGCATCTGCTTGTCGAGAGGGTTGGCAAATCTTTGCTTGGTCCCAAGAATGTAGGTGAGGCCAAGAAGGTTATGGCTGGGGAGGACTTTGCCTTTTATCAGCAACTGATCCCTGGAGTCATGCTTAGCATTGGAATTAGAAATGAGGAAAAGGGTTCAATTCACCCTCCGCACTCCCCATACTTCTTTCTTGATGAGGATGTCCTGCCAATTGGAGCGGCATTATACACTAATCTTGCAGAAACATATCTGAATGAGCACCAACATTTCAATGTACAGTAAAATTTGTAAGAAATGGCAAATTTTAATCCCTGTTCTCAAATCATTTTTAACTTTGTAATATTGTAAATGCATGGAGGCGTAGATTTTAACTTGGCCGCAAAAACAAAGTTCACAAGTGTTGGAGATGGACAAGACTCATAACATGAGCATCAAGACATCTTGTATTTTAAACTTGGGGGAGGACTAGAATTGTAAGTAGTGCTTTTGTTCTGATAACCACTTTCTCCTTTATTATCAAAACAAGTGCAAGGATTTTTTAGTAGTTTTTTAAGCATCTCCCTTTCTCGTTTCTTTCATTTTACAGTTGATCCACTCATCCACAAAAGATAATCTCAACTACTTCTTGGCGAGTCAACGGGCACAAATTTTTTCCTTTAGCAGCATTAGCAGAAATCCAATCCTTGCTTCATTTTCAACTACTTAAAAATGGAAAATGGGTTTTCCTTTAATCGCCCCTTCGCTGTTTATTTTGCTTCTTTCACTTACATATCATTGCACGGAGGTCCGTACCGTTTGGATGAAGCTTTTGCAGATCAAATTTTAATAGAAACTGAACGAGATAAAAATTGGTTGATCTCTATAAGGAGACATTCCTGAAAACCCAGAACTTCGATTCGAAGTGCACAACACAAATGCTCTCATTCGCAGTGAACTCGACAAACTTGGCATCACTTATTCATGCCCGCTTGTCAAAACTGGTATTGTGGCAAAAATTGGTTCTGGTTCGCATCCCTTTACAGCTCTTCGAGCTGACATGGATGCCCTTCCTTTACAAGTAAGTATTTTGTCACCTCTTTCATTGGTCTCTTTTAAGAATTAATTTGAGTATATTTAATAGTTGTGTATGCTGTTGCCTATGGATGACCTATGGATGATGTTGAATGTATAGGAGCTCGTGAACTGGGAGCATAAGAGCAAAATTGATGGCAAAATGCATGCCTGTGGACATGATGCCCCCACCACTTGGCTTCTTGGCGAAGCCAAGTTGCTTCATCGACGTAAAGATCAGCTGAAGTTTTTTTCCCCCCTATTTGCAGCAGCTAGAAATCTTTTATATACTATTGTTTCTGATCAAGCTGTCATGAAATTTATTTTCATAAGACAGTTTTGTTCTTAAATAATAATTCAACATGATTGCCTAGTCATTTGTGTTTGGGATTCGAGGAAGAGCGTTAATAATGTATAGTTTAGTTCCATTCTATTTAATCATACTGATTTAGTATTTTAAATCCAAACTAATCTCTAGTTCAGTAATGTGCTTAAGTTTCTGTCATTTTGTGTTGGAAGGGAACTGTGAAACTTATTTTCTAACCTGCTGAGGAGGAAGGTGCTGATGTTTCATACATAATAAAAGAAGATGTTCTTGGGGACACTGAAGCAATATTTGAATTCAATTCCATAATGGCTTACCCACAGGAAGCATAGAATCCCTTCGGGGGCCCTTTTTAGCAGCTGTATGCTTCTTCCAGGCAAAAATTGAGGGAAAAGTTGGGCACACTGCCCAACCCCATTCCACAGTGGACCAATACTAGCTACTTCAACAACAATATTAGCATTGCAACAACTCATTTCAAGAGAAGTTGATCCTCTCCCTAGTCAAGTATGCTCTGTTTTCTATCTATTCCTGATCTTGTGGCTCCATCTTGCTAGAGATGCATAGCAGTTATGTGATGACTAGGTTTCATTACAAGCTTCCAAGAACTTAGATTCAAACACCCTTTATCTCAGAACTTCACTGAAGCACCAAATTCAATGATTAGTAGCTCGCACAGGAAGTTCCATCAAATTCGGCTCGTATATTTGTCATTTCTGCATTGCTTGGCTATTTAGTTATTCAAGATTGAATTGCTCAAATCATCCGATGTTACTTAATTCTGATACTTTGTTTCTGGATAAGGTCCTATCTGTCACTTATGTCAAGGGTGGGAGTGCGGCAGACCTAATTTCGCCACATGCTGAATTTGGAGGTACTTTGCGGAATCTTACAACTGAAGGCATGTATCGGCTCCAAAAGAGGCTGCACAAGGTAATATTTCATTACTTTGCTTTTCATTTTTCAAGAGGCATCATACTGGATGTCGCTTCTAAGCTCCATTATATATTAGGTATGAATAATACCTCTTAACACCCCTAAAACACCCCTAAGGTGCGTTTGATACATTGTATTGTATTATTTTAATATTGATGTATTGTATTATGTTGTATTGTATTAATATTGTATTATAATAATGCTGTACAATGTTTGGTGTTACACTGTACTGTATTAATTCATACTTATACTATGTTTGGTGCTACACTGTATCGTATATATTTTTTAATGATTAATTTAAATTATATATTTAAGAACTAATATTTATTAATACTTTAAAAATACTAAATATGAAAATATTAAATTTTAGAAGTTCAACATTATTTTTTTAGTATAAATGTTAAAACAAATTATAATCCTTCATAAAAATCGAAACTTATGTTCTTAAAATTTTAATGCCTCATATGTATTAAAGATTTGATTCTCTGTTGCCATTATAACAAAATAAATAAAGAAAAGACTGAATAACCACTAAAAAATTAAGAATGCTCATCATCGAGGACTCTACAACATTATAAGAAATATTATGTAGCATTTGTCAAATTACAACATCACATCAAGGCAAATCACAATGTAAAATTTTTTGTACGAATCTGGTAATTCGGAAATACAATTCAAGTTGAAAACTGCAAGTTCACTTAGAAAAGTTTTAACATATCTCGTAAAAGAAAAAAGCCCATGTGCCAGACCAAAAATCCTGACCCTTGGCGCCTTAGCGACAAGACAATACAGAAAATTCCAAAAACAATGCCCATAAAGCTTGTAAAAATATTCTCAAACTACTACTTCAACCAAATTTGAAGCCACCAGGAGGAATGCTAGGCTAGTTGGTTGCAAAACCAAAACCCTGCTGATGATTTCCAATACCACCATCTTGGATAAGCTGCTCTTCCTCCTCTTCCTCAGCCCAATATCACTCCAAAATCTTTACAACCTTCTTATAAATCTCATTATTGTCGTGGGTCTGTAGATCCTCAATCTTATCTAATCCATCACATTCATCAATCATTTGGGTATAAACATTAACCCTATTATCCATTCATAATTTCCTATTTCCTTGTAGCCTCACCCACCTTGAAAATGTTCTTGAGACCCTCAAGACAAACCATCACGATTCTTTGGTCCGAACAAACTAGAAGATCACAGAGCGGTTTGATGCAACCTTGGCTTACCAGGAATCTGTAAGACTATGGTACCATAAGTGATTTTATCACATCAACATCGTTGAATGAAAAAACATCTATTGTATGAACATCGCTGAGTGAATAAAAGAAACATACTGAATATGTTCATGAGATCCTCCATATGTGGCACTTAGAGATAGCCCATGCAGCCTCCTTGATTTCAAGTTCTGCATGTTGAAGAAGGTGCACAAGAAGGAGCACAAGAAGGAGGATGATATTCACCTCAATACAGTCTGTTGAACAAAAATTCAACAAATTATAATTATGAGTGTATTTAAGTAGCAGTGTCGTCAGCATTAAGTAAACTTGAGTTTTGAGGAAGTTACATTAAAAAATAGAAAAGAAAAGCAAGCAATTGTATTACATGCTATTGGGACCAAAATACCAGGATGCAAGCAAGAGAGAAAAACATACATACATATAAAGTATAAACCACTATCTTTGAGTCTTAAGTATTTTCTTTCAATTTTGATAATGGCAAATTTGGATTCTTCTGCTGAATTATCACCACCACCACCACTACTACGGTTTCACATACTAAGAAAAGGCAGCTTCAGCTTCTGTGCATGCCTATAAGAATATGATGTATTAATTAGAAGTAAAATTAATCTGTCTAATTAATATCTCTTTTGTGTGTGTGTGTGAATTAGTTTGCTTTCAAATCATTTCTCCCTTCTTAATGATATATTTTAAGCATGACATCAACCACGATGAATTCATCGGCAAATTTTAAATGATATATTAAGCATGATATCACAAACCAAGTATAAAATGTTAAAACAAATTATAATCCTTCATAAAAATCGAAACTTATGTTCTTAAAATTTTAATGCCTCATATGTATTAAAGATTTGATTCTCTGTTGCCATTATAACAAAATAAATAAAGAAAAGACTGAATAACCACTAAAAAATTAAGAATGCTCATCATCGAGGACTCTACAACATTATAAGAAATATTATGTAGCATTTGTCAAATTACAACATCACATCAAGGCAAATCACAATGTAAAATTTTTTGTACGAATCTGGTAATTCGGAAATACAATTCAAGTTGAAAACTGCAAGTTCACTTAGAAAAGTTTTAACATATCTCGTAAAAGAAAAAAGCCCATGTGCCAGACCAAAAATCCTGACCCTTGGCGCCTTAGCGACAAGACAATACAGAAAATTCCAAAAACAATGCCCATAAAGCTTGTAAAAATATTCTCAAACTACTACTTCAACCAAATTTGAAGCCACCAGGAGGAATGCTAGGCTAGTTGGTTGCAAAACCAAAACCCTGCTGATGATTTCCAATACCACCATCTTGGATAAGCTGCTCTTCCTCCTCTTCCTCAGCCCAATATCACTCCAAAATCTTTACAACCTTCTTATAAATCTCATTGTTGTCATGGGTCTGTAGATCCTCAATCTTATCTAATCCATCACATTCATCAATCATTTGGGTATAAACATTAACCCTATTATCCATTCATAATTTCCTATTTCCTTGTAGCCTCACCCACCTTGAAAATGTTCTTGAGACCCTCAAGACAAACCATCACGATTCTTTGGTCCGAACAAACTAGAAGATCACAGAGCGGTTTGATGCAACCTTGGCTTACCAGGAATCTGTAAGACTATGGTACCATAAGTGATTTTATCACATCAACATCATTGAATGAAAAAACATCTATTGTATGAACATCGCTGAGTGAATAAAAGAAACATACTGAATATGTTCATGAGATCCTCCATATGTGGCACTTAGAGATAGCCCATGCAGCCTCCTTGATTTCAAGTTCTGCATGTTGAAGAAGGTGCACAAGAAGGAGGATGATATTCACCTCAATACAGCCTGTTGAACAAAAATTCAACAAATTATAATTATGAGTGTATTTAAGTAGCAGTGTCGTCAGCATTAAGTAGACTTGAGTTTTGAGGAAGTTACATTAAAAAATAGAAAAGAAAAGCAAGCAATTGTATTACATGCTATTGGGACCAAAATACCAGGATGCAAGCAATGGTATTTTGGTCCCAATTATGAGTGTATTTAAGTAGCAGTGTCGTCAGCATTAAGTAGACTTGAGTTTTGAGAAAGTTACATTAAAAAATAGAAAAGAAAAGCAAGCAATTGTATCACATGCTATTGGGACCAAAATACCAGGATGCAAGCAAGAGAGAAAAACATACATACATATAAAGTATAAACCACTATCTTTGAGTCTTAAGTATTTTCTTTCAATTTTGATAATGGCAAATTTGGATTCTTCTGCTGAATTATCACCACCACCACCACTACTACGGTTTCACATACTAAGAAAAGGCAGCTTCAGCTTCTGTGCATGCCTATAAGAATATGATGTATTAATTAGAAGTAAAATTAATCTGTCTAATTAATATCTCTTTTGTGTGTGTGTGTGAATTAGTTTGCTTTCAAATCATTTCTCCCTTCTTAATGATATATTTTAAGCATGACATCAACCACGATGAATTCATCGGCAAATTTTAAATGATATATTAAGCATGATATCACAAACCAAGTATATAAAAAAGTAACTTGTCCATTTCTGATGATTATGATCATATGAAACCTAACCAAACGGAGAAATTGATGAGGCTTCATATCATTTCAATAGGCCTAGCCAATACCAACTAATAGACGAAAACTAGTTACTACATTCAAAAGTTTAACTTCAAGTCCTAATTTTCAAAGCAAATTTTCATGGTATTGTGACCAAACGGTTCATTAGAGTTTATAAATTCTAAGTTCAACAATAGTTAAGACAACACAAGTAGAACACAAGTCATGCAAAAATATGCTCTGCACATAATGATAATGTTCAGTCCTCCAAGAGCTTAAGTGTAAAATGCATTTCTAACTAGTTTAAGGTTACCTGCAACCATGAAAGACTGCTAAGTTTAATGTTCAGTCCTCAATAGCCTAATTCTTCATAAATCTATTAATTGTAATAAGCTATCTAGTAGTTCTTAAATTATGCAATATGTAATCATAGGTTTACTTAAAGATTAAAGCATTCATGCAATCCGTTATACAAAAAGATTAAAATAAACAAATAAACTATAGTTGCCAAATTTTATCTAAATAAAAATTCCATTAGTAGATAGTTCTTGTGAATTATATAAATTATTATTACATAACACTTGCTCAGCAATTTTTAGATTTGCACAGGTAGATTACAACGTTCCAAATCTGACCATCCATCTAGACATACAGATCCCTTCCAATTCCACGTCCTCCGCCTTTACTCCACTCTCCACCGTATAATCGTATCAACTAATTAATTTTTTAATTACGTGTTTAACTAATTAATTAATTTTCTCAAAAGAAAAATTAATCTACTTGTTCAAATATGAAGGAGATTAAGTTAATTGATTTAATTGTAAGTAAAAACATACAAAGAACTCATGAAGCCAACTAGAAAATACAGACAAAATTACTAGCTTCCCACAACAAGAACAAAAAAAAAAATCAAACCCAGAAATAAAAAGACATGCTTCAACGGAAAATTAATGAAAATTAAACTGATTGTAGTTCAATTTGAAAAATCAAACCCAAATACTAACCGGTTGATTGATGATTTAGAGGCAATGTGTAGGCACTTAAGTGGTTGCACAAATGGGTGTTCTCGTGCGGCATGAGGAAGCACTTGTCGGCGACGGCGATGACATCGAGTGATGGGGGCTAATGGCGGTGGTGGTGACTCAGTGATGAAGAAACGAATGTTAGATTTGTTTGAAGAGTCGTGTTTTGATGAAATAAAAATGAGAGATTTTACGGGTTTTAATTATCTAATACTACACCGCATAAACCCGACTCCTACGCGGGTTTATTTGATGCGGGTTTCAGTGTATTAAAACAGTAAATTTATGTGGTGTAATTCAAACTGATTTGACCACCAAACGTGATACAACGTAAATTTAATACTATACAGGGTTTTAATACCATGTAATCCAGTGCATCAAACATGTCCCTAATGTAGTTGTTCTGTAGAATAAAAGCACACAAGTAATAATGGCGTATACTGCATTCCTTAGTATCTGAAGATGAAAAGTTGTATGTTTCTGAGAGTTTATCAAGTATGTATAAGTTGCTTAGTACTTTATTGTTGGCATAATTTTCCATTTCTGTCATGTTTGCTGCATTGAGCTTCATTGTCACTGATTTACACAATTGGTGTTTGTAGGTCGTAAAACAACAGGCAGCTGTACACAGATGCAATGCTTATGTGGATTTCAAAGTAGAAGAATTCCCACTAATTCCTGCTGCTCTAGATAATGATAGCTTGTATCTGCTTGTAGAGAGGGTTGGCAAATCTTTGCTTGGTCCTGAGAATGTGAAGGTGGCCGAGAAGCTTTTGTCCGGAGATGACTTTGCCTTCTATCAAGAATTGATTCCTGGAGCCATGATTCAAACTGGTATTAGAAATGAGAAGGGTCAATTCACTCCCAACACTCCTCTCACTTCTTTCTTGACGAGGATGTACTGCCAATTGGGGCAGCAATACAAACCGCACTTGCTGAAGCATATCTGAAGCTTTCCAATGCATAATAAATGCCCTTTGGTTCTCAGTAGTTTCAATTTGTCCGTCTACTGCAGTGAAAGCAGCTACGGATGTGGTCCACGCTATTTCCCTAATTTTTCTGCTCTCTGTTTAGACAATTTTTAGATGGCTCTGCATTTATCAGGTGAAATGTTTAGATATATATTTGGAGGTTTCCATGTACACACACTTGAAAGAAAGAGCTTTTGTGTCTTTAATAAATATAAATATAATTTATCATAATTTAATTTGTCTGGTAGACTAATAATGTTAATATATTTTTAATATGTAGAATATTTTTAAAATATAAATTATTATATTTATTTTAATAATATATTTGTATTTGTCATGGAGATTTTAAATAAAATTTTGAATTAAATAGATTTTACGATTAATAAAATCTATCTTACGTATTAATAATACTAAAATTATTTTATATAATATTCAAAATATTTTAAATTTTTATATATTTTTTAATATTAGTTTTCTATTTATTATAAAATTTAGTTTAATATAATAAAATATCTCTAGTAGATTGTAAAGTATTGAAATAATTTTTCAAATATTGAAATTATTTTAAAATGTATATTATTATTACATTTATTTTAATACTATAATCCTATTTATTATAAAAAAACTGGAATCAAATTTTTGAAGTTAATGGAGCTAAACGGTGTTATGGTCAAAAATGTCATTTTTCCTAATACATTATATTAAAATAAATAGTTAAATAATAAATTATATGTTAAATTATGTATCAAACACAACAATATAACAAGAGAAAGACAGAAAGCAAATAAAAGAGACAACGTTTAAGGATGAATTTTATTCATCTCAAATACCAACAAATAAGGCGTAAATGTCTACTTTTATAATGATACAACCACAAAGTAGTAAGTAATACATCACAATTATAAGAAATAACAATCCTTAGATTAGAGAGATAATGAGAGTTATAAAAAGATTAAAGGTTACTTTGATAAATATCCACATAAATGATAGAATTTATGACACACCCCTTGAATGTTTATCCTATAAAGAATATGCCTCATTAAAATTTTTGCTAGTAAAAATCCTGTGAGAAAAACACTAGTGAAGAAAAAATAGTATAATACTCATTTGTATCTTAAGGAGGTGTAAATTGCCTCATTAAAATCTTAGTGGAAAAATACGATGGGACGAAAATGAAAGGAAAAAGAGTATAATGCATGTACCACTCCATATCAATAACTCCCTTCAATAAGCACGCTTCGTCTCAAATTGACATAGCTACTTCAATGATCAATCATATTTTGTTGTAATACTTTGGTCAAACAATCTATAAGATCAACACCATCTTTTGAAAGCTTGAATTCTTAACATAAAACCGTTATTTTGATTGAAGAATATCACCATGTATATATATTTATAATATTTTTAATCTCATAAATAAAACTAAGCTTTAACGCCCATATCCAAGGGGAGTGTAATATGCTTTTCCCACTAGTTTGACATTTTCAAGTTTATGTTGAACATAATTTAATTTGAATATATGCAATTTTCCAATGCCATTGTAGGCACAAGTTAGAAATAAAAGATGGTTCTTTGGGACCAAGATGCATACAACTTATTTTAAAATAGAACAAATTTGAATATGAAATCTTCTAGTAGTTTTATAATATCACCAGTCCATTTAGTAAATTTCAATACAAAAATTGAAGGAAATTCTGTCATTTCAAGATCTTTTATCTTGAATTTCATTTTTAAAAGAAATAAAATCATAAGCTCTTCGAGAGTCTTTTCCATTTTTATATCATCAACATATTTTGTAAGGATTACGAATTTAATTTTTAATTTTTAATAAAATCACATAGTAAAATGGATAGTGAAATATCCCACTCGTAATAAATTTTCACTCAAATCATTATACTTTAGGTTGCTATAGTACACACAAGTCTAATTATGGCTTTATCAAAAATATATAAGGTGCAAGTCATTTAATTTAGTACTTTGGGTACTTGTTGCAAGCATTTTATCTTTTAAGGATAAGTACATAGATTCTTCTATTTTAATTTTTACATACATGTAAAAAAGCTCTTTATATTTTCTAATTAATTTTATGTCTTTTAACATATGGAATGCATGTCCAAATTTTGGCCAATCATATAAATCGATATTCTTTCATTTTTTTTTAGTTCAGGATCCTAAATATTTGTTTACATATTATAGTAAATTAGCAAGTGATATAAGGTTACAAACTTTGTATGCAAATATACACTAGTTAGGTTCCTAAGAAAGACTGAAGGGGTCATAATGGTCCTACTTAAAACCAAAATTCCTTAGGTAACATAGATAGCCTTTGTGACAAAACTTTTCTAGTGCACATAAGTTTACATATCACAAGTTTATAATAATAACAACAACAATAAATAAATTGAAACAACAAAATTATAACATATCATTCAATATGTAATATGGCAAAAAAGCACTAAGCCGAGCCTTGTCAAGGTATAATGTCCTTAAAACATATCTACCACCTTCATAGTGGTGCTAGAATTATTTTGTTATCTGTCTCTCAGGATACAACAGATCTGAGTAGTGTTAGCAAGACAACCTTACTATTCATGCAAACTTTAAACAAATGTTTGAACTCTATCACACTAAAGCTTAAAGATACAGTGTATTTGCTTAAGAGAGGAGTAAAAAATCACTTGGATTTTAGTGTATTTTGCAAATGAACTTGAAAGCCAATTAATAGGTTTCAAGAGAGGGCATTAGTTCGTTAAAACCCCATGTGGGGTTTTTCTTCAATTTTTTTCACACTTATGGGTGCTCTTTGAGATCTAATTTGTCATTCACCAAAGTGACAAATTTCAGCATTCTATGATTCGTTGCGAAGAGCTCATGGAGGAGATTTCAAATAATTGTAAGTATATAGTTCCAATATTCATCTTGCTTAAAATTGGCCTGAAAATAACTACTTTATGTTATTCTTCTAACAATCCCCCACACGAATGAAAATTGGCAGGAGACACAAAAACGATTGTTTTAACATCAAGATCATTTGATTATGGTGATAGAATTTAACGGATCAGAGCCTGCATAGGATCGGTAGGTCTCAACCTTTGAACCTTTCCTTGTGAAATTTATTTACTTTATTGACTGACTAGTAGACATAATGTCTTTAAACTATTCTGCCAATTATGTTTTATATATATATATATATATATATATATATATATATATATATATATATATATATATA
>MKYO02002228.1:278561-441842 GCA_002013955.2 Citrus medica
TATATATATATATATATATATATATATATATATATATATATATATATATATATATATATCACACAATAGTTTTTCCTAACACTATCGAATTATCATGATTGTGTTCATTTTGACCCTAGACATTTGCTTGGTTCTGCAAGAGTCTCTAAGGATTGAGCCCTTAACATCTCCATTTGAAGTGACCCTACTTCTCTCTTATGTAGTTAATTTCTTAATCAAAAGTAGCCCACTCTGCTTTGCTTGGATTCCTAACACATAAGAAATCATTAAAAGCATAACTTACTCTTTTCTTCCTATAGGGCATCACTATTTTTATTATAGAAATGGATAGGAAAGTAACCTTCACAATGATGAACAAGGTATTTTCCAATTAGATTGTCCCTTTTGAGCCTAGTTTTTGGTATCTCTAGTAAGCTATGTTGGGTTTTCCTTCATAAAATAAACTTTTTCTTTAATAGTCTTTAGTCCTTTTTCCCTCGATGATTTTTCTACTAACCCTCTGCTTAACCTTTTGGTTAGTGGATCTATATTTTTATCCCTTAACATTACATTGTCAGTAGAAATAAGTTCAATAGAGAGTAGTTGTCTAATGGTATTATGTTTACAACATGTATGTCAAGACTTGTCAATATACATATTGCTCTGTGCCCTTTCAATTGCAAATTTACTATCATAATGTATGCAAATTACTGGCATAGGCTTTGGCTATTTTAGAATACCTGCTAAGAAATTGCGCAGCCATTCTACCCCTTTACCACATTTGTCTAATGCAACGAATTCATAATTTATTGTTGACTTGTCTATCATTGTCTTTTTAGATGATTTCCATAAAATGGCAGCACCTGCCAGTGTAAACACGTAGCCATTAGTAGAATTTGAGCCTTTCTAATTAGATATCCAATTTACATTAGTATACCCTTCTAGTACAGTTGGATATCTAGTATTGTACAACCTACAATTATGAGTATAGCGTAAGTATAGAAGTTCTATTACTAAAGTGTTCCAGTGATCAACCCTTGGATTATTAATATATCTAACAAGTTTGCTTCTTATATAAGCTAAGTCTAGCCTTGTAAAACTTCTAAGGTACATTAAAGTAGATATTATTATAAAGTATTTGCTGTGAAAATTCTATTGTACTCGTAAGCACATTAATCTATTGCAATATAGATTTATGGTGGCAAGTGTTGATCCCATGAAGAGGTAGATTTAATTATTTGTAGGATTTCAGTAAGCACGTATATAAATTAACTGGAGATTATTTTTTAGTAGTACTAAGATTTTTTAGCGATATTTGAATCTCTAAATTCATACTCAACAACTCATTATGGGCTTCATATTCCGTTTTAGTTCCAATTAATTTATGAGCGGTATTTTCACTGATCATAAGCCTCACTCTAATAAATTTGGTATCATGTGCTTAGTATACCAGAGGGTAATGGTCTTCTGCTAAGTGTGGTGTCAAGTACTCGTTGCGCCAGACGATAATAATCCTTCTGTCGACAACGTGACAAGACCGTCCACTTAATATCTTAGATAAACTCTACGTCAACACTGAGTCAAGATAGCCTGCAAGTACAAAGCACCAGTGTGGAGAGCCTCTTGGTGGTTGACAAAAGAGGCTAGCGATTTAGTGTCATATTGTTTTGTGAAGGTTAGCTTGGAGAAAAACTTGTCTTGGTGAGAGGCGTAGCAGAACTTCTGAATGAATTCGGAAAATAACTTACCAATGCTAGCTATAATTCCTACCTTCAGAGATCGAAACCAAGACTTGGCCAAGCCCATGAGAATGTGTGTAAACATATGGAACATGGCCTTTTCTCCGATTTCTTTTATGAGCATTTGATGCCAATACAACTCAGCATACTGAACGGTGTCGAAGGTGCCCCAATATTGTAGAATCTAAAGGATACTGAAGTTAATTGCAAGGGTTGCTTGGTGAATTTCCATTGTGAATGGTGATTGATAAATAATTGACACTTAATGCAGAGCAAGAAACTAAAGAAATCCTAATTAGATTGAAATTTATAATAATTAGGAATATTTTAATTAGTTTGTATTCTATTTTGATTTGGTTTCCTATTTAGAGTTTCATTGTTTAGGTATAGTTTATTTAAGTTGTATTCCTAATTTAGGTATGAGTCTTATTAAGGTAGGTTTTCTAGTCAAATTAGGATAAGTCGTAGTTAGTATAAATAAGTTTCTTTTGTAGCTTTACAAGAAGGCCTTGAGTATTTGCTATTGATTATTTCTTGGAATAAACTTGAGATTCAAGTTCAATAATATTTTCAATTTTCAAATCTTTGTGTGAGTATTTGAGTTCAGTTAATCATTGATATTATGCGGAATCAATGAGTCTTAACCCCTAAATTCACAGTATTCTTTTGAATCATTGTAAATTTAGTTTAATCTTTTTATTTTGGTATTCTCTAGAATCAACCAAATATTGTGAACATTAAACTTCCATTTCATCTGCTTGGTATTAGAGCTAAAACCCTGGTTTTACCAACTAACCCCATCTACCGCCAAACCTTTTATCCTCATTTTGATTTTTCCGTTTAGCTTTATAAAAAAACAAAAAACAAAAAACAAAAACGTTAGCCTCGCGTCGGCCATTGTCCAAGGCTGCCGACTTTTATTTTCAGTCACCGTTTATGCTTTATAAAAATGAAGTTAAGTATCAATTAGATAAGAAAACTAAGGACTTGAGAACTAATAAAAGTGGTGAGTAAGTTGCTCTACTTAAGTCACTTTATGAACAATAAGGAATTATACATCATACTACAACTCCTTATTCAACTCAATCTAATTAGCTGAAAAAATCATATCATAAAGGAAATGATATAAGTAATGTTAATAAGCTCTAGACTACTTCAAAATATGGGGGGAAGTTGTTTTATTAGCCAATTACATTTTAAATAAGGCATCTTCAAAGGGAGCAGAGAAAGCCCCTTACAAAGTATGGAAAGGTAGAGTAACTTCTTACAAATACTTGTGATTGTGGGGTTGTCTTGCTTAAACTGTCATTCCTCAACCGAAGAATCTGAAGATAAGACTGTATTTTCATTAATTATGACATAACTACTAGTGCCTTAGATTTATTGTGTATAAGTTGTGTATTCTAGATATTCACAAGAATATGATGATGGAATCCATAAATGCATTTTTTCTTGAACATGTATTTCCTTCTAAATTCAAGGAGGATTAGAGTTCGATTAAACAAACACATGGGGCTATCATTGAATATAGTGAAGACAAAAAAACAAGAAGAAATTTGAGGTACAAAACAAGAGGTTCATTTTGAGCCCAGATGTAGTGAAAGAGCTAGAATAAAAAAAATTCTTTGGTCTAGATTTTCTTATCTTTTTCATGGAGAGTAAACCACAAAACTTCATGGAAGCTGGAAGTTCACCGGAAGGCACTTTGTGGAAAGAAGTTATCAATAGTGAAATTGAATCCATCCTACAAATACTTGTGATTGTGGGGTTGTCTTGCTAAAACTGTCATTCCTCAACCAAAGAAGCTAAAGATAAGACAATATTTTCATTAATTATGACATAACTACTAGTGCCTTAGATTTCTTGTGTATAAGTTGTGTATTCTAGATATTCACAAGAATATGACGATGGAATCCATAAATGCATTTTTTTTCTTGAACATGTATTTCCTTCTAAATTCAAGGAGGATTAGAGTTCGATTAAACAAACACATGGGGCTATCATTGAATATAGTGAAGACAAAAAACAAGAAGAAATTTGAGGTTCAAAACAAGAGGTTCATTTTGAGCCTAGACGTAGTGAAAGAGCTAGAATAAAAAAAATTATTTGGTCTAGATTTTCTTATCTTTTTCATGGAGAGTAAACCACAAAACTTCATGGAAGCTATAAGTTCACCGGAAGGCACTTTGTGGAAAGATGTTATCAATAGTGAAATTGAATCCATCTTACAAAATCATGCCTAGGAGTTACGGGATCTTTCTCTATGATGCAAACCTCTAGGATCCAAGTGGATTTTCAATGGGAAAATGAAAGTTGATGGATCAATACAAACTAGACTTGTAATTAAAGCATATAAGCAACAAGATGACTTTAATTACTTTGATACTTATTGATAACTCTATGAAATGAGAGTTACCATGACACTTTTAGACTTAAATAAGTAATATTTAGAGAGTAAATGATGTGTTTTTATTGCATTTTAGTTTTATTTTGCATGAACATCCATTTTATTTTATTTTTAATAAATTTAGTTTGATTTAGAATAATTTGTGTGCTAGATCATATGCATAATTGTAGGTGACTGGAAGCTCAAATTTCAAGGAAGGAATGCTGCCGCAACAGACTTATAGAGACAATGAAAGAACTTGGTCATAAAAGAATTGAAACAAGTAATATGCGATAACATCAGTACTGTAGCAATCATGGAGCAATGACAGAGAATAATTCACACCCATCAGCTAAAAGATTAGAATTTGGAGTTTTAAAAAATGGAAGATAGGTGCCTTAGGCTTCTGGTTGCCCTAATTCCAAGTTATAAAAGGAGCACGCTTGGAAAGAAAAAAGAAGAGCTGTCACCTAAAGGGATAAACCGTAAAGAAACAACAAGAAAAATAAAAATCAAGAGAGAGATTGAAGGTTGTCCTAGAAGAGAAATTACAAAGATCAATCGAAAATCAGTTCTTATTCTTTTCTTGTTTTCAGTTTATTCATAAGGATGTATTGGATGACTGAAACTCTTTTATTTATTTTTCTATCGCAAATTATGAATTAAATTATATTGTGGTTGAGTGATAAACGATCTTAATGGATGTTTGAATGACATATGCATGTTGCTTTGTGTTTGCTATTGCATTTTGATTTAATTGTATTTATTTTAATTCCTTATTTCGGCTGACCACCCATTTGGGGATACCAGCTAAAGATGAACCCAAAAAAGGTCTGACTTAGTGGATCTCATTAAGACAATACTTGGTTTTAGATTGGGTTTCCTAAGTTGAGTTAATCTCAATTTGAATAGGACCATACTTGATTTAAAATTAGTGATAAACTAAACATAAGGATTCACCTTGTAGGGTAAAGGAAACCTAGAACATTTAATGGTATATTTAATGTTGGCATAACAATTTGTCATTGTTAGGTTGCATTAGATATAAGATATCCAACAGACGACAACTGAGGATGCATAAGAGATTCTGCTTAATGTTGTAGTTGATACTGTAGCAATGGTAATGTAATTGAAAAAATAGTTAATGCCATTAAGTGAGTTTATTCACTCAACTATTGCATTTTTGTTTATTGCATTTTTTTTTACTTAGTTTATTAGTTTCATAAAATGTCTTATTTTAATTAGAACAAATTGTACTGTTAAGATTGCTATAACAAATCTGATAACATCAATCCCTGTGGAGACGATTTGAGTATTCAGCAGTATATTATTTGTTGTGTACACTTACAAATTGAGACCCATAACATTAGAAACCACACACACTACTTCTTCTCTTGCAACAAGAATAATTTCTATTAGGATGTTACTAGCAATTACAACATTACACAATTTAGAATACATCAAATGGATGTAAAAACAAGCTTTCTAAATGGATATTTAAATGAAGCAATTTACATAGAATAGCCTAAAGGCTTATAGCTCCAAGGCAATAAAAGAAGATATATAAATTAGTGAAGTCATTATATGGTATAAAGTATGCGCCCAAACAATGACATGAAAAGTTTGACCAACAATGATGGGAAATGGTCTTAAGATCAATGAATGTGACAAATATATATATGTTAGAAAGATAGAAAATGGCCATCTCATTTTGTATCTTTATGTTGATGGTCAGATGTCATTTTGAAATCTAATTTTGACATTAAAGATGTGTTTAACATGTGTCATTTAGGGAATAAAAATCTCAAGGACAACTAACAGACTTACGCAGACACATTATATGGATAAAATTCTTAGGAAATTCAATAAAGATGATTATGTTGTAATAGGAACTTCTATCTATACAAGTTTGCATCTATCTAAAAATAAGGATAAATGTATATTTCAAGTATAATATTATCGAGTGTTGGAGAATACATAATTACCAAGGGTAAAATCGTTATTTTATACTCCAAGCCTTACTAACATTTTTACTTTTATGTATTTAAGTCCTTTAAACTTTAATTGTGTGTGTTTTGTTATAATTTGAATATTTTATGTATTTCAGGCATATTTTGGCCATTTCATGATTAACGAGAAGTCAGGCAACAAACAGATAGCATTTTTGAGTTCAGAACAGCTGAAATCCTTAGAAAGGACATTGAGGGCGAAATCATAATTTTAAAATTTTAGTAGGGCCTAGCTGATGTGGCATTTACCAACTAACGTGGCGACATCTTATTGGTCCAAAAAATAATGATGTTGTATTAACTAATGACATGGCATTGACTGATGATATGACGTTGGCCGATTATGTGGCAACATCTTATTTGACCAAAAAATACTAATGTAGCATTGACTAATGATGGCATGGACCAATGATGTGGCATTGAACAATGATGTGATAGCATATCATTGGACCAGATGATGTGTCCCAACCAATCAGATCTTGGCACGTGGCGCAATCCTGAGCGTCTGAATTGTTTTCATTCGATGGCCATAATTTACTCATTATATCTATAGATATAGGGCTCCCACTTAATTTGACAGCTTTGAATCCAAATTTGAGCTCAATTTTCTGTAATTCTCACTCTATCTTGTATTTTCTAGGTATTTTAATAAAATCATTATTTTACTCCTAGTTTAATTATAAGTATCTTAATTTGACAGCTTTGAATCCAAATTTGAGCTCAATTTTCTGTAATTCTCACTCTATCTTGTATTTTCTAGATATTTTAATAAAATCATTATTTTACTCCTAGTTTAATTATAAGTGGCTAATTTATTTTCAAGCTTGGGTTGAAGGTGAACATAATCCATGGGCTTAATTTGGTAAGTTTATTTTCTTATTCCTCTCTGGTTTTTGTGGTTGTTTTGACTTATTGTTGACAAACAATGTATCTTATCTAGATTTTGCACAGTATACATGTTCCATAGTGAAAGATCGTTACTGTCTGGCACAATAAACACTTTACACTATATTTAGTAGAAATAGACTACCCTTTAGCTAGGGATGGGCAAACAGTTAGGTTTTTGTTGACTGAATAAAAAAAAATTGGTTTGGTTCGGTTCGGTTCAGTTTTATGAGAAAAAACCGAATGGTTTTAAAACTAATGAACCAATTGGTATTTGTTTGGTTTGGTTCAAAACCAAACTGAACCGAAAAATCGATTGGTTCAGTTTGATTTAATTATAATATATTTAGTTGAAAATAGATAAACCAAAAAGCAAATTTCAATCACATCTACACGCCTCTCTTGAATCCCTAAATTTCAATTTGCAACTCATCGCCTGACCTCTCTCCCATGCCTCTCTTTGCCGCCTCTCTGCCTCTAGTTTCTCTCTCTCTCCACATGGTGCAGAACTTTAGCTCAGCCCCTCTCAGTTTCTTCCTCGCGAACGCGTCTCTCCCTCGCGTTAGCTCAGTCCATCTCAGTTTCTTCCTCGCGAGCGCGTCTCTCCCTCGCGTTAGCTCAGTCCATCTCAGTTTCTTCCTCGCGAGCGCGTCTCTCCCTCGCGTTAGCTCAGTCCATCTCAGTTTCTTCCTCGCGAGCGCGTCTCTCCCTCGTGTTAGCTCAGCCCATCTCTTCCTCACATGCAGAGCGCCTAGCATAACCCCTCTCTTCCTAGCGTGCACGGCCTTCTAGCACAGCCCCTCAACAGTGGCACAACCCCTCCCCTCAAGCATTGTGATGCCGTCGTTAGCCCCTCACATGCAGTCATCTTTGGTGTTGCAGCCTACAAATGTCTTTTTGTTTTTTTTTTTAACTTATGCTATGGCCTGTGTGTTTGTACAAAGTTTGTATACTCTTAAGTTTCTATTAGTCTTATTGTGTTAGGAATTGATTTTGTCGATTGCTGATGTATACAATATACTTGTTGGTGGAGTTAAAAAATGGTGGGTAGATATAATGGTTGTGGTTTGTGGCAGTGAAATGGTTGTACTGTATATTGCGGCCGAGAATTAAAAAATTGAAAATAGACAAATGTACCATGCTTCTATCAATGAGAAATTGGAAATAATATTTGTTATTTAACTTATTTGGGATAATGATTAATGACTTAATTAGCTTCGTGAGGTTGCAATATGATATTGGCAATTCCGAACCGAACCAAACCGAACCAAATTTTGGAACCGAAATTTCGGTTCAGTTTGGTTCCTAAATTCGGTTCGAGTTCGGTTCATAACCTTAAGAACTTATCGGTTTCGGTTTGATTCGGTTCAGGTCCCGAATCGAACCTAACTGACTATTGCCCACCCCTACATTTAGTATTTGTAGGTCGTCTTGACTTAGTGTTGACAGAAAGTGCACCTAAGTTACTTAGTGGATAGTCTTTCCATGTTGTCGATAAAAGGAATATTATCGTCTGACACAACGCGTATTTGACATCACACTCAGCGAAAGATCATTACCCTTTGGCACACTAAGCGCTTGATACCATATTTATTAGAGCGAGTCTTACGAGGAGTGGAAATACCCCCTCATAAATTAATTGGAACTAAAAAGCAATATAAGTATTTTAGTTGAATTTTTTTATCCTTAATTTATTCATATCTTTTTTTACTTTGAATCTTAGAATTGCTCAAAAATCATCTCCAGCTAATTTACATATACACTTAAGAAAATTAATCTTACACATTATTAAATCTACCTCCTTGTGAGGTTAACGCTCTTTACCTAAATCTATATTACAATAGATTCGTGCATTTTGTGAGTACAATAAAATTTGTAAAATAAGTTTTTGGTGTCGTTATTGGGGAGGTAAGTTATTTTAATTTGTGGAGTCAATTTTCTTTGTAAATATTGTGTAAATGTTTTGAGTGTGTTTTTATAATAAGTGTGTAACAACATAATAAGGTAAGTACCATAGCTTTCCTCTCTCTTTATTTTCTATAGTTTTGTTTTTAATTTTTACATGTTCTTTGCATACACGGTTGAAGGTCACCATTATATGATCTAGAACCTATAATTCTCGAATTGGAAAAGATACTTCGAACACAAATACACATTGCATCACAAGTTAAAATTGAGGATAAATTTGAAATGAATTTGGAACAACAACCACAAGCACAAAAAAAGAGGCCATTTAAGGATTACTTTAGTTCTTTAGCTAATTTGAGCATGTCATGCATAAGATACTCAAATGTAACTGCTATGAGTTTCAAGTTGAAACCTAGTGTGCTAAATTATCTCTCATCATTTTGTGGCTTAGAAAACAAAGATCGTACAACCATTTGAATGATTTCCATGATGTTTGCAAAACTTTTAAATTTGAAAGTTTCTTTAGATGAGGATGTTAAGCTTATATTTTTTTTTCATTTTCTCTAAAGGATAAAGCTCGTTCTCAGATTAATATATTACGTCCTAATAATATCAAATCACGGGAACAAACAGTAACTAAATTTTAAAATAAATACTTTCTAGTGCATAGGAGCTATTCAGCAGGGAAATCTCAAAGTTTACTTAGAGAGAAGATGAGCAGTTCTTCGAAGTATAAGAGCGATTCAACAGGCTACTGTTGAAGTATCAACATCATGGATGCGAAAAATGACACCAATGTCAATATTTCTTGGAAGAATTATTGCCACATGTGCATGAATGGCTAATTTGGGATTTCTTCCCATGATAAGTGAATAATTCCTAATAGAAAATCCGATCATTCAGGAATGTGAGAAAAATCAAAGGAGTAAATGAAGTCTACATTGGCGAATTAGAATCAGACATTAGGGAAGTCAAGGCAGTAGTCGAAGGACTTTCTTACCAAACAACGTCATTAACAATTGCAAAATAAATAGAGCCACATGTCCGTAATTAATTTGAGCAAGATTCATACCCAAATCAAGCCAATGCTATAAATGTTATGAGAAAGCAGTCGAATTATAACCTTACTCCAATACTTATAATCTTAGATGGAGAGACCATTCCAACTTTTCATGGTCCCAGGTATTCTAACATAATGGAATAACAGCTCTAGCTTCACTAATACAGCTAGTTCATCAAGCTCCTTAAGTTTCTTAACCACCATTTAGACAGTACAATCAGAATTAGAGCTACTCACAGCCCAAACCATAGGAAGAGGCATTTTAAAATTTTAAAAATTTGACCCGCTTCGTGCTGGAACAATAAAATCACACAATTGACAAACTGCGAAATGAGATGAGAGCTGGAATTAATTGACAAGCCCAATCGATTTTAAACCTTCAAAAGATATGATTTAGTTTCTCTTTTAATTCAAACTTTAGCAATGATTGTTGAGAAAGCCAAATTCCCAAGCTAGCCAGTGCCCATTCCTAAAGGAGTACATGAAGTACATATCAGTTCATTCCAGTAGCATAAAGAGGTCAAGACCATCATAACCTTGTGAAAAAGAAAAGAAGTCAATAACAAAGTAGAGATACCGGTGAAAAAGATAACTTAAGTTGAACCCTTAGATTATGAGGACTCATTGCCAAAGGAGATAAAAGAAATCAGTTGACGAGAATACATCCCCAAACCTCCATTTCTCTAAATGTTAGGTAAAGTAAAGAAGAGAAATTCCACATGTGAGATCATAGAAATATTTAAGTAGGTACATGTTAATATCCTTTTAGTTGACGCTATAAAAAAAATGTCTTCTCATGCCAACTTTCCTAAAGGCCTATGCATTAAAAAGACAAAAATTCATGTTCAAAAGAAGGCATTTCTAACCAAAAACATTAGTTCTATACTCCAATATAAAGTTTCTCTAAAATTCAAAGACCTAAGCTCTCCCACTATGTCATGTATTATTGGCAACCACATAACAAGAGCTTGTGTAAATATTTTACCTTTCACAGTATTTGTAAAACCTAGATTGGGAGAATTACACCTAATTCAAGTTGTATTATAGTTCGCAGATCGATCTATGAAAACGCCTCGCGGAATTATGGAGGATGTGCTCATTCAGGTAGACAAGTTTTATTTTCCTATTGAATTTATTGTAATTGACATTTAACCAGTGCATGATTCAAAGAAGTACATCTACAAGGTCGACCTTTCTTGGCAACTGCCGATTCACATATTAAATGCAGGACTAAAAATATGAAGTTTTTTGTTGACAATATAATTATAGAGTTGAATATCTTTAACATTGTCAAATAACCTCAAGATAGTGATGATGGAATTGTTAATGTTGATTGAAGAATTAATTAATTATACTTTTCTTTGAGGTCCACAACACCATGAGGATAGATTTTGGTAAGTTTAAAAGGCCCTGATCATCTAGGCTTTAACTTTCTTGGAAAAATCTTTAATCTAAAGTTGTATAGCAAAACTTGTTGACCTGGAATTAAATCCCTTTGTTGGATGCATTTATCATGCCATTGTTTTGTTTTGTCTTTATAAATTCTTGCATTTTCATAAGAGAACAATCTTAACTCTTCAAGCTCACAAAGTTGAAACTTCCTATGCTCTACTATACCATGCATGTCTATGTTTAGTTGTTTTAGTGCCTAAAATGCTTTATCCTCTAGCTCCAGTGGCAAATGGCAGGCTTTGCCATATACAATTCTGTATGAAGACATGCCAAGTGGTGTCTTGTAAGCTGTACGATATGCCCATAAGGAATCATGTAATCTAAGAGACCAATATATTCTAGTAGGGTTCAACACTTTTCCTAAACTCCTCTGCCTAACCATTAGGCTGAGCATGATATACTGTAACAACCTTGTGCTTAATTTCATATTTAGCCAATGCTGTAACAAATATTTTGTTGCAAAAATGAGTGCCTTCATCACTGATGATGGCTTTAAAAGTCCTAAATCTTGTGAAAATGTTCTTATGAAGGAATCTTACCACGGCTTTGGCATCATTTGTTGGTAGTGCTACAGCTTCCACCCATTTAGACACATAGCTATAGCAACTAAAATGTATAAATTCCCAAAAGAGGGTGTTAATGGTCCCATGAAATCTATCCCCCAAAACATAAAAAAGTTCAACTTCCAAAATGTTGGTTAATAGCATTCATGCTTTTGAGATATGTTTCATGTTCTTTGGCACCTGTCATAACATTTAACAAACTCATAAACATATTTAAAAATAGAAGGCCAGTAGTAACCTGATCATAAAACTTTGGTTATTGTTATGTGGTTTCCAAAATGTCTTCCATATGTTGCAGTATGACATGATTGCAGCATGTTTGAAATTTCTTCATTAGGCATACATTTTCTGATCATATGATCTGAACACATCTTATAAAAATAAGGTTCATCCTCTTGATAACTTCTAACATCATAGAGAAATCTCTTTTTCTGTTGGTAACAAGATCATGTGGTAACGTTCCACTCACCAAATAATTAGCAAAATCTGCATAACATGGTAAACCAGATTGCTGCAGCATCTATGTATGTTGTAACATTAACAGTTGCTCATCAGGAAATGTCTCTGTGATCTCTTACTTGATCAAAGTGCTTTTATCTGCTTCCAGCCTTGAAAGATGATCTGTTACTTGATTCTCAATCCATTTTCTATCTTTAATCTCCAAGTCAAATTCTTATAGCAAAAGGATCCACCTTCTCAACCTTGGTTTGCCATCATTTTTTGAAATCAAATACTTTATGGCTAAGTGATCTGGGTAACAGTCATTTTAGTGCCAACTAAATAAGCTCTAAATTTGTCAAATGTAAAAACAATTACTAGTAAATCTTTTTCAGTGGTAGTGTAATTGATCTGAGCATCAGCTAGAGTTTTGCTAGTATAATAAATAGAGTGAAAAATTTTGTTCTTCCTTTGCCCTAACAATGCTCCAACAGAGTGGTCGCTGGCATCACACATCAACTTAAAAGGTAAACTGCAATCTGGTGCTATAATAATTGATGTTGTAATAAGAACTTTCTTTAATTCCATAAAAGCCTTTAAATTGTGATTATCAAAATGGAAAGGCCTGTCATGCTCCAGCAACTAGCATAAGGGTTTTGATATTTTGGAAAAATTCCTAATGAATCTTCTATAGAATCCTGCATGTTCTAAGAAACTCCTAATGTTCTTGACTGAAATAGGTGGTGGAAGTTTATCAATCACCTCTATTTTGGCCTCATCCACTTTAATTCCCTTTCTAGAGACCTTATGGCCAAGTACAATCCCTTTTTGTACCATGAAATGTTACATTTCCCAATTCAGCACTAAATTTGTCTCCTCACATCTTTAAGTACAGTTTCTAGATTATACAAACAATTATTATAGGTCTCCCCAAACACTGAGAAGTCATCCATGAATACCTCAAGTGTTTGCTCTACCATATATGAAAAAATAGACATCATACACCTCTGGAATGTTGTTAAAGCATTGCACAAACCGAAGAGCATCATTTTGAAAGCAAAAGTTCCATAAGGACAAGTGAATATTGTCTTCTCCTGATCCTTTGGTGCTATAGCAATTTGGTTGTAGCCTGAATACCCATCCAAGAAATAGTAATACTATTTTCCAGCAAGTATGTCCAACATCTAATCTATGAAAGGCAATGAGAAGTAATCCTTCATTGTGGCTTTGTTGGCTTCCTATAGTCCATGCAAACTCTCCACTAATCACTGTTCTTATGGGAATAAGCTCATTCTTCTCATTTACTACAACCGTCACTTCACCTTTCATTGGAATACATTGTATTAGACTCACCTAAGAGCTGTCAGATATTGGGTAGATAATTCCAACATCAAGCCATTTGATAATCTCCTTCTTCACAACCTCTTTCATGATGAGATTTAATTTTCTCTGCTACTCTATTGAGCTGCTGTAGTAATCCTCCAACAAGATCTTGTGCATGCATATGGAGGGGCCGATTTCTTTGATATCTTCCATGGTCCATCCAATGGCCTTCTTGTATCTCACCAACACATCCACCAAGCTCTTCTTTTGATTTGCATTCAAAGAAGTTGAAATGATTATAGGTAATGTATTATTACTACCAAGATAAATATATTTCAAAAGTAAGGGTAGAAATTTTAATTCTAAAACAAGAGGTAGTTCAATAGATGGCATAGTAGGTTTCACTTCCCTGTTTGAAAGATCAAGAGACTCAAAATGTCTGTTAGTCCTCACAGGTTGCTTCTCTTAACCATGCTATATGAGCTGCTGAAACATATTTATTTTCAAGTTCTTCAAAGCTATAAGTGGTTCTGTTAGATTTGCAAGTCCTATGAGAAAGCTTAGCTGCGAAGTCTATGATAACCAATAAGTTCACTAATGATAAAAAAAAAGTGACGTAACAATCTTGTCACGTGTCACTACTTAATAATTTTAAAGCTTAAAATTTTGAACACAAAGTACTAATGGGATCTCTTTTAGGGGAAAATCTGGGTGCAAGCATAGACCAATAACCTAGTGAAATGTGGTAAAATGAGTCAACCAAGTAAAGCTTTTTCATTTGACCAGAACGTCAGGAGCTTACAGGGAATTGGAAGATAAGCTCTTTGAAGATAAAGATAGTTTTGGTAAAATACACAATATCAAAGGGCATTATTAAAAGTCAGATTTTGGTTTTTAGAGTCCACATGTGAACAGTGCACACCATCATGTGACAATATCTGCCTTTTGGCTAAGACTAAAGAGCTAATAGAAACGAAGATTCCTTGATAGAGCAATAAAGGAACGCCACATCAGCTACACTCTACAGTACCCAACAAGTAATAAGACTACAAGCTGGAGAAGCTGCCATGTAAACAATATTAAAGGCAAAAAAAAAAGGCTAGATTTTTTTTGCCTCCCAAATCTATGGATGTCATCTTTTACGGTCCACAAAGCGAAATCACCCATATGTCCTCACCTAAGAAAAGCTTGCCACTTAATGAGCACCATGTGTCTAAAATTACGAACCTAAGGCACACTTCATAAAAGCTCAAGGGTTTCTCCAAATGGTAACCAATTTTTTATTATTAAAAAAATACACACTCATCTTCTTCCTCAGAGCATATTCATTATTATTAATAGCTTCAAGGTCCATTTGACCTTGGGTCACCATTTATCACTCAAAATCTAACTTGAGCGTCAAAGTGTGGTCACTGGCCACTACTGACTCCATCTCTAACTTCAGTTTTGGCTTTGTTTTACAAGACTCATTCAACTTGATTTTGGTGGTCTTCATATTCATTTTCATCCCATCTTCTTTCTTTTTTTACTATACACTCAAGTCACCCAGCTAATCTTCTCCATCTTGCGAGAGAACATGTCAGGCATAACAAAGCACCCTAATCACTCATCCCATTTTAAAATCATTTCATTTATCTTAATCCTCAACCAAAATTTAGTTAAAACAAATTATATGCCTGGATTTCAGCTATAATGACGTTGACCCAATTATCATTGGCCGTTGATGGGTGAATATTGGACTTTTATTGTTTTTGCACTGAGGATTCCTTTTATTACATGTCTTAACTTGTGTTTACTTGCTTGGCAAAAGAAGCTGATACTAAAACGCACCCACAAATGTAAGCTAGGACTATAGATGCCTAGAGTTGCACCTATGGAAGCCTAATAATTTTAAAAGAAACTAGTACTTTAAAGACTCATCCCGAGATGTTCCCCTGCTGTAACAATGTCACTAATAGAAAATTCATATGAAAATGTGGAACCCTCAAATTTTAATATTTGATCTTTGTAATCTTGTCTTGCTTACCTTAGAATTCAATGAATAAAGTTTGAGGGTATGTCTAGAGATTTTTCTATTGTATTAAGTACGCATAAAAGACAGTTTAATAATTATATTTCCCAAAAAATGAAAAAGCAAAACCTCAATTATCAAGCTTCTTCTTCATTGATCATTGAATGATTTAGGGAAAACTAGAAGTTTAAGAGGTTGAAGGGTGCCATTATTTAAAGACACTCCATAGATACAAAGGATTTAGGGATGCAATATTAAATTTCTAGTATTTTGTTGTATATTGATATTTATTAAAGTAAGAGGGATTCCAACATAATTCACTTTATTAGTAATTTTCTTATTTTTAGAAAATAATAATAAGTGTATACTTGAACCTTTGTAATATGTTAGAATTCAAAATATTCAAAATGAAAAGGAGATCACAAAATATAAGGATGGCCAAATAAGCAGCCTTGTAAGGTCTCTTCAAATGTCTATTGTGAACAAACATTAAAATGAATATGAGACTTCCAAATAAGGGGTATAAACATGATCACATTATTTAAAAAATCAAATTCCATAATTCACCACTCTTACGATGGTGAATAAGGTTTTTTAGATCACAAAAGAGGTTAGGCCTGTAAAGGACCTTCTAGAGTTAATGGTAAACAACTTGCTTACAAATATGTGGACTTTCAAACAAAAAAGTCAGCTTAGATAAAGGCAACCAAGAATATTGAGATGATATTCTTAAAATCTAGGGAATTGATGAATTTATGGTGAACTAATTATCAAGAGACCTGCTTAGCATTTTAGAGACTCGAGAAGACTTGGGAAAAATCCTCATTAGATGTGAACTTGACTTCATCTACAAAACCTAGGGAGTCCAGGGTGAACTATGATCAAGGTAAAACTTCTTATGCCATCTTAGACACTTAGGGGGATTGGAGTGCTCCCACTACAATTGTGAACTTCTCAGCACCTTGGAGGTTGGAGGATCCCGAGTCGCTTGTTTAGCAAGGGCCAACTTAGACTAGCTACTATGTTTGGTTTGTAATAAGCCTTTCAACTTTTCTATCATGTCTCTTAATGGTTTCTTTTTGTTAATTTTATGGCTTACTTAGGTATCAAGAGTAATCATGGTATTTGAAAGATAAAATGACTTTATTTTAATAAAATTGGCACTTTATCTAAAAGGATGGCTTGTTTAGAAAGCAATTCCTATTTGTTTAAACAAAGCAATTGATGTTTAGAGAAAATCTGGGTGCTAATGTGGGCCAATAACTCAGTGATGTGTGGTAAAAAGAAACAACCAAATGAATTCAATTTGTTTGACTGGGCATCAGGAGAGCTCATAGAGAGAAATGAGGTAAGCTCTTTGAAGAAAAGTGCAGTTTTGGTAAAATACACAATATGAAAGGGTATTATCAGAAGCTAAATTCTGGTAGTTAGGGTCAGCACACGAATGATGCATGCCATCTTCTTTTGGTTAAAGATGAGAAGCCAATAAGGATGGAGATTCTTTAGTCAAACTATGAGAAAAGGCCATGTCAGTTGTACAGGGCTACAAGGCTTAGAGGGTACCACGTTTCTAGTTATAGAGGCAAAAAAAATGGCTGGAGGTATCCTTTCCTCCCATACTCATGGGTGTCACCATTAAGAAACGACAAGGTAAATTACTTAAATGGCCTCACCTGAGGGAGTCCAACAATTACATGAACGCCAAGTGTTCAAAATTACCAAAATACCCTTAGGAACACTCTTTTAACTCAAGCTTTCTCTAAAAATGGTAACTTCTTCATTATTAAAAAAATAGCCTCACCACTCTTCTTAAGAGCAAAAATGCCATTGTAAAAAGCCTTAAGCTTCAAGGAACCTTGAAGCCATCATTTTATTACTCAAAATCTTATTTAAGGGGCTTTCTCCATCTTTAGCTCTATCTCTCTCCTTTTGCTTCATCTAACCCTAACACTCTTTTTTTCCATATTTGATTTCTTGAAAGGCCACTTCATCGTTTTATCCCTCCATTTTACATCTCCATAGAAGATCTTGACCATCTCATCCACTAAAGAAGCCATTTCCTTTATTCTTTATCGAAAACTCTTTAATCCCCACAAGAGTCACATCTCCTCATGCTATTATTCACTATAAATAACTTTTGTTGATACTGTAAAGTAAATTATATAATACTTCATTTATATAATAGATTGGGGATGAGTTACTCTCATGAATATACGCCAAAGTGTAGAACCATATAAAATCTTGTATGCTTATTATGATGGTTTTTATGCCCAGATCGTATTTTATATATGACTTCATACGAGTCATCCTACAAGCTTTATGGAGTTAAGAGCTATTCTCGAAGCTCTTTTGAACTCCCTATATCAACTCCTTAATTAAGTCCTACAAACTCCACGGGCTCACCAGAATATTTCAAACTCAGAACATCACAACTTACCTCCCAAATCACCTCAGTTTACCTCCTAAATCATTGTAGCTCACCTTTTAGATTGCCTCAGCTACACCTCCTACCTTAAAAAGAGAAAATATACCTAAACCCAAACTTAGCATAATCTCCACCTAAAATATAAATTTTATTTATTTTAATTGGATTTGAGCTAAATCTGGTGAGAACAATCACTTAATGGGTCGAATCAGACCCTAGCAAAAATCTGGCTAAAATAATTGGTGTGACGAAATTTTTGCTCGATCATCGGGAAATGGTGCTCAAATGTTTTAGTTCATTTTTTGTCAAGCCATAAACAAACTAGCGAATACATTTTCTTGGTAGTCTATAAGGTGAGCCTTAGAGGAATTTTCTTTGGGTTTGGAGTTATACCGAAAGTTGAACTTGAAAAGAGAGAGAAAGACCGTTAAACGATTTTACTAAGCCGTGAAACCTACAGCATTTAAGGGGGTGACCCCATCGTAGCCCTACCCTTTGTTAGTCATTCTCAAGTTTGAATGTAAGTTACACCAGCTGTATAACTTAGCCAAGCCCGATGATAAAATGATAGCAATAAGTAGGTGGAAAATTAAAGCTTAATGAGTAATGATTGAGTGTGATGGCTTTTATTTTATTTAAATATAAGCCAAGCAATCATCTAGATTCAACTCACCGCCCATCCCAAAAGATGGTTGTAAATGGTAACAACAGAAATAATATATTCAATCGATTCCTTAAAGTCCAATAATTCTCACCCACATAATCTCCATTTTAATTATTGAAGAAAGGAGAGTCAACAAAAATTTCTAGGACTTGCTTTCTTTTTGGCAGGACTTGGTTCGACCTACTTAACTTTGCATCAAATAGAAGATATATTGGTTGGTGAATTTTGATTGTTTTTGAAACGTAATTTGAAATGAGTGGTTAATGTTGATGATCATCAGTTAGAACAAATATTTCAAAAAGTTTGACAGTTGATGTCCCATGCTGAGTCATTTCCACGTGTTATTGCACAAAGTAAAGTACGCCGGCCCTCTTCTTTCTTTATTACTGAAAAGGAAACCACAAAGATCAAACCAAACTAGGAAAGATAAAGCATTCGATTTCCTTCGAAAGGATGTTTTGATTTGATGAATGAAATTGGAGGAGAAATTTACTGGAACATTCTTCTTTAAGTTGAAATTTGGTGAGATGGTGAAACATCAAGTTTAGGGGAACCCACTCGAGTAGAACAAGTAACAGTGATCACAAACTTCTTGTTTTTTTTTGGTTATTAGTAACAACTGTTTTATATTTCATAGAAATGAAGGTTAGTACTAGAAATGAAGAACGTTACGTTGTTGTTATTTACAAATGCTGCGATATAGTTACACCCATGTGCCATATGTACCAACTGCTTGCATGTCATAATGTGAAATTGATTGAAAGAGAGAGAGAGAGAGAGAGAGAGAGCTTGTGTTGGTAAAATCTACACATAAGATTGAAAGAGAGAGAGAGAGAGAGAGAGAGAGAGAGAGAGAGCTTGTGTTGGTAAAATCTACACATGCAACCTTTTTGATGCAAGAATAGGACAGATGATGAAAAGGGAAAACAAGGAAACATGAAGTTAGCTTTGTGATTTCAAGCGCAGCATCCCATGTGATGTGATATCAACTTTCTAAGTTGTAGATGACCTTTCCACGCAAAACTCCTTACATTTTTGTATCCCCACGTTTCGCCCATCCCAACCATCTCCATTTACTTTGCCAAGTAATATTTAGATTTAAATATTTGCGTAGACTGTTTAATTTACTGATTAATATTTCATTCAAATTCATGAATATCTATCAACTTTCACTTTTTCTGATATCTTGCACGTCGTTGAATGCAATGCACATCGCGTTGTCACATTACCTTGCACATACAGAAAAGTTCTATTAGGAGAGTTGCGAATTAATTAATTTCTAAACTCCACATCAAAGATACTTGGGAAAAAATAGGAATATTCAGTTCATCAAAGCACGAAACTGGTTACCAGGTAAACTACTTACATGATAGAATTTCATCGGATTATCGTACAAACGACATGGTAGATATAATAAGTAGTCTGAAGATGTTGGTTATGATACCATACTTAATAAGTTCTGTAGCGTTATTAGCAAGTGTAATATTACTCATAATCAAAGAATAAATGATTGAGTAAATCATTTTTCTAGTTGAATGGCGGGGCACCATCTTACTTTATTGTTGAGGTTAACATTTAAGTCATTTTGATTGCATTTGCAGGTTTTAGTATACAAATATTTTTGAAGTAGATGCAAAGTGTGCTATCACAAAGTTGATTTAAAAGAAAATCGTAGACTGATTATAATATTAGTAAATTGTAATTTTAATTTAAGAAAAATATAGATGATGGATGGGATATATGCATAGGTATAAGTATGCTTTATCCCACACAATAAATGATCAATAAAAAATCCTTTAGCATTTCTGAATTAGGTATCGAGGAGAATTTTAGAATACGTCAGAGTTAATAAAATCACTTAATACTTATATAACACATATTTTTAAATTTTATATAATCACTAATTACATGTTGGTTGTTCAAAATAATTACACACATATCATAATATAAATTACTTGTTATATAACTGATATAATATCTTAAAAGTTTTTAAAAATTTTTTTATTGAGATTGTGAGCAAGCAATAATTTAAAAGTTGACACATCACCAACGAGACTTTCATGAAAAATCCGCATAAGAGTCGGTGGATGAACGAAGGAAAGTAATATCATTTTTGTAGTTTACCTTCTTAATTGCAGAATCTCTATAAATCTGAAGACTCTGCTTCACTGGTTTCTCCCCTTTTTGCTACCTCTTCACTCTTCAGCCTTGAAGATTGAAAAGAAACATTATTAAACAAAGAGGGTTCTTTGTAACATTGAGTGGCACTGCATGTGCTCTGGAATCGCATAGAGTTTAGCTTTAACCCCACCGTCCATTCCCATTACACCTAATCAATCATTCTTTACATATATGTGCATATATAAACTACTACCTAAGAGTTTGGTTTCATCACTTTCTTTTGAATATTTTTTATCAATTAGGCAGATGGGTGAGGAAGCTAAGCAGGTGAGATATATACGCATACACATTTAGAAATTAATTTGCTTGCACGGTTTATTATATTTCCCTGAATTAGTTTTTAATTTTTTTTATGTATTATTGGAGATGCAGGAACAAGCCAAAGCAGATACTCAGCCAGAGCCAGTAGCTGAGGAGAAAAAAGAAGAGAAAGCAGCAGAGGAAGAGAAGAAAGAGGAGGCAAAGCCACCGTCACCTTTTGTGTTGTTTGTGGATTTGCATTGTGTGGGGTGCGCCAAGAAGATTGAGAAGTCAATTATGAGGATAAGAGGTCTCTTTATCAATAAATTAATTTTGTCTATTAATTAATAATTAATTAGATTTTATATGTAAATGTAACTCATTAATTTTGAGCAAATGTATATGTTGACAGGTGTTGAAGGTGTTACAATAGACATGGCTCAAAACCAAGTGACAATAAAGGGAATAGTCGCGCCACAAGCAGTTTGTGCAAAAATTATGAAAAAAACAAAGAGAAGAGCCAAAGTTTTATCTCCATTGCCAGCAGCCGAGGGTGAACCTGTGCCGGAAGTTATCACTTCGCAGGTCCATTTAATAATTTTTATTTAATTATATATAAAACGTTATGATTACCAATACCATAATTAATTAGAAATATTTTAATTGGTTGTTATGTTCTTCCTAATTTTTATTGATGCAAATTACTTCAGGTTAGTGGACTAACTACTGTGGAGCTCAACGTTAACATGCATTGCGAGGCCTGTGCAGACGAACTTAAGAGAAAGATACTCAAAATGAGAGGTATATATATATATATATTTTTTTAAATGGAATTTTAAAAATTCTAATTTCAGTTTCATTGACCTGATACCTGAAATGAACAGAGCAGTTTTAATCAACTGCTACGGACATTACATTGGTTTATTTATTAAAAGATACAAAACTTAGAAGCGACCCACTCAGGAGTTTGCATGAGAGTGATTGACCAACTGAGATTAATAATTGTATAAATAATCCAAGTTGAAAAATTAAGGAATCAGAGAAAGGTTGAGTGGTCTAATTTCAAAGGTTGAAGCAGTAATGATACTCACCCCATCACTAAACTTTACTGAAATCCATTCTGAGTAAAAAATAAAATTTTTAAAAAATTAACCAGTATATATAGGAAGTGGGTTTAACAGTGGGGTGAATATAATTGGGAAGATTTTAGAGTATATGAAAACTGAAAAGTCTACACCCAATTAATGTATACTTGTCATGTGTATTTATTTTAAAAAATTACGATCTAACTGATAATTATATTTAATTGAGTTACATATAACATATAACTCTAATGTAGTCTAAAATTTCTCATATCATTCATAGGTCACGTGTGTTTGTGCACTTATTTTAAATCTATTAGTCAGTTGTATGGACAAGTACAACCGATATTTAGAAAAATCTGTCTATATGACTTTACTTGAATTGTTTTGCAATTACTTAATATCCAAGCATAAATTAAAAAAAATTATCGATTAACACAACATTTACAGGAGTGCAAACAGCAGTGACAGAGCTTAGTACAGAGAAAGTAACAGTTACTGGGACTATGGACGCAAACAAGCTAGTGGATTACGTCTACAGACGCACCAAAAAGCAAGCAAAGATTGTGCCACAGCCTGACCCGGAGCCGGTGCTAGAACCGGAGAAGCAAGAAGAGAAGAAGGAAGCGGAGGAGAAGCCACCAGAAGAAGAAGCCAAACCAAAAGAAGAGGAAAAGCCACTAGAAGAAGCTAGAAAAGAAGAAAACGAGAGTAATAATAATAATAAAGGAGAAGAAATAAAGGAAGAGCCTAAAATGGAAGGAGGAGAGAACAACAACAGTAACCATATCAGCAACAATACCGATGAGGGAAATATGAAGAGAATGATGTACTATTATCAGCCACTTTACGTGATTGAGCGAATCCCACCTCCGCAGCTCTTTAGTGATGAGAATCCCAATGCTTGTTGCATTTCATAATAATCTTGCATACAATTATCAACTTTTGCATTATAGAAAGTTGCTAATTTATTAATTACTGTAATATATAGTACAAATCCACTCGTGAGTTTAATTAATTGGACGTTTGGAACATTATTACAATGTTATATATGTTATGCCAATTGATTAATAATATAAGCATTTTGTATGATTATATTATTGTAATTATATTTTATGTGTATATTCTGGCTGGCTAGAGATATTTTTGCCTTGGAATTACGATGTTCTTAATTGTCGTATATGTGCCGTCCAGTTGTCGATGAGAATAATCCCATTACAAATTATATCCATATATACGCTTGCATAAATGCTTTAAGGAAATAATTAAGTGCATGGGCTAGAGAGTTGAACACTCCCTAAGGCACCCTTAATGTGTTGATGAAGGAGCTGCGGCAATATTTTAATTGACAAACTGCTACTCTGAAAATTAGCATTATGGCATATATAACTATTATATAGCAAATTTCTACAGTCCAATGGTCAGATTGGTGATAAAATAGTTGGTTTAGAGCGTTTTGGATAAAATCTAAGAGCTCAAAGAAAGTATGAATAGTGAGTGACAGAATAACCGCTCTCTTGACTTTTACCTCAGACATTTTTATGCTATAGTGTCGTTGAGGACATTTTGGGTCGACCAGGACACTTGGTGTTCCATCATTGGAAACCCTACTCCTTATACTCATTTACATATTTTTTTTCTAGAGTGCTGCTAAATATTAATAATAACGAGAGAATTGCCTCTTCTCTCTCTCTTCCCACTACATGCTTCATTCTCTCGTCCTTCTCTCATTTTTCTTGATACTTAGCATTTTCCTTTTTTCTATTTAGGTTTGAATATTTGGAGCCTCTTTTACTTCACAGGCCTATGACTTTCCTTGCATGTGTTTTATTCTTATTGGCCTTTCTAATTTGACTTGGGTGCACACAACACAAGACTCCAAGGCACGCCGATTTGTGATTAGTTATGTTTGGAATTGATGTGCAGTAAGTTATGGTTGTTTTAAAAAAAAATTATAACTATTAAACGAAAGTTAATAGTATATAATAAATTTAAATTTAAATAATAATTTTGATAAAATTATTAAATGTATAATAAATTTTCTATCATATAAGTAAAAAAAATATATTAACATAGGTTCGAAACTATAATAACTAGTATTTTCTAAATATTTTAATACTATACCTTTTAAAATAAAATTATCCAATCTCAATTACAAATGTACCTTAATCACAGCTGACTGCTGGGATGAAATTGAGCTCCTTGTTTAACTTCACACTCGTAAGCTCGCTTAATTAACTGTCGTATGGAATTCTTTTTATAATCCAGTGGACCGACGTCCAGTTCATTTCTTGATAGTGTGCCTCTCTACCTTCTTATTGATTGATATACACACGTTGATATGTTATTGAGCATTATCAATTTTACATTCAACAGAAGTAACGCTGAATTTGTTTTAAATATTTGGATATTGTTATCGCAGTATTGAATTAAAAAATTATTTTATCCTACAATTTAAAAAAAATATATATAATTATAATTTAATTAATTGATAGAATATTATTGAAAAATTAGATGTGTGAGTACCATTTAATTAATTGATAAAATATTATTGATTTTTTAATCATTTTGACCTAAAAAATGTATAATACTCATCTCAAATATTTTCCATTTTTTGTTTTTTTAATCAATCATACAATCACAATTATTAAATAATTTTCATCGTTTAAATTAATCATTAGAATAATAATAGTTTAAACGAATTTTGAATAATAAAAAAATTATAATTACGAAAATTATCATTTAAAAAATTATAATTATAAAAATTAATATCTTAGATTTTGAGATTTATTTATTTTATTAAATTTAGAAGTATTCTTGTAAGTAATGGGTTTTTAATTCATTTAAGGGTAAAATAATAATTTTATTTAAATTCCTAGTGTTAAAGTAGTTGATTGATGTAAGTTTAAAAATAAAAATGGTGTAAAAAATATAAAAATTTTATAATGATTATATATATATATATATATATGATAAAAAATGGTGGAAATATAATTTATATATATATATAACATACAATGGACGTCACATACATGCCTGCAAAAAGAAAGGATTAAAATGATAAGTTTGTTAGATTCCCCGCCAGTCATTGAAAGAAGAGATGTCAAAAGAACGCAGGGTGTAGGTTTCACGTGGAGTCCCACTGAATATTGGATCCGAGTCACTTGAATAAGCCAAGAGAGTCACGGAAATCTACTTTTGTATATGTAAAGCAAGAAAATTTTGTAACCTTTCATGAAACGCCCATCACGCTTGTCTGTTTGTCTTATTTCATCTGCAGTACTCAAAATTTGACGGCAATGCCAGGAATAACTAAAGGTAACTTTAGTTATAAAGTAAAAAGAAAGGGAAAAAATAAATAAATAAACCAAATAAAGCCACTTTTGTAATTGTAGTGAGACGCCACAAGACTTTACCATTGTGGTTGTTTAGTGTATAGGAGAACATTTGAGCATTTTAAGAGTACTCTTCATTTTTCATTCGCTTATTGCAACATTTAAAATTTGAAGTTCAACTAATAGCGATAATATTTATGTATATATGTGACCAAAAAAATTGATAGATACTAAGCAAAGGTCTAAGAGGAGCGAAGACTCTATCTAATTTTATAAGCTGATGCAATATGTATATCACATCCACATATACTACGTTTATATTAGTTGGGTTATATATTTTATATTTTAATTTACACGACAACTCATTGCACTCATTGATAGAATTGTAAAATGAATTTAATAATAAGAAATAATAAAGTTAATTAAAAATATAACTATAAAAGACAATCAATATGCGCAAATGACACGTTCTTAATTGGGATACTATGTATCCGAACTACAATGTAAGTGTAGCATCTAAAATAGCCTACAAAATTAATATTTTATATTTTATTAGTAATTTGTTTTTATTATATCTCTATTATTGTAAATTTTAAAGTTCTTTCTCGGATTAATGGATTTAAGTATTAATAAAATTTGCTGGATACACTAATGATAGCTTAAAAATAAATAGCATGACATGCATATTTAAATTATTGAAAATAAAAAAAAATTAATTTCCAATTGGTTAATTAGTTAATTGTTTAAATTTCTTTTCATTTGAAATTATTAAAAATTAATTAAAATTTTTATAATAATTCTTTTAAGTGGGAAATTAAATCAAAATTCCAATCGAAATTCAAACATAAATTGACGTTTTATTCAAAATATCTACAAAACAGTCGTGCCAGAAAAAAAATGAATTGGGAAAGAAGAATAAAATCAATCTTTTTTTTTTTATTGAGCGTGTTCACTCATTTTGACAACTTTATCATATTATTTCTACTCTACGTTCTTCTTACTAAGGATTTACACAATTTGAGAGGTAAAAATATCACAATAGTGACTTAAACTTTTGAATAAAAAATCAATAATGTGGATTTACATATAAAATAGAGGGGCTTTCCCACAGGACCAGTCCAGTCCCAAGTTATTTTCCATCAACAGTTATTGTCTCTGGACACTACTGTTCATATTCCCTCCATCAAACTCCACATCCTACCTTCCAAATTCCAAAGGCCCATTCCAGCTATTGGCCTTATCGACACCGGTGCCCAAAAAAGCATGTTGAACCCCAATATTCTTCCATCTGAATATTGGACTAAGTCTGAAGAACATTTCAAAGCTGTCAATGGCAAACTCTTCACCACCTCTTTGATTACCAAAAAATCCATTGGTATTCAAATCTTTTCAAATTGTGTCATTTGGACCAAGGTTATTGGTTCTACTCTTCCTAATAAGGATATCTTGTTAGGATTTGACATCCTTCACCAAATCAAACACCTCCAAATCATTCCCAATAGAATCCGAGTCAAGTATATGTTCAAACCCTTCACAGACATTCTGAAACTCCCCAGTCTTACCAGGATATTTCATCCAAACTTTTGAGTTTCTGTCCAGAGTCCCATTCTGAGTTCACCTATCCAAACCCATTGTGGAAAAATAAGTCTTTCTTCATTAAGTTAACCTTCAAACTAAATGAAGACATTAACCCAACCAAAGCTACCCATCCAGGAATGAGTCCTTCTGACTTACTCCTAGCCCAAAACAAATGTTCCCAACTCTTAGCTCAAGGTCTAATTGAGCCCACACGTTCTCAATGGGCTTGCCAAGCCTTTTATGTTGAAAAGCATTCTGAAATTGTTCAAGGAAAGAAACGCCTAGTCTTTGACTACCAGCCATTAAACATGTTTTTACAAGACGACAAATTCCCTTTGCCTCGCCGACAAAGCATGTTTACTTTTCTCAAAAATACCCGGATCTTTTCAAAATTTGATCTAAAATCTGGTTTTTGGCAATTTGGCATTGAACCCTCTGAACGTTACAAAACCACTTTTTGTATTCCAAATGCCCATTTCCAATGGACAGTCCTACCCTTTGGTCTCAAAATTGTCCCTTCCATTTTTCAAAAATCCATGGTCCAAATCTTTCAACCCATTTTGCATCATGCATTGATTTACATTGATGACATCTTACTTTTTTCAGGATCACATAATGAACATCGCCAGCTGTTAACTCAATTCTATGATCTTATCCAAAGTCACGGAATCATGTTATCAGCCAAGAAAAGTATCATTGCTACAGACAACATCGAATTCCTTGGTATGATCATTAAAGATGGACACTACCAGCCAAGAAAGCACATTGCCCAAGAATTGCTTCACTTTCCAGATCAGCAACTTTCCAAAAAGCAAATTCAACAGTTTCTCGGCATCATCAATTATATCAGAGACTTTATCCCACATGTGGATCACTACACTCATCATCTTTCGGCTTTATTGAAAAAGAAGCCCCTAGAATGGAATGCCGACCACACAATTGCTATCGCTACCCTAAAGCAGATTGCGCAAAATCCGCCTCCTTTAAAGCTGATTACTGATGGACGGCGTATATTGCAGACAGATGCAAGTGATGAATCATGGGGTGACATCCTCCTCGAAGAGCTCAATGGACAAGAACACTTTATCGCTTACGCTAGTGGACAATTTTCTGACACACAGAAGCACTACCATAGCGTGTTCAAAGAGATTTTAGCGGTAAGGAATGGCATCAAGAAGTTTGAGTATCATCTGATTGGACACCATTTTCTCATCCGAATGGACAGTTCAGCCTTCCCCAATATCTTTAATTTTAAAGGTAAAACTGTTCCCAAAAAAATGTTACTCAGATTAAAAGATTGGTTTTCTAAATACGACTTTTCAGTTAAGCATATAAAGGGATCCCAGAACCTCATCCCTGATATGCTCTCCAGACTTTCCAAACCAGAAAATCCTCACTCTGTTTTCCACCACCTACCATTTTCCTATCATCTCCATGGCTACTTCACTCGCACCTGAAGCCATTACGAAGAAAACTTTTCCTTTCAACAAAAACTTCTCTTCTGTCTTTGCCATCCAAGAATTTGCCAAAAAAGCTCTCTTTCGCTTCTTTATGAAAGCCTACCTTGTCACAGAACCCTTTCCCTTTTTTACCTTCCACCCTAAAAATCTGTTTCTTACAAGTTTAACCCTTGATCCAACCAAAGAAACCACTGAAGACGTGTTATGGTACATTTGGTGCCTAACTGTCCTTTATGCAACCAAGTTAGTCCTCCCCATTGCTCCTACCTTGGATCATCTCCTTAATCCCGACCAAGCAACCTCTCTTACCTGGATATTGCTTGAATGGTTCTCCCCCATTCCATGGTGGAGAAAAAAGTTACAACAACTCTCACATGTTCACAATCTTGACCGTATGCCTGCCTCTGAAGCACAAATGTTCACATCAATCTTTATTATTCACAGGCCATACTTTCAGCATCCAGATACAAACCTCTTTTGGACTCAAGATCAGGTATATGAATGGTTCACTGCACCACATATAGCTGTAATTGAAAATGACATACAGTCCACCCTGTACAACTACCTTTACCAATTAAACCACCAAACTCCGCCACACAAGGACATCTTTCACACCTCCTTAGGTCCTCAACATGACCTCATCATGATACCCACTCCATCTGCCATATCTAAGCCTAAGTCCACTAGCATCATCATTAAAGAAGAACGACCGGACTACACTAACTTCCTTTTCCAGGACTCACAAGACCCATGGGAATAATTCCTTCCTCTCAGCCAACTTCTCCAACAGTTCCCACAGCCAACCATGCATGATCCAGGATCCTCATCTCAACCACTTCCACAACCCCACAAACCCACAACAGCAGACAAAGCCACTCAAACACCTGGTCCCATGCCAGGACCCAAATGCGATTCTCCATACTCACGCTACCATGGCCCCACTTGGAAGAATCCAAAGCTCTCCAAAACATTTTCCCAAAAAAGCAACCCTGACAACCCATATGAAACTGAAAGCTCCTCTGAAGACGAGTACATGAATCTCCACTCCTCATAAAGTTGTTTGTCTTGTTGTAATAATTATGCTTTGCTTTATGCTTTTGTCTTGTATAATTATTGCAGTTTGCTTTTACTTTAAGCTTTTGCTTTTGTCAAAGTCATGCTTTAATTATTAAAGCATCTTTTGTCCTTTGTAATAATTAAAGTTGTGTCATGATGTATCTTTTGCTTTTGCTTTTGTAAAAGATAGGGGTCTTGTCCTATCTTCCCCGAGAATTCTCCTATATTAAGAATTCTCCCCTCCTTTGTAATATAGAACTTAGATAGAAATTTTAAGAAATAAACTCGTGTGTTCTCAAAAGTTATGTCTTTTTAAACTCTCTCTTCTCTCTCTGCAAATGAAGTTCCAAGAAAGAAAAAGAATAAAGAATTAAATTTGTTCATTTTGAAAACCTAAGAAAGTATGCTCTGCACTTGCCTTCTAACAAGGATCCTGTGCATCAGAAAACTTTTGACAATTTCTTATCTGATTTGGTATCCTGTTTTAGACTAAAGGAAAGTCTGTTTTGGGTTATATAACTCGAGAAAAAATGTTTTAAAAGGTTTTTTTTATCATTATACCTAGGGGCCACAATGCCACGTACTTTATGGTATCCAAGCTGAGCAAGTTCAGCTTTTAAGCGCCTAATTTTCCTTTCTTTTTGATCAAATTCTGGGCCATAGTATCTCTGGGCAAGCATGGCTCATAGCTCTGAATCGAGGTGACCAATTCTGGCTTGAAGATTTTGGTAAATCTGCTGCATCTGGGCAGCAATAGAGTCAACTTTTGTCTCAATCTATTCGCAAACTGATTTTCTCAATTTTGAATTGAGATGCAAAAAGTATCATTTTGTGCTATGGCATTTTGGGTTTGCCAGTTGAGGACAGATTCAAAAGGCTTGGGTATAGTTCGCAAACTGATTTTCTCAATTTTGAATTGAGATGCAAAAAGTATCATTTTGTTCTATGGCATTTTGGGTTTGCCAGTTGAGGACAGATTCAAAAGGCTTGGGTGGCTCAAGGTGGCCAGTGGAGATAATAGGTGAAGGGATAAAGGGTTTGGACACAACATTTTATTTCTTCAAAATGATCCTTATGGATCATACAGAGTCAGGGCTTACTTTTGGCAGGACTTTAGGCCTAGCCCACCTAGGTCTTAAGTTGCCACTATTTAGGGCCTGTTTTGGACTATTTTGAGAGGTTTAAAAGCTATTTTAAAATGATAAAAGTTAATTTTAATATTTATTAATTTTTTTTTAAATCGGAATTGGCTAAATCACCATAGCTACAAAAGATTTTGAAAAGTAGTAAAATAGTAACTTTTCAAAATTTGATTTTGAGAATAATTTTATATTTAATACAATTTCACATATATTTTCATAGACTCATAGAGACATATATATTATAAAAATCTAAAATTATCCTTATTAATTAAGAAATAAAATCATTGACTTTAAAGAGATTATTATTATTCCAAAATATATTGAGATACCAAAATAAAAAAATAAATTTCATAATATAAAATATTTATTTTAGCTATCAATTTTTATATGTACACAAACAAAAATATTTTACATACATATTTATAAATGTTTTAATAAATTTTATTCAACATTATACTCAATTTTAGTCATTTATATTTTTACATCAATTTAACAATAAGATTTATCAAATACATACGGTTACTTGATTCTCTTTACCCGTAAATTATTTTTACAGTACAGCTAATAATACTTATTTTAAAACCTACAATATTACCAAAATGGACCTTAGTGTTTCTTTGCCTATATGTTTGTTCTAAGGCACATATTTTTCTTTTTAGTTCTTCTAAATTAGATTATTCTTACCTTACTTTTTACGGACATACTTATTATTCCCTTCTAATTAAATGTCATCTTTTATTTTCTCTTTAAACAACAAATAAATTTCTTACCATCAAAATTTATTAAAAAAATGAGAATACAAGGTGAACAAATTAGTTATTCTTCCATCTTGTATAAAGTAAATAAATAAAACTGAAATTACCTTTGATTGTTTCCCATTAAAAGATAAAGGAAAAAACTTTCAATCACGACGTTCGTGGTTTTTCTTTTCTCTTCTTAATGCATACCTGTATCATTGCTCTAAAAGTAAAAGTTTAGCCATAATTGAAACTATAGATTGGTTTTCGATCGGTTAAATAAAAGGACACCAATACAGTTGCTAAGAGTGTAAAAACTTTCAGAAATAGTCTGGGCGATTTAAAAAAGTCAAGATTAAAACTTGACTTTAATTACTATATTGTAATTAAGTCCCATAATAAGTCAGCGTCATTCAAAGCTTAGAAAAAAATTCGCTAAGAAGAAAATCTATATCCGAATGTTAACGGTAATTTAGTGTACATTCTCTCTCTCGTTCGCCAACCATAAACGTACATGCATTTAGAAATAATAATAATAATAAAATTGTTAATTTGATTGCAGGTGAAACTTGGAAGCCGAAGGCCATTTGTGTCTACAGAAGCAGAGCAATGGGTATATTGCTAGATAGACGCATGGGTATATGATCCCTATACAAGTAATTTTTCAAGTGAAAGAGCTTAAAATTAATTAAGGAGAAGACGCATGCATGTGCAAGACAATATATAAATAATGTACACCTACAATCAAATTAACTTTTCTTTTCAAAGGACACATGCATGCATAGTTTAGTTAGCTCCTTTTTAATGGGGTTTTACAATTTCCAATGTTTATTGAAATGGAAAACAATCCACATGGGAGCATATTAAATTGGATACAAAAGCACTTGTCATTGACATAAACAATATGCTGACGCATCTTGCACCCATCCGAGTCACAACTCATATCCCTGCAAAACTAGATTTTCCTTAGTTAACTAGATAAGGATAAAGGACTTCAAGAAAGCAAAAGCAAAAGAAAATAAAGAGGCACCATCTTTTTGGTTTTCTAAGGGATCTTGAATTAAGAGAGACCTAGCTAGCTAGCTTGCTTATTCATGAAATAAAGCAGTTGCATATGTTATATAAGGTCTTGCTAAATCCATGCATGGATGTCTCAATAAGTCTGTAACAACATATACATTGTGTCTCAAGGGAGGGTTGTTAACATAAATATATTAATAATATTGATTTTGATGATAATAAATTTTAAATGTTTTTTGATAAAAATATTGGAGCTATTCCTTAATAAACGAAAGCCTCGATAATCATTCTATTCATTCTTTCATAAAAAATGGACCTTCAAATTCAAAAATGATTTTCTGTAAAATCTGTTTTAAAGTGTGATTATGGAAATAAACGGTAAACCGTTTATTTAAACGGTTAACCGATTAATGCCAGAGAGCAACATATTTCCTAAACCCTAACCGTTTATGAAAAACGGAAAACACAAAAGATGGGAAGGTTACTGGAACTTAACGGTGAACCGTTTATGTAAAACGGTTAACCGATTAACACCAGAAAGCAACATATTGCCTAAGCTCTAACCGTTTATCAAAAACGGAAAACACCAAGGATGGAAAGGCAACTGGAACATAACGGTGAACCGTTTATTGCAAACGGTTAACCGATAACGTCCAGAATTAAAGGTTGTCCTCCTCTGGCACTAATTAACAAAACCTGATAAGGCTAGTTTGTTTTGCAGGTTACTGGAGTCAAACGGCGTACCGTTTATTACAAACGGTTAACCGATAATATCCATAGAAGCCACTTCACGCAAGTCCTTAACCGTTTAGTGTAAATGGATAACCAATGTTCATCTTGCATGTCTCTAGAAGTTAACGGCGAAAGGTTAATCGTAAACGGCAAACCATTTATTTGAAATCTGGTCCAACGGTAACTTTGACCAACCGAAACGGTTAACCGTTTATGTCTAACGGCGAACCATTTTCTGTCCGACAGTTTATAACGGCTAGATTTTCATCTCCAGATATAAATAAGCTCATTCAAATTCAAAAATGTTTTTTATCACAACACGACCATTGAGCTAATATTCGAGAATACAACCTTCATAGAGCTTAGAACACATTCTTGCTTCATCTATTCACATATTAAGCATCATTGTGTAATCTTATATATTGTGAGAGGCAAAAACAGTTTGTAATCTTTTACTTTGAGTGATTGTAAGTGTTGGGATACACTTGGGTTAAGAGATTGGGAATAATCTCTTGTTGTAAAGGTCCATTGACACCTTGGAAGTCAAGTGTAAGCATTTGAAGCCTTGGAGGCTTGCTTAGTGGAATCCTCAAGCCCGGAAAGCTTGGAGGCGTGGACGTAGGCGAGGTTGGCCGAACCACGTAAAAATCTCGGTGTTTGAATCCCTCTTTCCTTATCTTTTTATATTGTGATCATCTTAATTGTTATTGCTTTGAATTTGATTTATAATTGCATTAAGATTTTCTTTAATAAATTGAATAATTTTTTAGAATCCCAATTCACCCCCCCTCTTGGGTTGCATACTTGTATTTCAATTGGTATCAGAGCCTTGTTCTCTTGTTAAGACTTAATCGTCTAGAGTAAAAGATCCATGGCAACCCTAAATGACTCAACCTTTAGAGAAGGGCAATCTACAACTAGACCACCATTCTTTGATGGAAATGATTATGCTTATTGGAAAACTAGAATGAGAATCTACTTGCAAGCCTTAGATTATGAAATTTGGGAAGTTGTTTGTGACGGTCCATTCATGCCTATGTTTAAGGATGAAGTAGGAGATGATATTCCTAAACCATCAAGTCAATGGAGTGAGTTAGAAAAGAGAAAAATGTCTCTAAACTCCAAGGCTATGAATGCTTTGTTTTGTGCCCTTGATAAGAAAGAATTCCATAGAGTATCTAGTTGTGAAAGTGCACAAGAGATATGGAACAAACTTGAAGTTGTCTATGAAGGGACAAATCAAGTAAAAGAGTCTAAAATCAGTAGATACACTCGTCAATATGAGTTGTTCCAAATGGAACAAAATGAAAATGTGTATTCTATGTATACTAGATTCACGGACATAGTGAACACCCTAGGTGCCTTAGGGAAAACCTTCTCAAATAGTGAGAAAGTTAAGAAAATTATTAGGTCACTTCCAAAAGAATGGAGACCTAAAAGAACCGCCATTGAAGAGGCCAAAGATTTAAATACTTTACCTCTTGATGATTTAATTGGTTCTCTTATTTCATATGAAGAGGATTTAGCTGCAGAAAAAGGACATGAGGAGAAGAAGAAAAGCATTGCTCTCAAAGCTTCAAAATATGAGAGTGACGGAGAGAGTGAACCGGATGATGAAGAGCTAGCCATGCTAGCAAGGAGGTTCAGAAAATTCTTCAAGAAAAGCGGAGAGCGAAGAAATTTTAGAAACTTCAAGAACCATAAGGAGAAGAAGGAGGCAATCACATGCTATGAATGTAAGAAGCCTGGACATATAAGATCGAAGTGCCCACTTATCAACAAACTCAAGAAGAAAGCAATGGTTGCAACTTGGGATGATAGTGAGGAAGAATCAAGTGATGAAGAAGGTCGCAAGAAGTATCAAACCTAGCACTCATGGCAATAGCAGGGGATGATGATCTCAATGAGGTAAGTGATCCCACCTATAATGAATTGTATGATACTTTTAAAGATTTGCATAATGAGTTGATGAAGATTGGTAAAAAGAATGTATGTCTTAAAAAGGAAATGACAAAGCTTAAAAATGAAAATGAATCTCTAAATGCAAGAATTGTATGCCTAGAAGTAGAGAACAAAACATTGCATGATGAAATTGCATTATCAAATAAGAAACCTAGCATCTTACATGAGCATTTAGAATCACACATAGATGAGTTGAAAAATGAGAACGAAATGCTCAAGAAAAAGAGTAATGAATTGAATGAAATTGTTTTGAAATTTACAAATGGGCAAAAGATGTTGGATAATATGCTTAACTCACAAAAATGTGTTTTTGATAAAGGAGGACTTGGATATAAGCCTAACTTGAAGCAAAAGTATTATAAGAATTATTTTGTTAAAGCTACCTCCACAAATGATCATAAGATTACATGTCATTATTGTAATCAAAATGGTCACATGAAATTTAGATGTCCCGTGAAAAGGAATGCATATTATGGTGTCAAATGCATTTGGGTTCCAAAAGGAACCGTTGCTAACTCTCAAGGACCCAAAAAGCTTTGGGTACCTAAAACTTGAGACTTTTTCTTGTAGGGCTTGAAGAAGAAGAAAAACAAATGGTACTTGGACAGCGGTTGTTCAAGGCACATGACCGGAAACTATGCATGGTTCTCAAGCTTCACCAAAATTGAAAATGGTGGAGACGTATCTTTTGGAGACAACTCAAAAGGAAAAATTCTTGGAATTGGAAATGTTGGTAAAGTCTCTTCAACTCTAATTGAGAATGTATGTTTGGTTGAAAACTTGAAACACAACTTAATTAGCATTAGTCAATTATGTGACAAAGGTTATAAAGTTATCTTTGATAAACTTAGTTGTGTTATTGAGAACTCATGTGATGGCAAAACCTTTTTTGTTGGAAATAGATGTGGTAATGTTTATATCATTGACATAGAATGTGCATCTACTCTTGATAAATGTTTTTCGGCATTACATGATGATTGTTGGTTATGGCATAGAAGGTTAGGACATGCAAGTATGGATTTGATTTCAAAAATTTCGAAAGATGATTTAGTTAAAGGTCTTCCGAAAATTGGTTTTCAAAAGGATAAGATTTGTGAAGCTTGTCAATTTGGAAAACAAATTAAAACTTCTTTCAAGAATAAAAACCATATTTCTACTTCAAAACCACTTGAACTTCTTCACATAGATCTTTTTGGGCCATCTAGATATGCAAGTCTAAATGGCAAATATTATGCATTTGTGATAGTGGATGATTATTCTAGATATACATGGGTATTATTCTTAGCCAATAAGGATGATGCTCTTGATGCTTTTAAAGTGCTTTGTAAGAAACTACAAAATGAAAAAGGACATGGTATTGTATGCATTAGGAGTGATCATGGAGGAGAATTTGAAAATCATGCATTTGAGAGTTTTTGTAATAATCTAGGCATTGAGCATCAATTTTCATCACCTAGAACTCCACAACAAAATGGAGTTGTTGAGAGAAAGAATAGATCTATTCAAGAAATGGCTAGGACCATGTTGAATGAAAATGCATTACCAAAATATTTTTGGGCCGAAGCCGTCAACACCGCTTGTTATGTTTTAAATCGGGTGTTGATTAGACCTAATCTTAATAAAACTCCATATGAGCTTTGGAAAAATAGAAAACCCAACATTGGCTATTTTAAAGTTTTTGGATGCAAATGTTTTGTTTTGAACACAAAAGATAATCTTGGTAAATTTGATCCAAAATCTGATGTTGGTATTTTTCTTGGTTATTCAAATTCAAGCAAAGCTTATAGAGTCTATAACAAAAGAACATTAGTTGTGGAGGAATCTATGCATGTCACATTTGATGAGTCTAACCCCTCCTCTACGGAGAAAGTCGTTGTTGATGATGATGCAGGAGAAGAACAACAAGAAGAAGAAGCATCAAATGACAATCAAGAAGATGCACCACACGGGATTCAAGAGGAACATCATGAAGAACCAAATGTGGAGCAAAATGAAGGTACTTCTCAAACACTCCCCAAGGAGTGGAGGTATGTTTCTTCTCACCCTAAAGATATGATTTTAGGAGATCCCTCACGAGGCATTACAACTAGATCATCACTTAGAAATACTTGTGAGCATAATGCATTCATCTCTCAAATTGAACCAAAATCCTTTGAGGATGCTGAAAATGATGAATCTTGGATTATGGCAATGCAAGAGGAGTTAAATCAATTTGAAAGAAACAATGTGTGGGAATTAGTTCCTAAACCTGAACATCAATCTATAATAGGTACTAAATGGGTGTTTAGAAATAAGATGGATGAATCCGGTGTGGTTGTAAGAAACAAAGCTAGATTAGTGGCTCAAGGTTACAACCAAGAGGAAGGAATTGATTTTGATGAAACCTTTGCACCTGTAGCAAGGTTAGAATCCATTAGGATGTTGTTAGCATATGCATGTCATAAGGATTTTATTTTATATCAAATGGATGTCAAGAGTGCTTTCTTAAATGGATATATTTTGGAGGAAGTTTATGTGAAACAACCTCCTGGTTTTGAAAATGAAAAATTTCCAAATCATGTGTATAAGTTGCTCAAAGCCTTGTATGGATTAAAACAAGCACCTAGAGCATGGTATGATAGACTTAAAAATTTCTTGCTAGAAAATGATTTTTCTATGGGTAAAGCGGATACTACTCTATTTGTTAAGCATAAGAACCAAGACATACTTATTGTTCAAATTTATGTTGATGATATTATTTTTGGTTCTACTAATGAGTTGTTGTGTAAAGAATTTTCATCGTGTATGAGCAAAGAATTTGAGATGAGTATGATGGGAGAGTTGAAATACTTCCTTGGACTTCAAATCAAACAAAGCGAGGAAGGAATTTTCATAAATCAAGCCAAGTACGTAAAGGATCTACTCAAATGATTCGGCATTGATGATTCAAAGACCAAGAATACACCAATGAGCACAACAACCAAGCTGGACAAAGATGAAAAAGGTAAAGAAGTGGATATCAAAACGTATCGAGGTATGATTGGATCCCTACTTTATTTGACTGCAAGTATACCTGATATCATGTTTAGTGTATGTTTGTGTGCAAGATTTCAGTCATGTCCCAAGGAATCTCATTTGCTCGCTGTTAAAAGAATTTTTCGTTATTTGAGTGGAACCATAGATATTGGCCTTTGGTATCCTAGGGGAACTCATATAGATTTAACATGTTTTTCGGATGCGGACTTTGTCGGTTATAAAGTGGATAGGAAGAGCACTAGTGGAACTTGCTATATTCTAGGACACTCTCTTGTTTCATGGTTTAGCAAGAAACAAAATTCTGTTGCACTTTCAACTACNCACTTTGAGGTTCCACTTCTTGATACTGGACATATGGAGACTCGACGGATTGGTCTCGAGGCCATGACTAGTATCGGTTTCTCTAGGAAGAATGGAGTGTGGATAAAGACAAACAACTCCAAAAATCGGGATACCTTGATTGCTCCAGAGGACGATCGGATGCTCAATGATATCTATCCTCCAGATCAGCTTCCTGACTTTATATTAGGAGCTCATCCTCCTCCTCCGCGTCGTCGTTTTGTCCCTCGGCCTCCAGCCGACTCAGACTCTGAGGAGCATGCGATGGATGCTGACATTCCCTCCTCTTCCGAGTCGCCTCCTGCTCCTGAGCCATCTGTTGTTCCTGAGCAGCCATCTGCCGCTATGCCGCCTTCAGCTCCAGTTCAGCCTCCTGCTTCAGACGTTGTCCAGCAGTTGGTTACTGATGTTCACCGGATCTCGGAGCACCAACAGCTGATTCTTGATCGGTTGGACACCATTTCCCGTGACCACCAGCAGCTCCGCTCTGACTTTCAAACTTTCCAGCAGCAGAGCATTGACCAGCAGCTCGAGCTTATCGCCGGACAGCGCACTCTTCTCCACTATTTCGGTTATGATCCGGGGAGCACATCTTCTCCGCCTCCGTAGTTTCTGAGTTCTGTTTTCGCACATACATTTTATATTTTGGTGGTTTGCATTTATCCTTTTTTTTAGTTTTGATGCCTGTGTGTGTGATGTTCTTGATGATTAGATTATTTTTGGATTTTGATGCATCAGTCTTGGTTTATTTGTGGATATTGTAATGTTGGTATGTTTTTGGATATTGGAGTGTTTTGTTTTGTTCATGGAGTTGTTGGCTTGTTGACAGATGAAGTTGGTGTTAATCTATTTTGGAAGTGTTTTAATCTCATTTTGTATTAGTGGTTTTGATCATTTTTAAGGGGAAACTCTGCCAAATTTTTCGCTCGCCAAACCCGGGTAACTTTTTTCACGGATTTGCAATTTTTTTTCCCTATTCTCTCTTTTCTTTTTGATGATGAAGGGGGAGATAATTATGGTATTTAAAATGGATTTAGGTATTTAAGAAGGATTTAAAATGGGGAGATTAAGAATGAATTTAAAAAGGTTTTCTTGAGCAAAAATCATGTTATTGAACATTTCTCAATTTGGCCATACATTTAGGGGGAGCACATATTCAGGGGGAGCTAAACATTGATTAGAATTTGTTATCATCAAAAAGGGGGAGATTGTTAACATAAATATGTTAATAATATTGATTTTGATGATAACAAATTTTAAATATTTTTTGATAAAAATATTGGAGCTATTCCTTAATAAACGAAAGCCTCGATAATCATTCTATTCATTCTTTCATAAAAAATGGACCTTCAAATTCAAAAATGATTTTCTGTAAAATCTGTTTTAAAGTGTGATTCTGGAAATAAACGGTAAACCGTTTATTTAAACGGTTAACCGATTAATGCCAGAGAGCAACATATTTCCTAAACCCTAACCGTTTATGAAAAACGGAAAACACAAAAGATGGGAAGGTTACTGGAACTTAACGGTGAACCGTTTATTGTAAACGGTTAACCGATAACGTCCAGAATTGAAGGTTGTCCTCCTCTGGCACTAATTAACAAAACCTGATAAGGCTAGTTTGTTTTGCAGGTTACTGGAGTCAAACGGCGTACCGTTTATTACAAACGGTTAACCGATAATATCCATAGAAGCCACTTCACGCAAGTCCTTAACCGTTTAGTGTAAATGGATAACCAATGTTCATCTTGCAGATCTCTGGAAGTTAACGGCGAAAGGTTAATCGTAAACGGCAAACCGTTAATTTGAAATCTGGTCCAACGGTAACTTTGACCAACCGAAACGGTTAACCGTTTATGTCTAACGGCGAACCGTTTTCTGTCCGATAATTTGTAACGGCTAGATTTTCATCTCCAGATGTAAATAAGCTCATTCAAATTGAAAGAATTTTTTGATCACAACACGACCATTGAGCTAATATTCGAGAATACAACCTTCATAGAGCTTAGAACACATTCTTGCTTCATCTATTCACATATTAAGCATCATTGTGTAATCTTATATATTGTGAGAGGCAAAAATAATTTGTAATCTTTTATTTTGAGTGATTATAAGTGTTGGGATACACTTGGGTTAAGAGATTGGGGATAATCTCTTGTTGTAAAGGTTTATTGACACCTTGGAAGTCAAGTGTAAGCATTTGAAGCCTTGGTGGCTTGCTTAGTGGAATCCTCAAGCCCGGAAAGCTTGGAGGCGTGGACGTAGGCAAGGTTGGCCGAACCACGTAAAAATCTCAGTGTTTGAATCTCTCTTCCCTTATCTTTTTACATTGTGATCAACTTAATTGTTTTTGCTTTGAATTTGAATTATATTTGCATTAAGTTTTTCTTTATAAATTGAATAATTTTTTAGAATCCCAATTCACCCCCCTCTTGGGTTGCATACTTGTTTTTCAAGGGTGATATCAAATGGCGAACATGCAAATAGTTCCAGCTTGTAAGAATGTGGAGGCACAGTATGTTGAGTTGATGGTACCCTTATATTCTCATGGGTGTGAAAGGAAGGTTAAGAAGACGTTAACCCATCTCAAAGGTAATTAATTTTATTCACAAAATGCTCCCCAATTTCGAACTCTTAAACAAACTTTTTTTTAATTCTCTAATTTAACAGTTGGGACTTGTTTTTAATATTATTATTGGAATCTTACCAGTTATCAACTAAAAATCAAGTAGTTTCTCTAACATGGACAATTGGCGTAGGTAAATACTCGGTAAATGTGGATTACGATCAACAAAAGGTGATAGTGTGGGGAATATGCAATAAATATGATGTGTTAGAGACCATAAGAAGCAAGAGAAAAGAAGCTCGTTTTTGGAATCAAGAAGGTAACCTTAATGATGTGATGGAAAAATCACCATCATCATCACCTTCGCATTCAAATCCTCCCAAGAACTCGAAGCCATATTTGATCCTAATTAGGGCTCAGTCTTTTAAAGGGAAAGCATTGAAAAAGGTCTTCAGTAGATCTTCTTCATTCTGAATTTTGACCTACAACTGTTACCATACATATAAAATTAAAGCAAGAGCGCCTGTATATTTGACAGGGACGGAGCCAGCGTGGGACGAGGTGGGGCACAGGCTCCAGCTGGATTTTAAATTTTTTTATATAATTATACTAAAAAATTGTATTTTATTTATTATTTATGAAAAATGCCCCAGTTGAATTGTAAAATTTGAAATTAACTCCAGTAATTTTAAAATATTTCATACTATCCCTAATTTAAATTTTTAATTATAAATAATTTATTTAGTTATTAACATTTCATGAACTTAATTAAAGACATGAGAACAAATATTAAAATAAAAAACAATCATAACAAAATGTTAGTATAATAGTTGATGGACCAGTTTTTAATCTTTTTATTTTTTATTCAAGTAAAATTAATTATTTAGTCTTTCAACACTGAACCATAAGTTGTAAGTCTACCTAATTCTAATTTTTAATTTTCTAATTAATCTTTTGTCTAGTTTTAAAATTTATAATTTTATCATGCATTTCATATTTGTTCTGCATGTCATATTTGTTCTGTGTGTTGCAATAGATGAATATTTTTGTTATTATTAAAAGATTTTAAGAGCAAATTAAGTAATAACCTAGTCTTGTATATTGAAAAACATATTTTTGCTTATATTGATAATTCATTTTTTTCAACTCATAAAATCCCATTGAGGAGATTTTATGAAGAATCATTGTAATAAGTAAATTTATTATTAATGAATATTATAGTTGTAATGCTATATATTACTATCTAAATTTTTAAAAATGTATTATACTTTAAATAGGGTTTCAATTATATGCATACAGACGCACTCTATAAGAAGTACAATTGTACATGTAGTAAGCTCCTATTTAGGGTTTATGGGGCCCACAAATAATACAATTTCTCAAATGACGACTTATCACACGAGCAATCACGCATTCGAGTCATGTTTGATTTTAATGTGTCCCGGCTCGATCAAAATCCTGGCTACGTCCCTGATATTTGATATCTTATTACCGAGTGATTGTCAAGTTTGTTGTATGAATTTGAGCTTGTTTGCAAGTTTACTTACGGAAACATAACATTTTTCCCAAAAAGTTTGTCTTTCAGATCATTAACCAATTATTTTGCAGCAGGTCATTAAGTTTCACGTACGTACGTACGGTTCTATTGGGAGCATACTCCTTTACCGCGCGTCCATATTCAAAAAGAGGCCATCAAGCTAATTCATTGTAGTCACAGACCTCTTAGATTTATTTACAAATTTACACATTTACTTCTGCATTAATTCCACTCGCATCCCTCAACAAGTCTTTAAAACTATATCAAGCCTCCCACTGGTTTTGAAAATCACCATGCAAAATTTTTAGTCAATGGAGGCTACTATCTACATTTCTTCTTCTTAATAATAATAATAATAATAATAGGCGCAAATGTTATTTGAACCAATCGACAGATCAAAAGAAATGTTAAGTGAAAAATCTGGTTTATAAGTTTACCAAGTTTAATTAAATTTTAATAATTAAACAGCGTAACAAGGATATTAAAAAAATACTATGAAAAAGTAATATACATAGGAGAATTTTTACATGAGTTCAAATTCTTTTATTTATGGGGTCAGGTCCAGATTTTGAATGATTCACTATTTGTGATACAACCTATTGGGTACCCAAAAAATGTTTATACTCTATTTCATTATAACAAAATGTCCAAACATAAATATAAAAAAGATATATTAATAATTTTGGATTGTAGCCTTCGGGTTATTTCCACCAATTTTGGATTGTAGCCTTCGGGTTATTTCCACCTAGTCTCCAAATGTTTCGACATTTTTCACCGCGCACTCAAATGTTTCAATAATTTTCACCGCATATCTATTTCCAATAATTTGGCCATTATTTTTAATGGAACTATTTGAAATTTAATTAAATATCATAAATGCCCCTTATTTTGAATTAGAGAAGAATTAAATGACATAAAATGCTAATCCAATAATTGATATTAACATTAAAAATTCTTAATTAAAGGTAATTACACAATAATCCCATCAATTAACTTATCAAATAAATTTAATCTATCATTATCAAATAATATTTAGTGTATGAACTTCCAAATTTTTCCTTTGACCGTTAAAATATACTGTCAAATTAATGGATTTGGGTGCATGGTGAAAATTATTGAAACATTTGGGGGAGCGGTGAAAAATGTCAAAACATCTGGGAGAGGGTGGAATTAACTCGTAGTCTTCAATTATCTTTGCAATCTTTGAACGTGTAGAGCCTCCCTATTTATAGATGATTCACACACCTAAGATCACCATAATTTTATCCAAATAGAAAGTCCATCTTTCTATAACTTGATTATTTGAAGCCAATTTGCTTTGGCAGAATAGAAGAACACTTTTTCTTTCAGTTCGAGCCCCTATAAAAGTATTATGAGGATTAGTTTAAGTGTTTTCTGAATTATTTTATAATTGAGTGGAAAGAATTTTCTTTATATATCAATATTAAGAAAAATTGATTACTTGAAAAGTAATAAAATAATATTGAAACTCTTTATTTTCCTACTTATCAATAAGATCTCTGGATACGAACTCTTTGTTTCCATGCCTTATCAAGAATAGGGATGACAAACTAGTCCATCCAAGTTAGATATTTGTATATCCAGTCCACTGTATAATATCCATCCAAAAACTTTTGGTTATGGATATGGATAAGTTTTAAAAATATCCAACTATGTATTGAATGGATATAAATATTAGATGGATATCCAATATCCAATTCATTTTCTATTTTTTTAGATTAAAAAAGGAAATAAATATAAAAATGTCCTAAAAAACAATTATTCTTAGATATACATTCCAAACAAAATTATAGAAAAATATTTTAATTTTACAAAATTTAGAAAATATATTACCAATAAAAAAATTAACTTTTTTTCCTAAAAAAAAAGAATGAGTCTCAGTGTTACTATTCCGTCGACACCATCGACGATAGAAAAAGTGACCAAATAATGACGAATCTGGTACCATCGGACTCGAAATTTCACAATCTACATAGTGATACTAATTTTTTCAGCAAAATGAAATTGATGCCCCACTAATGCTACCCAAGGATTGGCAGTAACATATCGTTGCTGACTAACAACAAATCAATAAGATGAAACACCACCTCCATCAAGCTTGTGGAAAGCCACCGAATAAGACTAAGGTGACGGTGCAACTCACCCCAGTCATTTATTTTTTGCCAATGAATTCAATGCCATTGCGAGGAACAATAATTCCGGTTATATTTGTTTTATTATTATATTTTTATTCATAATAACTTTAATTAGCTTTCAAAATTAATAATTTTAGGAAAGATAAATAAAGGTAAATAACAATTCTCTTAATGTAGCATATTATTAACTAGCTTAAAAATATAAATTTATTAATTAGCCATATTATGTTTAATTTAAAAACACATATTTAATATCTATGGACATCTATGGATATCTATATCCATATGAATAAAATCTATCTCCACATTCAATATTTAAAATTGAATATAGATATGAATGTGTTCATTATACATAATTATGAATTTACATTTGGATGGATATCCATCCATAGCTGAATATTTGCCATTCGAAATTCAAGTGGATAAATGCCATCCAAAGTCTTTGAGATACAATTGTTGAAAAGTCAAGCATGCTTGCATGAGCTAGCTAGCATGCAAATTTCAAGCACACCAATGTTGGGCTAGCGTGATCCAATTGCATGTGCTAGCATGATCTCTTCACCAAAAGTCATACCAAAGCCATTAAAATTGAAAATGGCCAAAGTTTTTTTTTTCATGCATTCATATTATAAGCTTTGCCTATAAATAGAGGAGTAGAATGCATTTGTAAAGCATCCCAATTTTTGAGAAGTAGAGAGCAATTGCAAGTGAGCTTTCTAAGAGAATTTGAGAGAGCTTCTACTTGAGTGTTCTAGTGAGGTTCCATTTGGGTGTATTGGGGTTGTGGGTTTTGTGAGTTTTTTTCATTGTTCATGTATATGGAATTGTTCACGTCTATAGTATTGTTCATTGATACAGTGGAGACGGCCATTTATACTTGGGAGGCAGTCTATTGTAAGTAGTATGTATTTTTGCATGTCTAGAAAAGTTCTGTCAATAAAGTTCATGTATATGGAATTGTTCACGTCTATAGTATTGTTCATTGATACAGTGGAGACGGCCATTTATACTTGGGAGGCAGTTTATTGTAAGTAGTATGTATTTTTGCATGTCTAGAAAAGTTCTGTCAATAAGGCGATAAGAGACTAAGCAGTCTGGATTTTAAGTGGGACCGTTGTGACCCCTTCATTCTCGTGGGAATTTTAATAGTGCATTTATTCACGCAAAATACACATTATAGAGGCTATTTTTCAAGTATAAATAGTTGTTGAAGAAATTGATCATTTGAGATAAAAAGGATGGTAGAGGCATCGTTGTTGTCTTCATCAGCAAGAACTTCTGTGACTAATGCAAAGTTTGAAGTGGAGAAATTCGATAGTACCAATAATTTTGGTATTTAGCAATGTGTGGTGTTGGGTGTCTTATGTCAGCAAGAGTTGGATGTTGCTCTTGAAGAAAAGCCTGACATGATAGATGGTAAGTAGTGGATAAAGATCAATAGACATGCATGTGGTACTATTCGCCTATGTTTGGCTAAAGATCAGAAATACTCTGTCATGAGAGAGACATCAGCAAAGAAATTGTGGGAGACACTAGAAGAAAAGTATATGAAGAAAAGCCTTAAAAATAGGTTTTATATGAAGAAGAAACTCTATCGATTCACATATACACCTGGCATGTCAGTGAATGACCATATTAATTCATTCAAAAAAATTTTAGCAAATTTGCTAAATTTGGATGAGAAATTTGAAGATGAAGATAAGACACTGTTGTTGTTGAATTCCCTTCCTGATAAATATGATCATCTCACTACCACTTTGCTTCATAGGAAGGACAATGTCACATTCGATGTTATATGCAGTGTATTGTACAACTATGAGACCAGAAAGAAAGATAGAAAAGATCACAGAGATACAGTTGCAGAAGCATTAACAGTGAGAGGTCGTTCATGAGGCCACAAACTTGGAAAAAGAAGCAAGTCTAAAAGGAGGCTTACCAAAGATGAGTGTGCTTTCTGTCACGAGAAAGGGTATTGGAAAAAGAATTGTCCTAAGTTATAAAAGGGCAAAGCTTCTTCTGATGCATGTGTAGCAGAACATGATGAGGAGTCAAACTTTAGTCTGGTTGGCATGACATTGACATGTCACTCAGATGAGTGGATTTTGGATTTGGGTTGTACTTATCATATGTGTCCTAACAAGTGCTGGTTTTCTAGCTTCAAGGAGCTGGACGGTGGAGTTGTTTTATAGGCAATGACAATACCTGTAAAATCTTGGGAATAAGTACAATCCAATTAAAGAATCATGATGACTCAATCCAAGTCTAGACGGATGTTCGCTACGTACCAAGTTTGAAAAAAATCTCATCTCATTAGGAGTCCTAGAATCCAAAGGGGTCACAATCACTCTGAGAGATGTATTATTGAAGGTAGTAGCTGACGCACTAATAGTGATGAAAGCCACAAGAAGAAATAGCTTGTACTATTTTCAAGGGAATACAATTATTAGATCAACGTCAACAATTTTTGGAAGAAATACAAATTCAAAAGTAACCAAGTTGTGGCATATGCGTTTGGGACATACTAGTAAAAAAACTTTGCAGACTTTAGTGAACCAAGGCTTATTGAAAGGTGCAAATTCTTGCAAATTAGAATTTTGTGAAAATTGTGTTTTGGGAAGCAAACAAGGGTAAAGTTTGGTTCAACAATTCGCGATATAAAAGGGATTCTGGACTATGTTCACAGTAACGTGTGGGGACCTACCAAAACAACTTCCTTAAGAGGTATGCACTATTTTGTTACTTTTGTTGATGATTATTCAAGAAAAGTGTGGGTGTATTTGATGAAGAACAAAAATAAAGTTTTGGGCACATTTTTTAAATAGAAAAATATGGTCAAGACTCAGACTAGTTGAAAGGTCAAAAGATTTCGCTCAAATAATAATGGTGAGTACAAGAATGATCTATTTATACAAATATGTCAAGATGAGGGTATTGTTCGACACTTCACTATTTGAGATACACCACAGGAGAATGAGGTGGCAGAACGCATGAACTGGACTATACTGTAGAAAGTTGGGTGTATGTTGTCCGATGCTGGATTGGGCGAATAGTTTTGGGCTGAAGCAGTTGTATATGCATGCCATCTGATCAATCGTTTGCTATCAACTGCAATTGAGGGCAAAACACCCATAGAGATGTGGACTAGTAATCCTGCTACTGATTATGATTCTTTACTTGTTTTTGGTTCCACTACTTATTGTCATGTAAAGAAATTTAAGTTAGACCCAAGAGTAAATAAAGCATTGTTCATGGGTATAACTGGTGGAGTAAAAGGATATTGTTTGTGGTGTTTTGGTACGAAAAAAATTATTTTCAGCAGAAATGTAACTTTTGATGAATTAGCAATATTGAAACAGAAAGATTTTCAAGAGAATGAGAAGACTAGTAGAACTTTACAGCATGTGGAGTTTGAAAAGGTTAAAGCTAATCCAACTGGTGTCGATGAGATGGATAGTGATTCTCCATCGACCGATGATGAAGAAGAGGTTCTGACCCAGGAACCTTCACAGCAACAAGATTAAATTGCATATAAAAGGCCACGCAGAGAGATTCGCATACCTGCTCGCTTTGTTGATATGGTGGCCTATGCTCTTCTAATTGTAGATGATGATGTTCCTTCCACTTATAGAGAAGTAGTAAGTAAGCCAGAAAGTATACAATGGAAGAGAGTAATGAACGAATAAATGCAATCTTTTCACAAAAATGAAACATGGGAGTTAGTTACATTACCCAAGGAAAAGAAGGCAATTGGGTGCAAATGGGTATATGCAAAAATGGAAGGATTTTCTCGTAAAAAAGAAATTCAATACAAGGTTAGATTTATAGCGATGTGTTACGCTCAGAAGGAAGGAATGGACTACAATGAGATGTTTTCTCCAGTTGTGAAACACTCATTTATTCGAATTTTGCTAGCCATGGTTATACAATTTGACTTGAACTGTTCAACTTGATGTAAAAATTATATTTTTACACAGTGATTTGGAAGAATAAATCTATATGACTCAGGCAGATGAATTCAAGGTTGCTGGAAAAGAAAATTGGATTTGTAAATTGACAAAGTCACTTTATGGATTGACACAATCTCCGAGGTAGTCGTACAAGCAATTTGATCAGTTTATGAAAGGGTAAAGGTACACAAGAAAATACATTTGATCATTATGTGTATTTTCGCAAGTTACAAGAAGGATCCTTGATATATTTGCTATTGTATATCGATGATATGCTAATAGCATCAAAGAGCAAAGATGAGATTGAGAAGTTAAATACTCAACTCAATCAAGAATTTGAAATGAAAGATCTAGATAAAGCTAAGAAGATTCTTGGCATGGAGATATGCAGAGATAGAGCTCGTGGCAAAGTAAGCTTGTCTCAGAAGCAATATTTGAAGAAGGTACTACAATAGTTTGGCATGACTGAGCAGACAAAACCTGTAAGTACCACGTTGGCTTCTCATTTCAAGGTTTTTGCACAATTATCTGTTTCAACAGATATGAAACTAGAATACATGTTACAAGTTCCGTATTTAAATGCAGTGGGTAGCTTGATGTATGCAATGGTGTGTGCAAGACCTGACATTTCACATGCAGTTGGTTTAGTGAGCAGATATATATATAATCCTGGTAAAGGATATTGGCAAGCTGTGAAATAGATTCTACGATACATTCAGAAGACCATGAATGTTAGTTTAGTTTTTTAGAGAGACGATACACTTGGTCAAGGTGTGATCGGGTACGTTGATTCTGATTATGCTGGTGATTTGGACAAACGACGGTCAACCACCGGATATGTATTTACTTTTGCTAGAGGGCCAATCAGTTGGAAGTCTACACTACAGTCTATAGTTGGACTCTCGACAACAGAGGTGGAGTACATGGCGATTACAAAGGTTGTTAAAGAGGCTATTTGGTTACAAGGCTTGCTTGAAAACTTAGGATTTGCAAGGAGCACATTAATGTGTATTGTGACAATCAAAGTGCTATTCATTTAACAAAAAAACTAAGTTTATAATGCGCGTACGAAGCACATCGACATACAATTTCATTTTGTGTGGGAAATTATTGACGAGGGGAAGATTTTTCTTCAAAAAATTAGGACTGTAAAGAATCCCGTAGATATGTGGACTAAGGTGGTGACGACGATCAGGTTTGAGTATTGTCTAAACTTGATCAATATCTTACAAGTTTGAAAATAGTCAAAGAAGACAGAGACTAGTGGATGGTTTGCTGATAGTCGGCTCAGATTTACTAAATTTTCGTCGAGGTGGAGAATTATTGAAAAGTCAAGCATGCTTGCATGAGCCAGCTAGCATGCAAATTTCAAGCACGCCAATGTTGAGCTAGCGTGATCCATTTGCATGTGCTAGCATGATCTCTTCACCAAAAGTCACACCAAAGCCATTAAAATTGAAAATTGCCAAAGTTTTTTTCATGCATTCATATTGTAAGCTTTGCCTATAAATAGAGGAGTAAGTAAAGCATCCCAATTTGTGAGAAGTAGAGAGCAAGAGCAATTGCAATTGAGCTTTTTGAGAGAATTTGAGAGAGCTTCCACTTGAGTGTTCTAGTGAGGTTCTGTTTGGGTGTATTGGAGTTGTGGATTTTGTGAGTTTTTCCCACTTTTGTAAATTCTCATTATTAGTAAAATTATCTTCCAATCTTTACCCGTGGCTGTAAGCATTACGTTGAACCACGTAAATTATTGTGTTATATTTTTTTTGTATTTGGTTGTCACATTTATATTTTTCCAAAAGTTATAGTCATCGTAATATTGTTAATTGCTCAACTTTGCACTTCCACAACAACAATATCTCTGCAGATTCCACCAAAGAAAGAGTTCAAAATCAAGCCAGTTTTATCAAGACATCTTGCTTCCTTACCAAGTCAGCTGTATTCTCCTTGATATGCTTCCCTCAGTCCCCACATACGTCACATGCCCTGGCCCTAAGTTTCCTCTGCAAAGCTGCCGCTAGTATGGTACAAACTCTCCGTTGTGCGCGTTAGATGATATAGACTCCACAAATACTTTTTAAGTATTCGAATCTAATACTAATGAGAACTAAGTCACGTTCACAGCTTCATTTACAATGAAATATGAGAACTTAAAAATTCTAAATATGAAATTGCTACACTGATAATTTATAGTTACAACCAAATGCATAACCAGTAACATGAAAAAATAATTATCACATTAAAGACTTAAAAAATTGTCAATATGATCTACGCTAACGCACTAACACAAACAATATGAGAAAAATGAACAAATAAGAGTAGTGAGGAAAGTAAAAGATAAAATAAATAACAACTTTGATTATGACCGAATGAATAACTAATACGTATTTACCTCACAACAAGATTTTTCTTTATATATTTTATAGATTATAATATTACACACATATATAGAGATTGAATAAGTGTTTTCAATATATTAAATAACTCGTATATGTGTGGTTTATAATTTTAAAAATTAAAAATCAACTTTGTTATAAGAAATTAACTAGACAACGTTATAAAGCCATTTTAAATTAAAAATATCAAATTCATTAAATACTGAAAATTGTCAACTATATATAGTAAAATCTCTCTGTAGTCATAATATTGGGACAAAGTTAATTTTACTATTGTGAGGAGGTTATAACTTAACAGAGGTGTAGTTACTAAAATTATTATTTTGACTTAATTAACCTTAATGCAACTAATATAGAACTAAAGTAATAAAGTATGCACTACATAAAAAAGTAACTAATAGATAAGCTATAAATATTTTGACTTCAACAAGACAGTGTCCATGCTAGCAAGTGATTGCATACTCATAAGTTCAAAGAGGTGGTGATAACTCTAAAGGAATCAATCATTTTAACAAACACTTCTAAAAAAAAATTTATTCCATCATAAACCATTAATGTAACATAGTATATATTTTTTGCGGTCTATAGATAATTATTACTATATGAAGGCAAAATCCTTAAGACGGGATCTAGAAAATTAATAATTTATTATACTATAGAGTTTACTTTTACTTATAACTAGCCTAAATTGGAACTTTTTTATATATTTTTTAATGATTACAAGGAAGTTACTCCTATATAGATATGTATCACTATAGAGAGATTTTACTTTATTAATTAATATTTAGTAAAATTTATTCCAATAATAGTTCTTTAAAATATTTTTACGGAACACATAAATATTTATAAATGATACCAAAGGCATTCTTATATTCTAAGAATGAATTTAAAAATAGCATTTTTTATTTTCATGAAAATATCAATTATTTACATTCTATTCATATTACTAAGATTCCAACTATGAACTTCTTGTATTATCCCGAAGAGATTTTAACAATTAAACGAAGTAGGTCTTGTAATCATATATAGTCACATAAGATGGTTTGATTAGGGCGTTTACATGTTCTTTCGTCAAATTTAAATAAATTGAACAAGAATTTATTTATTTTTTTTTTTTACCGCGAATGAGAAAAGATAATTGATAGCTAAGATATGCTTGCAAATAATTCTATGTTCTAGAGCAAAATTATTGGATCAATTAAAAGCAGACGTGCGCCGAATTGATTTGATATATAACATACGCACTTACTATTCTGCACACGAGTTCAAACTTTTGTTGGGCTCCTTTTTAGACACGATTGAGCATTTTGATCGAAGTTAAATGAATCCAAAGGCTGCCAAAGCCGAAGTCTCCACGCAACAAACACTACTTGGACTTTAAAGCCACTCAACATCATTGAAGAGCCAAAGGAATACTAAAACCTGTTCTCAAACCAAAAACACTATAATGATTAATTCATTAATGAACCAATTATAACTTGTAGAGATTAATTAACAGGAAAAAGTTGCTCAATCCACTAGCTTATAAATTTGGCTTCATTTTGCCACTTTCAAACTATAACGTACTTAACTTTGAATTTGATGGCAGTTTTGAAGGCTTTTAAATTTATAACAAAAACGAATATTGGAAATTTTTAATATTGCTTATTTCATTTCACTGATTGAGAAGATGATTAAAGTGTCAATAATGGCGGAGCTACTACAAGAATTTACGGTGGCGCTGGCAAGGCTTTTACAGCAAAGGCACCATCTCCGGAATCATCGTTTCACGTCTTCATCGACTTCCTCATCATCCTCTCAAGACTCGTCTTCGTTCCTCGTATATTTCTAATTATGATTTATAATTCATTCTTCTATTTGTATTCTTAATTTTAATTAATTCTTTTGTCCCTAGCTGGCACTTTGAAGAGTGAGGTATGTAATTTGACACAATTTGAAGTTAATTTAAATCTTTTGTATTCATCCATCTCCTAGAATAATATAATTATAAAGTCTGCAATTCCATTGAATAATTTTGATTGAGGTTTTATGCATGGTTCAGTTTCTTATTCTACTGACAATAAGGACAACTCAAAGCTAAACAGACAATAAGAAAGCCTTTGATCAGAAAAACCATAACAAACCTGAAGCTGCTTTCCAGTCATGATTCCAATTTACAAAATAATTTTCTTCTTTCTTTGTGGTGGTGGGTTACGTTGTTCTGAAAATGGGATCTTGTTGTATAGTTGTTATTTTTATCACCTTGATCTGGAATTATATCACAAGCCTAGCTAACTGAATCCATTGCATCCATCACATGAAATCTTTGCAATAAGACAAACAACTTGGGACCTTATCTGTTTGCTAGCAACTGCCTCGATCTTGTTTTTTGTGACCTAAACATTGCACCAATATGAAAGAAGGGTACATTGGCAAAGGATAGAGACTTTAAAATATTTGAAGCCTATTATGCATATTTTATATTCTTTATTTATATCAACTGAAAGCATGTTTGGGATTGCTTTAAATTGCTATATAAGTGATTTTTTAGCAATTTAGCACCTAAAAAATATTTCATAAACACTTTTTAAAATTATATTATTTGATTATCAAATTACTTTCTTTAACACTCATCTTTAAACTCTTAAGATAGTAAAATCGAACTAAGTTGAGTTTGGAAATTACTAACTCAAAACAAAGAGATAGAGACTTTAAAATTCAAAAAACTTGCACTTCAAAGACTAATGATAGATATCCTAAAATTTTATCTCGAATTCCATCCTAAATAATGCAACATGTGATATACCATTCATTAAGTAGTTGATGATTTTTCATAAAATTTAAGTGAATAATTACACTATCTTACCAATCAGTGAATAAATGCCATATTATTTAATATGATGGATTTTTGAGATAAAGTTTTAGGATCCATAAACTACTCGCATTTGAAAATTTGAAAATATTAAAAGTTAAACTAGAGTTGCCGCACACATGCATGAGCGAGCTTAAGATTGAAGACAATTTGAACGACTTGATTCCCAATAAATGTCCAGAATATTTCATCTGTCATCGATTTGAATCAATGCTCCTAACATGCATTTTTGAATGTTTGTGAAAGAGTTGAGAGGAATAAGCCTACTTACGGTGCAAAGTTTTTAAAGGAGCTACAAGCTACTAGCCAATTTATTAGATGTTACATAGAATTATCGTGGCAGAGGGTTATTACAAAGTTTTTAGTAATTAATACGCATTGGTTTTGATTATGAAATTTTTATATGCTGACGTATAAAGAAATCTTTAATTTGAAACTTCTTACAATCAAAATGAATGAGAATCCTTGATTTGTTATGATATTCAAACTCACGTTTAATATGCTGGAAATTTATTTCTGTTTCCAGAGAAAAACAGATTTATATATGAAACTATTTTATTATACTTAAGACTTTTTCCAAATTATAAAATTCACTACTACCAAAAGTGAAAACAATGATCGTTCTAACCGAATAAGGCAGCTTTATTAAAGAGGGGCTATTTTTTATGATGGTTTATAAACTATGGTCGTTTTTTTATTTATTTTTAATGATGGTTATTTTACAACATCGCCATTAATTTCATAGATAAAGTTATAACCATCATATTTTAGTGAGTATTATGACTAAATTTAAAGTCAGTTTTAGAAAACGGTCATCATACATACCTTATTAATAACGGTTTTTGCATTATAATAACATTCCATAGAACGGTTTTTGTGGTTGAGTATTTTCAATGATAGTTTTCACATAATAACAATAACCTTTGATGCTAACTAATATTACTAACAATAATAATCAACCTCATGTTTCAATTATAATTTTCTATTAAATTTTTTACGATTGTCATTTTACAAATATATTTCATATACTAGTAGCTACAATTAATAAAATTGAGATGTGTAATCTACTGCATCTAACTTCTCACCAATTCTTCATTTGCAAATGAATTTCCATACCATTAACAACCTGCATCATTATTACAAAGAATAAAGATAAATTAAGATATTAAATTAATAATTAGTAGTCATAATAATTAAATCATTTTGGTAACATAAATAGTAAAACAAAACTTTAAAGTACCAAATCACTATTATATAGACTAACCTTGAATTTATATTAATCATGCGTTGTATATAGCAGTAAGTTGGTGTATATGTAGCCCACTCGCAATTGACTTCATCGCTCCTTGAAATGTAGCCTTTTGTCCTACAAAACTAAAAATGAGGAGTCTATCAGTTATGTTGTTCTAAAATACACAAATAACTATCACATTTCAAGCGAACTATAAAATGAGGAAATAAATATTATTTAAATTCTGGCATGGTAGATTGCAAATTGTACCCGTTTATTACTTGGAATAAAAAGGGGGAATTTAATATGAGTATAAAAGAAAAGAACTAAAGAATTAAAAAAAAACACCTAGAAATTAAAATGTGTTGTTTTAGGAGTCAAAACATTAATGAAACAGCATTTGAAAATTTATAGGTGTTGTTTTAGTTGCCAATATGCAGTGAAATAACATCTGAAACTTTCTAAGTGTTTTACAACTTGTCAAATTGATCGAACTCCCTATCACTCTATAATATTCTACTTGAGATATACCCTCTTCTCTATTTTAGATAGGTGTGAATGTACATTTAAATGAATTCTAGCCACAATAAAGTCATATTTGTTAAATTTATCAAGAATTTTATTCACATAATGTAATTGACTAAGAATAAGTCTTTTATAAAAAGAATATAGATCTATTACAAGTGTAGGCAAAATAAAACAATAGATAAATTAATTTCCCTGAGTTATTTATTCTTTTGGCATCCTTTAGTCAAAAGATAAATTAAGCAATTTTTCTATTCTTTAAATTGTATGTTAGAAACAAGATAGACCATGAGTAATAACCTAGACATAGATCACAGAAACAAAAAACTAACTAAACAAAAATCATTAATCATCGTTAGTTGAAGATAAAAATCTCTTCTAACAAATAAATGCTCATGTCTAAGATTCAAAAAATTAACTCTCCCTTTAAGATAAACAATCTCATATATTTAGAGAGTAATAATGCATATCAAAGAACACAAGATAATTAATAAAGATCATATGTTCATCAAACAAGCTCTCGCTAAGAGAAAGAATAAATAAGCTCAATAAACATATAAATAAATTCCCTTTTTATCATTGAAATTAAATTCTAATAGAGTTTAAATAAAGAACTACTCTCCCTCTTTTAGATGCAATAAAAACAAAAAAAACAAAATACATACTCTCCCCTTTTTTGAAAAAAGGTGTAAAGCACGATCGATAATATAAACGAAATTTTTATCATTGAAATTAAATTCTAATAGAGTTTAAATAAAGAACTACTCTCCCTCTTTTAGATGCAATAAAAACAAAAAAAAACAAAATACATAATCTCCCCTTTTTTGAAAAAAGGTGTAAAGCACGATCGATAATATAAACGAAAAATTGAAATAAGAGGGAAGAAAGCAAAGAAATCATCAAGGGTAATGAATAGACCTAATATCGTCAAGAATGTGTTCGATGCGTTTAACTCAATTTAATAAATTTGAAATCGTCTCGCTTTCTTTGATCATTTAAGTGCTGAAGAGTGGAGCGAATGGTTTGAAAATAAAAAATGATAGTGACCAAATCTAGGAGAGCATTCTTAGTTTGGGTTTCTTCATCTTGATCACCAACAATGCCAAGTGATTTCAACATAAGATAGGTTGGTTTATTATAAAAAGGAAAACAAATAAAAACCTCATCATTTTTAACTAAATTATAATCCTGAATGATGGATCAAAGAAGGGAATGGTAACACATGACTCTCCCAGTAGATATTTGCATTCCTTACAATCAAATTAAAAGCCAAGTTGCCAAAGTTGAATGGAATTCTGCCCCCAATTAGCAACAAAACTTTAGCAAATAAGGGGTCTACTGTACCATAATTTTCAACATGATATCAATTGCATGCACCAGTCCAATGTAAACCTTGATATTTAGAAGCAAGTTTTGAAACCAAAAGATCTTTAGGCCAAGGAGAAAACCTGCCTACGAGTAGAGTAGCAATAGTAGACATGTCTTAGGAATCCATGTGTTCCCATATATGAGTATCATCAAAATCCTTGCACCGAATTGACGATTGATAAATGAAGGGGAAAACTCCAAGATACGTCCTCTCACATAACTTTTATGGAAAATCAAGACCTTTATGCATATAGTGGTTCAAATAAAGTCATCAAATCAAGACCTTTATGCATATAGTGGTTCAAATAAAGTCATGCAATAAAAATGTGAATAATGTGTAAACAAAATGTTGTAGAACACAACTACGTAGAACCAACACCTAAAGCTTTTCTTAAGGAATCAAATCTAGATGTATCCAAAGCTTTAGTAAAATTATCCACAAGCTGATTTTCTGTGTCAATGCACTCCAAAGATATAGTCTCTAAGTCATGAATGAAATGATGTCTAATATCAATGTGCTTATTTCTAGAATGCTGGATAGGATTCCGTGAAATATTAATAGCACTTGTGTTATCACAAGATACTCTAAGAATATCCTGAACAATACTATAATCTTCGAGCATCTACTTCAACCAAAGCAATTGAGTACCACAACTACCAGCAATAATATATTCGGCCTTCGCAGTAGATAAAGAAATTGAGTTTTTTTTTTCCTTACTGTGCCAAGATACAAGATTGTTACCAAGGTAAAAACAACCTCCATTGGTGCTCTTTCTATCATCAGAATTACCTACCCATCAGCATCGCTATATCATACAAGACTTGAATTAGTGTCTTTAATATACAAATTCCATCATTAATCGTTTCGTTTACAAAACGAATGACACATTTAATCGCATATATATTAGATTCCTTTAGATTTGCTTGGTTTCTACCACAAACACTAACACTAGAACAAATATCCGATCTACTTATAGTTAAATAACGTAAGCTACTAATCATAATTTTGTGCAAAGTTGGATCAACACTAGAACAACAACCATCTTTTGTTTATCTTAAATTAATGCTCATAGGTGTTCTCATGCATTTGGCTGGATCTAGTTTTGCTTTTTCACCAAACTTTTAGGATCTTTACTTTGGAAAATGAAGATACCATTTTCAAGTTGTTTAATTTGTAAGCTCAAAAAATAGGTTAACTCCCCAATCATGCTCATTTCAAATTCATTCTTCATTTGATCAACAAACTCTTGAACATGCATCAAAGATGTAGAACCAAAAATGATATCATCTACGTAAATTTGAGCAATCATAATTCTACGATGATTTTTAATAAATAAAGTCTTGTTTACTCTCCTCTTGTAGCATTTATAAATCAATTTGAAAACTAATTAAGATGATACAGATCTTCAAAGCCTTTGGGTTATTCAACATAAACTTTTCCATTCAAAATTTCATTCGAGAATGCACTTTTAACATCCATTTTACATTAGGGAAGCTAGCCATTAAGTGAGCACCACATGTCTAAAGTTATCAAAATACCCTAAGGAACACTCCTATATAAGCTCTACATATTCAATCTTGAGGGGGCTCTTTCCATCACTAGCTCTATCATTCTCCTTTTGCTTTAACCAACCCTACGCATTTTTTTCGAAATCTAAATTCTTGAAAGGCTGCTTCATCTTTTTCGCCCTCCATTTTTATACCCCCATTAAATATTTTGCCATCTCATCTCTCAAAGAAGCTCCTCCATTATTCTTTTATTGTAAAACTCTCTAATCTCAACAGACCTACATTTCCCTCATATTTTTATCCACTAAACACAACTTTTATTAATATTTTGTTGATATTGTCGAGCAAATAACGTCATATTTCATTTATATAGTGGATTGGAGATGAGCTACTCTCGTGGATGTAGGCCAAACAGCTGAACCATATAAAATATATGTGTACTTTGTTGTTTATACTCATTTTCTGCTTATTATGATGGTTTTCATACCTAGATCATAATTCATGTTTAAGTTCACATGAATTATCTTACAAGCTCTATGGAGTAAAATAGATGAGCTTTTTAGAGATATCCTTGAAGCTTTCTTGAGCTTCCCACATCAATTCTCTGAGCTAAATCCCATGAGCTTACTTCACAAAACATAATAGTTGACCTTCCTAAATCAACGCAACTCACCTCCCAAATCACCTCAGCCATACCTCATATGCCAAATAGCTAAAATACAGACTAAACTTTATTATCTTTTGAGTGGATATTATAACAGATGTAGCCCTTTTTTTTTTTGTTAAAGAACATCCAAAGCATACATAGCTAGCCACTCGAGGATTCAATTTATCGAGGTGTATAGCTTGTTGATGAACATAACAAACACAACCAAATACTCACAAATGAGAAATTTTTGGCTTCTGAATTTTTAAGACTTCACTAAAGGAAAATAGGCAATAGATGATAGCAAATAATTGTCATAAAATGGAGTGCATGAAAAATAGTTTTTTAGTCATCTATGTCACTGTTATTAATTTATGACAAAAAAATTGTCCGTCATGAATTCATGATGGTTTTTTGTTGTCATATATCCATCACACAATATTTTAATTGGAAAAAATAATTTAAATTCAAATTCAAATTAATTTAAATTTTCGCACCATTTTTTAAAATTTTGGTGGGAAATTCTATCACCATTTGTAAATTTATTATTGAATTTTGTCGGGAAATTATTTATGACAAAATTTATGATGGATATTTCCCATCAAAAATTAATATTTTTTAAAAAATTATATTATGATTAGAATAATTTGTTGATAAATTCATGTTTATTAATAAAAACAAATATCATAAAAATAAAACCAGAAAACAATTAATATTACTCAACATTCTTTCAATCCAACAACTTAATTTCAAAAGAAATAAATAAAAAGTCCAATGTGATACATAGTAAAACATCTCAAATTAAAAAAAAAACATCTCAAAATATAAAACGACTATTAAATTCCAATGCTTCTACAACAAAAGCAACTAAAATTCCGGCCACCAAGCCCAGTTTCTCAACAAAACTTTTAAAGATTAATGCAAGACTTCCAGGGGTTCCAACACTCTTAACTCCAGCCACCAAGCCAAGTTTCTTAACACTCTAATTCCAGCCACGTACCCAGCAATACTCCAACCCATATCCAGCAACCCACCATCTTCCAATAGCACTCTAATTCTAGGCACATACCCAGCAACAATCCAACTGAAACCCAACAAACCAGTTTATTTAAATAAGTCAAAATACTCAATGTTATCAAATGCATAACATCTAAACTAGAATCCCTAATAGTAACCATTATAATTTGATACTACAAATTCAATTTCAACAATTTGTAACAACTAATATTTATAGTTTCAAACTCATACTAACCATTTTGCTAATGCAATGAGGATGTCGGAAAAATAATTAGCCCACTCCAAATGACCCTCATCTAATTCATTATGAGTGTATGCTTTCTTTCCATTAAACTATTAATCGTAAGAGTTAATATTGTCAAACTTCAAAAATAATGACACATCATCAACTTACATTCTTTGATAACAAACTAACATTTGCTATTATTTCCTTCATGTACCTTAATACATAATAGCCACACTTTAATTTTGCAATATTTTGTTTCGAAGCCCTGTTCATGAAGAAAAAAAAGAAAAATCTTCTTGCAAAACACATTCATTTTAGTTAAGGTATGTAATCAGTAAGCTATAAAGTTATTTTTTTTACCTTCACAATTCTCATCTTAGAATTATAATTATATTTTTCCTTACCGTCCTCTGATGTGAAGAGTGCCATGGCGCTGTATGAAAAACTAAATTGTTGTCTTGTAATCATATTGAAGAAACTTAAACTATCAATGGCAGGAAATGGATTGACATACATACATTTTAAGGAGTTGATCTAAATCATTTTTAGGACTGGACTGCATAGGATCCACATAAAACACTTCTTTTTTCAGCACATTAAAAACAACTAATACCTAGTGGTAGCTACAAAAGGAGAAGGCAAAAAAAAAAAAAAAAGGTCAAAGGCAAAACCATGAATTAAGAAACAACTATAAAACTTATATGAATTCAGAAGCAGTTGTAAAAGTTTTAGATGAAAATTAAAACTTCTGAAGGATTGTATAACATGAGAATGAGTTGTCTGTTTTTGGCCTTTTTCGAGTGGTCTTGAATATGCTTAACTCTCTTCGAGTGAAATCTTTTTGCAGCGTTTGGATTTGTTGGGCAAACCAAACTTTGACACATGAATCCGAATGGTTTTATTTCTTTTCTGGTTGGCAGAATGGTAGAATCCAACATCCTTAACAAAAAATCAGTGCATCAATAAAAAAAGTATACCAAATTGGTATTAAATACTGGAAAAGAAAATCATAAAACAACGTACGCCATATATACTTGAATAGCATTCACTCCTAGCGTTTGCATTGACAACAGATCATAAACACAAGCATCTCTTTGGAATACATTATCATCAATAATATATGTCAGAACACTATCATTTTCACCAGGTAAATAATTTTGCCACAACTTCCCAAATAATTGCAACATCAAATGACTATTCTGGTGCTTCAGTTTTGTACACCTTATGTTTCTCATAGGTTGTACTACAATTTTTTTGGCTTTATTATTATTGAAAAGTTCCTTTTTTGGTTGGCTGACGGGATGAATCTCGCGTATACTATCAGCGTAGTCAAACTCCAATTGTTTTTTACTGTCTCCAACTTTTTTCCTTTGATCATTTGCATAATCCTTTGGAATTGAAGCATTCAATCTTCGACTTTTCCTCAAAATGGTTGTAGTAGCGTTTCTAAGCGACTTGCCCAAATTATCTAGCTCCTGTGAATATTAATTATATGAACTAGTAAGTTTATTAAACTAGATTGAATAGTATATACACAAGGAAGTAAGCATATTAAACCAAGAAAAATACAACTAATTTTATAAATAAACTAACTTTCTATGCATCTTCTTCACTATTGTTATCGTAATCATCATTTTTGGCTGACTTCATCCAAATGGCAGAAGACTTCATCAAAATGGCAGCAATAGTGTTTTTTTGGTGTCTCTTCTTTCTTATAATCTTCTCCCCATTTTCTTAATGTTGATACTTTAGGTTGTTCTTCCTTTTGACTAGACTTTCATTTCCTCTTATTCTCAGATGACTTGCCCAAATTATCTAGCTCATGTCAGCATTATCAGTAAAAGGTAAGTAAATTAAAATGTATTAAGTGGGAGATATACAAGGAAAAGTATCTTAAACCAAGAAACATTTAGTTAATTTTATAAATAAAATAACCTAATGTACATTGCCCACACTATCATTATCATTGACTTTATTATATGGGAAAATGGAACTTCCTACATCTGAATGGCGAGGTGTCCTCTTTAATTCTCTACAAATTTCTTACAACTAATCATCAACTGATTTTTTCAAAGCTCTAGGTCCCCCTCTCTCTCACTTCGGATAGGTCCACGACTGGTATGAAAGTACATAGAAGCATATATAAATTTGTCCAGGCATTGCATATGATCAGTTCGAGAAAGCTTTCCCAATACTTGTGCAAGTAAGTCATTTCTTGCATTTGAAGTCAAAGAGTCTTTTTAGTCCTCCTTTAGCTTTTCCTAACACCCCACTATAAAGAAACTAATATTATTAAATAAGAATAAATCTAAAATAAAAACAATTTTTGTTCTAGTTAAACTTGATTACCAATTTCTTAATGACCTGTTAAATGTCATGGTCGTATCCTCCATCCTTTAGCATCTGAGCTCTCTTTCATAGCTCACTCCTAACAATTAAGTCTTTAGAAAGACTCAATTCTGCACTGCCTACTTCGATAAAGAAATTAGATCGGTTAACTAGTAAAATATTTAATAGTTAAAAGTACCCTTTATATCGATATATATACACTTACAATTTCTTTCATTAATCCTACATATCCTTTTCGACTAAGGTGGTGATAATACATGTTCAAAGCTCACGTATTCTTATTGACATGACTGGTTTTCTGTAAAAGAAGAAACATCATTTTAGTATAAGGTAAATATGATGTAACTATCAACATATTGCTTGTCTTGAGTTTAGAATACTTGCTTCAAATGATTCAGATAAATGTTCATTGACAAGCTTTATCTAAACTAGCTGGTTTATTTGGGGGTAATCAATTGAGGGTGTATACAATTTCTTTTTATCATTTATGAACTTCTAGATAAAGTTTTTTTTGCAGCATATACTTGAAGTTTACAAATGTTGTTCCAATTGATTGTATTACCTACTTTCTACTTCTAAGATGAACAATGAAACGACTCTAACTATAGAGGAAGATTGTTTAAGTGTCAATTAATAAAAATAGAAATCATACAACTAATAATGAAAAATGACAAGAAAAGCTTCAAGTAAAATGCAACAAGCTTTTCAAGAATTGCTAGAACTGATTTCTATAAACATTCATTTGTCTCTAAAGGAACTTTACACCAATCGGAATAAAGAATTGAAACTGATGCACGAGCTAATACCCCAAGAAAGGAAGCCAACTCAGTGGCTTTATCCCCTGCAGGAACACCCATTTCATCGTATTGCACCACTATCTTTCTTTTTTTTTCTTTTAAGTCTTTTATTTTGCCTAACACCCATATTCATACCTCTCCTAGAGTTACTACTTTTAGGAACATAAACATCAAGAGCAACCAAATTAGCACCATCTCCCTCAGTGTCATCTAAATCAACTCCACCTAAATCAACACAATCAAAATCACCTCCACCAAACTGAATTCCATCCATCTCACCCCCATCCAACTCAGCAACACCATCCAAATCAGCCTCAACATCTACATCTTTTAAATCAACGTTATTGGCAAATAAGTCGTGGTAATCATTTTCCAAATTTTGATCAGAAGCACCATCAACCACAGTATGTTTTCCCTTAGCCATATTACTGCCTTAAAATAAACAAATGAACAAATTAGTTAAATGATTTTATCAATCTATTAAATAACTAATCAATTTAATATCATATCAATTTGTAACCCAAAAATAACAGATAGTAAATAGTTAAACAAACACTTACTGCAAGAAGTTAATCAATTTGTAACCTAAATTCCCTCTTTGCTGTTACTTGCATAGATCGCTTGATCGCTGTTAGCAGATTATACCAAATCATTAGTTGGTAATTCTCTAGTGAATGAAGGATATTTTGTTACATTATTAACCTCATCTTCATTGATTTTATTGGGATTACTTCTAGTAGGCATATTACATACAATAGACTACTTTGTTTGAAGTTGATCATTTACATAAAATATTTGTTTAGCTTGAGAAGTCGACATAAATAGATCAGATTTATATCCTAATTTGTTTAAGTCTATTAAGATGAATTCAAGCTTATCCTTCTTGACACAACTATTTTGAACCCAATCACACTTCAACACAGGGACTTTTAACAAATGATAGTCAAGTGCCCAAATTTCATCCATAACTCTATAATATATTATGTTACATATTTCAAAATCAACTACACTAACTTTACTATTTTGAGTTACTCGACTTGAGTCTCGATCTTGTCTAACAAAATGGAAACCATTGATGTTGTAACCATTATGTTTAGTTACAAAAGGAAGAGGCCTCTGTGATAACCAATGCAAGATATCTGATACGTGATCACTCTTTTTAATTAAGTCATATACCTAGTAAGACAAAAAAGATAAATAAATATCTTCGTTAAGTGGGGAGAAAAAGGGGTTGAGAAACTTTGTGAAAATTAATGATATATATGCTTTAACCTTATCAGTTAACCAATTAGTAAATGTCCAATCGACAAATGCACGGTTGTGTTCGTCTTGCAATCATTTGTCATTTTGATGTGGATAACATGTTTTAAGCCAATCCATGTGGTCACTAAAGATTCAGAACATGAAAAATTAGTTTTTTAGATTACAAAATAAAATATATAGATTTAATTAGAAGAAATTAAGGAAATTACCTAATGTATGGTACTACTTCTTGTATGTTATGCAAGATGTACAAGTGTGCTTGATCTAGCGAATTTGAGGGAATTTGTACTACTTCCCTACCACACAATAGCTTATCTTTTGATAGGTTTTGCACATGTCCAGGTGGAACCTCAACTGTACTCATGTTTCACAAATATTCCACACAAAATTCTAATGCTTCTTCCGCAATATAACTCTCTGCTATACAACCCTCAGGACAGTGTAGATTCAAACATAACTTTTAAGAATTTTCATGTATTTCTTGAAATGATACATCAACTAAAAATAAACTGGGCCATATAGTCTAACTTTATTGACTAAATGTACAGTCAAGTGCACTTTAATGTCAAAGAGAGAGGGAGGAAAATATTTTTCTAACAAGCATAAAGTCACCACATGGTCTGTCTGTAATTTATCTAATGTTGTTACATCAACCATATTAGAACATAAAAAATTAAAAAAGAAACACAGCCTGATCATAGCTTCTTTCATATGCTTTGGCAAGACACACTTAATGGCAATGGGTAGAAGTTGTTGCATAAGAACATGACAGTCATGTGACTTAAGGCCCTGAAGAACAAGCGCACCTTTATTGACACCAAATTTCTAAAGTTTGAGGAATATCCAACAGAAACCTTAATACTTTTCAAAGCTTTGCAAAACCTTGCCTTTTCATCTCTAATTAATGTGTAACAAGTTGCGGGAAGAAAGATGCACTTGTTCTTTTTTAAAGATTGTGCTAGTTCATCTTTAATTTTCAGGACCACAAGATTATTCCTTTATTTAAAACCATCTTTGGTCTTTCCTGAATTATGGAGTAGTGTTCCATGGACGTTCTCTCACACTTTCTTTTCAATGTGCATAACATTTAATTGATGATGCACGAGTAAATGTTTCCAATACTCTAAATTATAGAATATTGATTTTTTCCACCATATGCGGTCATCATTGTCAGAATTTTTTCATTTTAATGACTTGTTCTTCCCCCATTTATAGTCAATAGAGTTAACCAGCAATAAAACACCCTCACTATTTAATGGTTTTAGAGCAAATTCTCTCTCTATTGTGTTGCTAAGAGCTTTATATTGGTCACGAAATTCATGGCCATGAGGAAGCCAACGACGGTGACCGATACATGCATTTTTGCCACTATATTTAAATCTACATTTAGTAGTGTCTACACCACAATATGGACAAGCATTATATTATTTAACAATGCGACAAACTAGATTTCCATTCGCAAAAAAGTCATTTATAGTATATAATAGCACAACCCGTAAATTAAAGAACTCCTTTCTATAGGCATCATAAGCCTTAACCCCAACTTCCCACAAAGTTTACAAATGTTCTATTAGAGGTGCCAAGTACACATCAATGTTGTTGCTCGGTTGTTGAGGACTAGAAATCAATATGGATAGCATTATGAATTCCATTTCATAGACAATCATTAAGGAAGATTATACGTTACAAGAACAACTGGCCAACAACTATATGTACTACTAAGGGAGTTATGTGGATTTATTCCATTAGCTGATAAGGCAAGGCTAAGATTTCTAAGATCTAATGCAAAAGTTGGCCATTTGTTATTTACTAATTTCCATGATGGTGAGCTTGTTGGATGTCAGAGCTTACCATCATTGACTCTCTCATTTGCATGTCAAGTCAAGTCTTTGGCATTTTGTGAGAACTGAAACGTGCGCTTAAATCTAGGTATAGGCGAAAAAGACCATAAAAGTTTCATAGGAATAACTTTCCTATAATGGTCACTACTACCATCCTTTTTTTTCCATCTAAATAAACCATAACTAAGGCACTCAGAGAGCCCTTCATACTTATCTCTATAGAGTATGCAGTCATTTGGGCAAGCATGTATTTTCACATATTCTAAGCCTAAAGCGGACATTGTCTTTTTGGCCTCATACATAAACACAAGAATTTCATTACTTTCAGGTAGGAACTTGGCCAGAAGACCTAATAACTCGGTAAAACTTGTTTCAGACCACCTAAATTAACCTTTTATATTGAACAAGCTAACCAAAGTGCCTAACTTAGTGAAATTTGTGCATCCTAGATACAAAGGCTTCTTAGCCTGTTCTAGAAGTTCTTTAATCTACAGTACAATCCATATAAGCATTATTAACCATATTTAATGTGTTACGAAAACTCAAATTGAACATCTACTTTTACATTAAGAAGCGGTGTGTCATGGACGTCTTCCCCATGTAAACTCCAGGTTGTGTAAGAGACATCAAACCCACGAAAATACAAATGTTCACGAAAAACTTTATCTGTACGAAAGGATAAATTCATATATGTAGTACTCGGACATCTTATGACGCTACTGCCTTCAGCATTAGCAATAGCAAACTTCATAAATTTTTCAACCCCATCTTCAATCTTTTTGGCCGTTTTACTATAATTCATCAATGACTTATCCATTTTTAGTTTCAATTAGATCTGATATGACATATTAAGAAAGTTACATATTAATAAAAAATGAGAATATATTACGAATACATGTAAGCAAGGTACAAATTAACAATGACTTAAATACCCTTGCTGTAACATAAACAAATAAAGATGGAAAGCATCCAAAAACAAATGAAAAACATATGGAAGAATACATAAACTAAATTTTTCTTGGCACATGGATATCTAAATTTTATTCTAATATGAATCAGAATTAAGTCCAAAAAAATATCATGATCACATGTTTGGTCCAACATCACATAGACTATTTGAGATCTATAACACTATAATATTAAAAAATTATTCTACTAATTACCTTTGACACTGTAAACATGGTCAAAGTCCTAAGAGTGATCAAATTATCTCAAGCTATATGATTTAGTAATGTTTTTGTTTTAGAACTAAAAAGCAAGGCTTTTGTTTGTTTCACATATCTAATATTGCTTTAAGCATGTGATTTGGTAATGTTTAAGTTGTTGGAATATTGATTATTGAAGTGAAAGGATGATAAATGGTTTACGGATTCTCTAGAAAATTTGCATATTATTAGACTGTTATGGTAAGTTTTATTGTTTCAAAATGTGACTAAGCTATACTTGATTGACTTGAAATTTTGAGTAATTAAAGTTGAATATGTGTGTTTCAAGTATGGAGATTTTGGAACTAATAGTTGATTTTTAGTGAATTCATCAAATTGGTCAGCTACTATCCAAAGTTATCAGAAACTCTGTATATACCATGTTTGTTGTTATAAACAAATGGTCTAATGGTATCGAAATAAACTAAAATTTCGATATATTAAACTTCAATATGTCTATTTCAAATTTGGAAAATTTTATGGTAATTGAACTTGTGGTTTATCTTTTATGATTTTTCAAACATTGTTGCTTCAATAGTAAGCCCCTTTGACAGAGCTATTCTTTTACTTTTGATCTTATCAAAATGACATGAAATTTTAATATGTTATATAATCATAGATCTACCTATGCTCTAGAAAGTTTTATCCTAATATATTAAGTATTTTAATTTTAATAAATCACTAAATCTCAGTTGTTTCTATGTAAATTAAAAGTTTTAGTTTAGTTAATCCTGTGAGACGTTTTGTAGAGTCGTTTAAATGGCTTTAACTTTTTATATGGAAAAAAGACAAACACTAAGGCTGAGTTAGATGGAGTCCATATTGAGTGAGCATACTATGTTTCTAGAATAATTGTTGCTATGTGAGGTAAGCTTTAGCTAGTGCTCTGTGTGGGTGCCTTATGCAAAATGGACGGCTAGGTTATGCTAGGAGAACACTTGTACATAGCTTGTTACACGAGTAGTGCAAACTGATATAGTCTTTATTTGGGTTGACCATCAGAATATATGTCTCTGGTTTGTGAAAGCTACAGAAGCTACTTTGGCAAAAATGAGCCTTTTATGTCAACTTGTATGAAAAAAGAGTAAATGCCAAATGCTATTTATGTTCTACACAAGTCACATTCAGTGCACAAACATTTGTCTAAGTTTGATTTAGAATTGTACCCACACTGTTAAAACAATTTCCAAAAACAAAATGCCATCAAAATATAAAAAATGTTATTAAACAAATATAAATAAAGTAGTTAATAATTTAAACCCAACAACAAAGCCATAGGTATAAAATACTGAAGGAACGAACAAACCCATTACAGAGAGCAATCAAATAAGCGTATGGGTTATATGCAGTAATAGGAAAAAACGTTAATTGCCTCGTAAAGCGCAAAAAAACTAGATCAATAAATGGGGAATTAAGTAAAGAAACCAAAGTGCATCTGATAAAAACATTTAGAACATAGTCAAGTCTTTACATATATTTATGTAAAAAGGATAATGCAAAAAGAATCAAAACAAAGTGTTTAACCAAAGATTAACGATACAAAACAGATAATTCATTAATAAAAAAATATTAGAGAACATGAAGCTTCAATTTTACCCACATGAATCTATCTCTATCCTCTGATATCCAAGACAGATAATACCAAAGATTCACCAAATGACCGTTAGGGTTAGCTTGAGAACTGACTAAATTTTGTTTTCTTAGCTGATGCGTTTTATGCTACAATGGTAGTGACGTACAGTTTCAAAATGAAGAGACAATGGTTTAATTAGGATAATTTAAAATGAAGTGAAAGAGATAGGCAGTATTAGGGGCCAAAGCAAAACTGAAGAGGTTTATGACTTAAAAGGAAGGAGACTGATAATTGAACAAGAAGAATAATCAAGTATGACAGCAACGGTAGTGTGTGAATGGTAAAAGAACAACAAGAATAAGGGGTTTTAGACAAAGGGTTTGTGAACGACACGAAGGAACAAGACAAATAGCACTTAGGGGTTTTGATTTCTAAGTGTTGTGAATGTTTAACACTTAGAAAAAAAGAAAGAAAGTTGAAAGTACCAAAACGGTACAATTTTGCTGGTGATTTTTTTAATTATTAAAACGCCACTTTTGTTTTTTAAATAAAATAATTCATCAAATTTGGGTAAAAAAATGGCCAAGGTCATTTTTCTATAATTATTTCTTGATAGATTAAATTTCTATCATTATTCTATCATAAGTTCATGATAGAAAATAATCCTATTATAAAACAATCATAAATTCATGATAGTAAATATTTCAATCACAAGCCCGTCGTTAATCTATGATAGATTAAAAATTCTATCACAAATCTATTGTCATTTTATGATATAAGCCATTTTGCATATAATTTGTAATAAATTGTCCGTCATCTATTGTCTGTTTTCTTGAAGTGTTTCCAATGAAGACTTATATTTAAGCACTCGACTAGGAAGATGATTAATCAAATATGTTGCCGTTAGAAAACCATATGACTTATAGTTCTTTAGAACATTCATTTGCAACATAAGACCCTTGTAGTTTATAGAATATGTTTACTTTTTCTTTCTAGCACACCATTCTGTTGTGGCATACCCACACAACTTGTCTCATGAATAATCCCATGGTTGCAAAGGTTTTATTACCAGACCTGAAAGATTTTATCTTGTCATCAAATTGATTAATTGCCATTGCATAGAATTCTTAAAAGCAAAACCTCTGTCTTTGATTTCAACAAAAGTTAACCAAGTAGCACGAGATTTATCATTGAAAAACAAGACAATATTTTTAGTTATCATAAGAATCAATAGGTCCAGGACCCCACAAACTGGAATGAATCAGCTCAAATGACTTAGAAGGCAAAGATAAAGACTTATTAAAAGGTAAATATGAGTTTGTTTTACAAATTAGCAAACATCATGAACACTTAACAAAAATACAAGGAAAAAGGCTTGAAAAAAATGTGATCTGAAGGATGTCTAATTCGTTTGCCTAAGACATGACCTTCTTCACTTTTTTTATATGATAAGCTTTATTGGTTGTATTTAATAAAAATATCTTCCATGCAAATTAATTTTTCACCAATCATCCTTGTTTTTTGACCCCAAATATATGGATGATGGAGAAAAGATAACATTAAAGCTCAAAGAGTTAGTAATTTTTCCAATCGATAAAAGTTTTATTGGAAATGAAAAAACAACAAGAACATTATAGGTGAAACTTTGAGGAGAGAAGTTTATTTTTCCATTTCTAGATACTAGAACAGTGGCTCCATTTGTAGTAGATACCTCATGCACAGGGCTAAATTTATTGGACATGTGATATGTGGCTCCAGAATCAATTATCCATGAAGTATTACAAGAAGAAGCAAGATAAGCTTGGAGGTTGCCTGAAACATGAGTAGAAGTGAATTGACCAATTTTAGATGTCACGGACTTACTAATTTGTTGGCGGAGATGACTAAGCTGATTCATTGAGATTGAGGTATTTGCAACATCAGCATGGTCCTTATTATTATTATTTTTTTTCTAAACTAGTCTTGAGTTGTGGATACAAATCCTTGTATCTTCCCCTTTTCATTTATTGCGATTGTTCTTCCCCTACTCCTCTTTTTAGTTATTTTTTAAAGCCACAAGTACATGTGATTCTGATTTTTTTAGAAGCAACTTTCAGATCATCATTCATGGTCTTTTCAAGAGTTTCTTCTCATTGATAGTTTGACAAAAAATGGAAAAAAAAATAGGAAGCTCTTGGGGCCACACTACTAGAAAAATGGTCTTTACTGATACTTGTGTTCAGTATATACATATATTTGGATCATTTTCTGCGTTTAATAGATATGTATCACTAATTACTAATACTGAAGTATCAATAGCTTTAGTAATAGCGATTGTTGAGTGTTAGAAAATGTATATTTATAAAGGAGAAAATCATTATTTTACACTTCAAGTCTTACTAACACCCTTACTTTTATGTATTTAAGCTTCTTGTGATTTAATTACGTGTGTTTTATTTTAATTAAGTCTTTTATATATTTAAGGGATATTATGGTCATTTCACAATGAATGAGAGATCAGACGGCAAAACGGGGTTCACTTTTGAACTCAGGACGGTCAAAAACCTTAGTAGGAGCATAAAAGGAAAAATGACACTATTCACATTTACGGTACTATTCACATATACGGTACTGGCCACGTTACTGTTCACGATATTGTTCGTATAGACGGATCAATGACGTGGCATTGACCGATGATGTGGCATTGACTGATGAGGTGTCACGATCCTATTGGACTAAAATTCTTATGCACTGTTGATCGATGACGTGGCAGCATATCAGTGGACCAAAAATTTCGCGTACGGTACATGCATTATACAGGATTATTTTCAACCAAACCGCATCACTGTTCAAGCCGGGTCAAATCATGTTACTGCTCACCCGCGTGGTCAAACTGCGTACTGTTGACTGATGACGTGGCGCAATCCTGAGCATCCGAAATGTTTTCGATCCAATGGCCATGATTTACTCAATGTATATATAAAAAGGGTGCTCTCCCCCCTAATTTGATATCTCTGAATCCATTTTTGGACTCCATTTTCTGTAATTCCTTCTCCATCTTGTATTTTCTATGTATTTTAATAAATTCCCATTTTGCCCCTAGTTCAATTATGAGTAGCTAATTTTCTTTCAAACTTGGGTTGAAGGTGAAGTCTCAACATGTGTCATGAGCTTTATTTGGTAAATTTACTTTTTCTTCCCCTCTAATTTTTGTGGATGTTTTGACTTCTCGTCGACAAATAATAATAATCTTGTCTAGATACCGCCTTGGTTTCACCAGCTCTCTAGTACAAGGTTATTATTATTTGGCACGATAAGCCCTTAGCACCATATTGATTAGAGTGTGGTTCATAAGGTGTGGATTCCCCCCTTATGATTTAATTGGTATTAATAAAGAATATTTAGCCCATGGTGCATGTTGATACGGATCCAGATACCCAAGTACGTTATTTCAATAGAATTTCTTTTCAATTTATTCTTGTCATTTCAATTCCAATTTTAAGATAATCTAAGTCATTTTCATCACAAATCCAACCACCCCCATTTAAAAAATTAATTCTACATATAATTAAAATCCACCTCCTCGTGGGATCGACACTCGTCACTATTGATCTATACAACAATAGATTCGTACACTTGCGAGTTCAATAAAATTTGCACAACAGTGATCAATGACGCTTAGGTATCAACAATTAAAAATTATCATTTTAATTTTGTTTTAGTCCGAATTCGAACCCAAGACCTCTTAAACCTAGAGCTTCTACATTGAATCAAAAGACCATTAGGCTACAAATTATTTTTAATTTTTTTAGAGTTGTGCTTTTTGAGTGGATAAAAACAAAACAAATAGACAAGTCTTATCTTATCCAAAATACAGATTTTCAACTCCCTCTACCAAAGTATTTGTTCCCTCCTAAGCTCCCCAGATCTGGAAAAATCCCTAACATCCAAATTGTCAAAAAGTGCTTAGCCATGATCCTGTCAAACCGGTGGCACAAGATCACCATTTGCCTTCAAAATCCTAACTTCTTGTTTCTTTTCTTATTTTATGATTTCGGGTCTCTCTTATTGTCATTAGATCTTGAGTTTTTTTTTTGTTTTAATTGTTCTTTTAGGTTTAAATAAGTGATTTGGAGAAGAGCTTCTATGTTTCTTTGGCTACTTGGAAGAAACTAGAAGGTATTATTTCTTTGGCTGCATGGAAGAAACAAGAAAGTAAAGATTTAGCTTTTATTGTGCTTTTTTCTCTGCTGCTTTCTTTTCTTTTATTGGTGCAAATTTTATTGAACTCGCAAGTGCACGAATATATTGTTGTATAGATCAATGGTGACGAGTGTCGATCCCACGAGGAGGTGGATTTTAATTATATGTAGAATTAATTTTCTAAATGGGAGTGGTTGGATTTGTGGTGAAAATGACTTAGATTATCTTAAAATTAGAATTGAAATGGCAAGAATAAATTTAAGAGAAATTCTATTGAAATGACGTACTTGGGTATCTGGATCCGTATCAGCATGCACCATGGGCTAAATAAATATTCCTTATTAATACCAATTAAATCATGAGGGGGGAATCCACACCTCATGAACCACACTCTAATCAATATGGTGCTCAGGGCTTATTGTGCCGAATAATAATAACCTTGTACTAGGGAGCCGGTGAAACCAGAGCGGTATCTAGACAAGCTTATTATTATTTGTCGACGAGAAGTCAAAACATCTACAAAAACTAGAGGGGAAGAGAAAATAAATTTACTAAATAAAGCCCATGACACATGTTGAGACTTCACTTTCAACCCAAGCTTGAAAGAAAATTAGCTACTCATAATTGAACTAGGGGCAAAATAGAAATTTATTAAAATACGTAGAAAATACAAGATGAAGAAGGAATTACAGAAAATGGATCCCAAAAATGGATTCAGAGATATCAAATTAGAGTGGGGGGGGGAGACCCCCTTTTTATAGATACATGGAGTAAATCATGGCTATCGGATTAAAAATAGTTTGGACACTCAGGATTGCGCCACGTCATCAGTCAACAGTACGCGATTTGACCACGTGGGTGAATAGTAACACGGTTTGACCCGGGTTGAACAGTGACACGGTTTGGTTGAAAATAATCCTGTGTGATGCATGTACCGTACGCGAGAGTTTTGGTCCACTGATATGCTGCCACGTCACTATCAATAGTACATAAGAATTTTAGTCCAATAGGATCGTGACACCTCATCAGTCAATGCCACATCATCGGTCAATGCCACGTCATCATCCGTCTATGTGAACAGTGTCGTGAACAGTAACATATACAGTATTGTACACGTGAATAGTACCGTACATGTGAACAGTGCCATTTTTCCTTTTATACTCCTCCTAAGGTTTTCGACCGTCCTGAGTTCAAAAGTGATGTCCGTTTTGCCGTCTGATCTCTCGTTTATTGTGAAATGATCATGATGCCCCTAAAATACATAAAATACTTAATTATAATACAATACATATAATTAAATGACAAGAAATTTAAATACATAAAAGTAGGAATGTTAGTGGAACTTGAAGTGTAAAATGACAATTTTCTCCTTTATAAATATACTTTTTCTAACACTCAACAGTTGGCCCCAAATAGCCTTCATTATATCTACTTCGGAAAATATTGTGTTTAAGGTGATCGTCACTATAAGGTTAACTTTATTTCGCTGATGAATGACATTAAACATTTTTTACACTAAAACCCTAAAATTTTCTAATTTGGGAATTCTTAAGAGCAGCATGATTATGTTAAAATTGATGGTTTATATTGGTTCATAGTGGTTCTATGTTGATATAACTTATTGCTTATTAACCATTTGTTCATGTGTTGTTAGTTTTTTTTTTCTTTTTTCAAAAGAAATCTTTTCATTTTTTTTCGGTTGTTATTTTTTAGTTTTGTTCATATCGAATAGATTTCAATTTTTATTTGCTATAAATAGTCTCATTGGATGATTACTTATTACAAACTATCAAATAGATGCTTTTACAAAGGAAAAGTTTGAAGTATGTGGCTTAGGTTGATAAATGAGGTGTCTTTATCATTTCTTTAATGGATTTGTTTACAGGGCAAAACAGAATTTTGTTTCTTCAGTTCATTACTAAGGCAATATTAGATTTGTCTTATTTATATTTATGTTCATAATAAGGCAATATCTACTTCAGTTGTTTAATTTTTCTTATTTATATTTATATGACTGATGGCCAAAATCATAAGACTTGTTTATAAGTAATGATTTTGGAATGAACTCTCAAATTATTGAAATATTTTGTCCAAACTTTACCATATGTTTGAAATAATTAAAGTTAAATGTGTATGTTTCAGTTCTGAAAATTTTGGAATGAATTGGGTCTATAACTGATTTTTAATCGATTTTTCAAAATGGTTGGTTGCTGTCCAATCTTTCATAAATTACTCATGTATCATGTTTGGTGGTGCAAAACGATAGTCTAAAAATGTCTGAATGAGCTGAAATTCGGAGAAACTAAAGTTCTATATGCATACTTCAAATCTGAAAAATTTTATATTGATAGAACTTGCAGGTTATTTTTAATGATTTTTTAAAGTCTGCTGCTCTGCAGCAAGTTCTTTTGACATAACTATTTATTAACTTTTGATCTTACAAAATACAAGTATAATAATATCATAATAACCTAAAATTTTACTATGTTGTTCATTCATATGTGTTGTTAAAAACTGGAAAATATCATTCCAATGTATTAAGTATCTTAAATTTTATAAGATTCATGGCCAAAATCATAAGACTTGTTTATAAGTAATGATTTTGTAATGAACTCTCAAATTATTGAAATATTTTGTCCAAACTTTACCATATGTTTGAAATAATTAAAGTTAAATGTGTATGTTTCAGTTCTGGAAATTTTGGAATGAATTAGGTCTATAACTGATTTTTAATCGATTTTTCAAAATGGTTGGTTGCTGTCCAATCTTTCATAAATTACTCATGTATCATGTTTGGTGGTGCAAAACAATAGTCTAAATGTGTTTGAATGAGCTGAAATTCGGAGAAACTAAAGTTCTGTATGTATACTTCAAATCTGAAAAATTTTATGTTGATAGAACTTGCAGGTTATTTTTAATGATTTTTTAAAGTTTGGTGCTCTGCAGCAAGTTCTTTTGACATAACTATTTATTAACTTTTGATCTTACAAAACACCAGCATAATAATATCATAATAACCTCAAATTTTAATATGTTGTTCATTCATATGTGTTGTTAAAAGAATCCCATTTGCTGAATTTTTTGCTAGGATAGACTCCGTAGATGCAAGCACTGTCAAGCACGTTGCAAACATATTTATTTACGACAGGGATATCGCAATTGCTGCAATGGGTCCAATTCAAGGTTTACCCGACTACAACTGGTTCAGATGCAAAACCTACTGGAATAGATACTAAGTTATCTCATGGTTGTTCATTACTGCATCCCCGCCTTCCTGGGCGGGGGTTTCAAACAATTTTTGGGTTGCAATTTACACAACCAATGCCCTTGGGAGAGGCTTCAGGGCTATGGTATTTTATTGAATTCTTTTCTAGCTCTTGCTTCTGTAACTTCATAATTTCTTCAGGAAATATGTGTTGTTAAAAATTGGAAAATATCAATCCAATGTATTAAGTATCTTAAATTTTATAAATATGTATTTAAATACTAATTATTATTGTAATTTTTCATAGACAATTTTGACTTACACACAAATCTCTACTTAATTATTTTTAGGAATCTAATTTTATTATTTAATTATCCCACATACCTCTTTCGTTCTGGGTTTTCAATAATGGGAGCAATCGCCTCTATAAATTACATAGAAATAATTATTATTAGCTCTAATTTATTTTAAATAATATGAAAAGAAAAAGAAGTTGATAAATTTTTTTTATTCGTGTCTTATCTATTCATGTCACCGTGACAAATCTTTAGGGAATCTTTTTAGTCATTAATTAAGCTTTGTTCGATTGCTTCGTTTTTCAACTCGCTTTGACTAAATTAACGGAACTACATGGTCATAAAGCACTTAAGCATAATAGCTCAAAAATTATCTGCTACCCGCAAGGCCAATTAAATTAATACGACCCTCCAAGTCAACAGGGCGGATTTTTCTTTTTCTGCTGTGCATATATTTAGCAATCTCCTTCACCACTGCGAAAGTGTTTTTTTTTTAATTTTTTAAAAATTTTTTTCCTAGTGCGAAAGGTTGAAATTAAGTTATTAAATAAAATAGAGAAATTTAAGGAAATTAACAAGAATGTGCTTAATCGATCAAGTAGACGGTTAATTTATAAAAGAAATGCTCTGTGTGATTATCTGAAAATTGCAGAAACGCTATCAGTTTGTCATTTCTATTAACTCTCTTTATCTGCAGCAAAATAATTAAACATTGGAAGTATGCATATAAATAAGGAGGCAGCAAGGTTATTGGATTTCTTTAAGGGAATGAATGAAGTCAATCCCTACACTAACTACTTGGCTAATGCCTTAGTAATTAATTGCTCAACATTATGATGTAGTTACTGGGAAACTAGTGACTAATTTTCAACAAGTAATTGTATTTTTACATAGATATCGTTCTTACTCTATTTAAAGTCATTAACTTATTATAAATAATCTTACCAAAAGAGAATAATCACTGACTCCCTTTTTTTCATATTTATATCTGTAGTTGAATAAACTGTATTTCTTTGGCATTTTTAAGGAAATAAACTACAACTTCCTTGTTCACTAATTTTTCTTTGAAATAACTGAGTTTACTTATAAAAAGTGTATGAATATTTTTTCTTTAGAACAAAATAGATTTATTTATATTAACCATTGTTTCTCTAATGGTTGGGAATTGGTAGCTAATTTTTTCTCCCTTTTCCATGTATGATCAATGTGTTTGAAGTGTTTATTCCTCAACTTCACTTGCATCCTAACCTATACAGTCTATTGAATGGAGAAGCTGCTGGTGTGATAACGCAATTATACTACTCATATTCAAAGAGTGAAAGACAGTAATCATTCTCAATTTAGCTTCTAGATTTATTAAAGGGAAATTTATAATCGTCCACCTGTTTGTTTTGTCTTTTTCAAAAATACACAAACACTTTTTTTTTTCAGCGCGCCACCTGAAGTTTGCTTTTTGTTGCATTTGTCCACTTTCATCTAATTTCTGTTAGCGAATTTAATGGAATAACATTTTTACTCCTCAAAATTATAATTTAACCTAAAATAAATAGAAATTGGAGATAAATTGGATGAATTTAATTTTTTTCAAAGGTGGATGCTAGAAATTAGAGGAAAATAATGTTTGTTACTAAATTTAAGATATTTTTATTTATTTTTTGGAGGAAAATAGTGTTTGTTGCTTGCTAGATTTAGAAAATTTGTATTTATTTTTTCTCTTTCAAAAAAATAAATACAAATTTTCTAAATTTAGCAAGCAACAAACATTATTTTCCTCCAATTTCTAGCATCCACCTTTGAAAAAAATTAAATCCTCCAATTTCTCCATCCCTATAAATAAGGTTTTAATTTTTAGCAACAAATTTAGTGCAAGAATATTTAATAAAAGGTGACAGTTTTGTAAATATGTCACGATTTTGTTATTAATTTTATTTTTGTAATTCTATTTATATATTTTTAAGAATTACTCCAATATTCCTTTAAAAATTTTCATCTCAATATCAGTGACCGGACATTCTATCAACGCCAATATTTCCCTCTCCAAATCTCATTATACAATTATGCCGAAAGCATACTCTACGAATCCAATTAGCCATCTTTACCTAATTTTTCTCCCACAAAGTGATCACTGCTAGCGAAAAATTCTCCTACTCATTGTCTTTCTTTTTTTTTTTTAAAGAAAAAAATATAATAATCTTTTGGAATTAATATCGAGGTTGTGGGTTCATTATGAAAGTCGGAATTCTGATGTATTTTACTCTATAGCTATTTTATTAATTGATTTCTTCTTGTTCTTTATTATGTATTTTTTTGCTGAGCTTTAATTTTAATTAAAAATTAGGGGTTAATTAAATCATCTCCTTATTTGTATTTGTAGGAATTTTGGGTTAGTTTGGCTCTATCTTGTGCAGGATTTATTTTCCTTCAATCTTTTAACATCTGTAAGTTACTATATGTTATTATCTCTATGTTCAAGGAAAAATACAGCTATTTTAAGCTGCTACATGTGATTAAAGATTACAAATAATTACAATTGTTATAGATTTAAGTTTCAAAAATTAAATTAGCATTTTAAATTCAAAGGTTAGTGCATATTTTCCTGACCATATTGCCTTCCACGAATTTTATAAATTGGCTTCCAATTTCATTTCCAAAACATACCAATTCAAATAATTATCTATTCATTTCTCTCAAATAAATACATTCTAGCTTTGGGTTCCAGCATGATAGAGTTCAATTGGTACTTGGACATAAATCATGTCAACATATTCGACCTATAAGTTCTGAAATCCGGAGAAATAATCTTGAATGGAGAGATCACCATGAGAGTACCTAGCAATCTCGTACTCTAACTAAAAATATTTGGCTGTATTGTCCTGATTATAAATTTTTTTCAAATACTCCCACATGTCTATAGTTGTCTTATGTGGCTTTAGATCGGGAACGAGTGATTGATCAACTGATCCCACAATCCATGTCATGACTCTAGCATCTTTGACTTGCCACTGAGCCAATTTAGGAGGGTCAGTGAGAGCTAGATCACTACCATCGATGTGACCCCAGAGTTCCTTTCCCATGATAAATAATCAAAACTGAAATTCCCAAATAGAATAATTCTTACCCGTGAAACGCACACCAAAATTTTCCATGTTGCAAGTTGACATGTTACCCGCAACTCACCAAATGCAACAAGAAGTAAAGCAAATCAACTAACCTAAGAGTTCACAACCAGAAATAACACTCAACAAGAATACCATAAATCTACCCAAAACCAAGATCTTAGACTCACAAGAAGATTTTCTAAAATTTTGAATTATGGCTCTAATACCATATCAATTGGATTGAATGTCTCTCATTGTGAGAGTTCCTCTCATTATAGATATTGTAGAGATTTACAAGGCTGATTTTAAGCTATTACATCAACCAAATCTAGGATAATTTCTAGTAATTAGATCTATATAAACAAGGAAATTACAGATACTCCTAATTACAATATATAAACAGCTATGATACATAATTTATGCCTTGATATATGCTGCCAAAAGCCTCAACTAAAACAGCCCCAAAAAGTAAGGAGAAAACTTTAACTCGAGATATTGTCCAACAGCTCATACAAGTCGTCCTCCAAGGTTCTACACCCCTATCTTACTAAATGGAGTCATCACTTACACTGAATGCCACCACTTTAGTAGCCCCATCCATCAAAGCAAGGCTAAGCAGACCCCCAAAATAGCTCTAGGGGTACACACACACAATGGAGATGCTTGCTCTATAGCCACAAGCTACAGCACCGAAAGAAGGCCTAAACAATTTCCCTAGCCAGTCTTTGCTGACCTCTTTACTGACCTTTATGAAAGTTGAATGCCAAGCACTAATGAGACGAAGACGAGTTGGCCGAAAATCAAGTACTTACTGATGACATGCTGGCCAAACTACAACATCTTTGTGGCAAGATGGACAAGGTGGGAAAGCCAAAAGAGACCACCCCTGAGGATCTTCTTCTTGCATCTCTCAACTCTCCTATTGCAAAGTAAAGAACTAATGCCCTAAAAGACTTCAATATGCCTCAAGTGCCTCCCTATGAAGCTTGAATCAACCCTACCAAGCACTTAAAGAACTATAAGGCCCGGACAACTATCAAGTACATCACCAACAACGCCATCTGTTGATATTTTTCCCACACCTTGAAGGATGCTACCAAGGTGTGGTTCAAAAGCCATCCTACCATATGCGTCTCATCGTGGGAGCAACTACAGTGGGACTTTCTCACCAGTTTTGATACACAAGAAAGAAACAACAAAGATCCTCAAACTTATCACGGATTATGAAAAAGGAAAGTGAGTCATTAGACAGCTATATGAAGCATTTTCATAAGAAGGCCTTGTATGCTAGTCTCTACAATTAAATAAGAAGTCTTAAAATCTTCTATAGAAATTTGAAAATGAGAGAGTCTATGTAACAAGATATAGGAACGAAATAATAAACACTTCACTTTTTAATCAACTAATTACAAGAATATATATAGGCTTGAAGCTAACATATACTAAGAATCTTATCTTAGCCCTTTTTTCTATGGATAAATTTGAAAAAAAAAACAAGTAGATAGAAACATAGCATATAAGGCAACCACCAGATAAAGATAACTCTATTTTTTCAAATTCTTCCACACTCCCCCTTAAGATGGACAAAAAACATTAAACATTCCTAGCTTGTCTACTAACCTTTCGAACACCGATTTGACTAATCCTTTAGTAAGAAAGTCTACACCTTGTTGAGATATAGGCACATATGTTATATAAATTACTCTTTCTTCTATGTTCTCCTTGATGAAATGTCGGTCAACCTTAACATGCTTAGTTCTATCACGATGCACTGGATTATGAGAAATATCTGTAGGTTGAATATATGTGATTTTTAGCTCCTCCAATAATATTTCAGCCATAACAACTCATAGATACCTTGAGCCACTGCTCTGAACTCTACTTCACTACTTCTTGCTACAACTAACTACTTTTTACTTCTCCAAGTTACTAAATTCCCCCATACAAATGTGCAATAGCCTGATATAGATCTTTTATCCTCAATTGAACCAGCCCAATCAGCATCTATGAAGGCTTCAACACTTTTTGCCTTATTCTTCTTAAAGAGAAGACCTTTTTCATAGAATTCCTTTAAAATACCTTAGGATACAATAAACAGCCTCAATTTGTTCCTCTCATAGAGCATGCATAAATTGACTTACAACACAAACCATAAAAGCAATATTAGGTCTAGTGTGGGAAAGATAGATGAGTTTCCCAACAAGTCGCTGATATCTCCTTATCTTAACTGGAATATTGTTCTTTAAGTCTCCTAACTTCAAATTTACATCCATTAAAGGCTTACAACCTATCATTCATATTTCTTTCAAAAGGTCTATAACATATTTCCTTTGAGAAACATATATGTCTATGTTATTTCTTGCCACTTCCATACCTAGAAAGTATCTTAGGGATCTAACATCCTTTACGTCAAATTATGTTACAAGAATTTTTTTCAATCTCTTCATTTCAACAATATCATTCCCAGTCAAGATTATATTATCAACATAAACAATAAGAACAGTAATCTTCCCACCCCTGTGTCTATAAAATAATGTGTGGTCTGTCTGAGCTTGTTTGTATCCTTGTTATCGTATAGCCATAAACAATCTGTCAAACCAAGCTCTAGGTGATTGTTTCAATCCATAAAGTGATTTTTTCAATTTGCACACTAGTAATCTTTCTTCCTTATCAAATCCAGGTGGCAACTCCATGTAAACTTCCTCTACCAAGTCTCTGTTAAGAAAAGCATTCTTAACATCTAATTATTGATGTGGCCAATCCAAGTTTGCAGCCAAGGATAATAGAACTCAAATTGTATTTAATTTAGCAACTGGTGCAAATGTTTCCTGGTAATCGATCCTATATGTCTGAGTAAACCTCTTTGCTACTAGTCGTGCCTTATACCTATCTATTGATCCATCAGACCTATACTTGACAGTAAAAACCCATTTACAACCCACTGGAACCTTTCCTTTTGGTTTTTGTTCCAGAGCCCTCATCTCCTTAATAACAGTCTGTCTCCACTTCAAGTCTTCAATGCTTCTTGAATATTCTTTGAAATTTGATAGTAAAAACCCATTTACAACCCACTGGAACCTTTCCTTTTGGTTTTTGTTCCAGAGCCCTCATCTCCTTAATAACAGCCTGTCTCCACTTCAAGTCTTCAATGCTTCTTGAATATTCTTTGAAATTTGTACACCTGAAAGATTAGTGACAAATGCTCGAAAAGAAGGTGACAACCAGTCATAGGCCACATAATTAGAAATAGGATATTGAGCACAAGATCCAACCCCCTTTCTTAAGGCCATAGGAACATCAAGATCATTAATTTCAAGTTTAAGAATAGTATTTTAAGGTTATATACCTTCATCCAGTTCGGTCTCTTGACAGTGCTGTTAGTGAACAGGTTCTTCAACTCTTTGTGAACTATTACATCATGAATAAATACGTAACTCTTGTTGTTGCTATGTTTCTCCCCCTTATATGAAATTTTCATCGTTGGCTTTATTGGCTGAGAAGAATTTTGAGTTGTTTCTGATGAAGATATATTTGATTGAGACTAATATGGCTGAATAGGAGTGAGTTTAGATGGAGATAATAATTTTGAAGACTGGGGAAAATTTGGAGATAGCAAGAACGGTTCCAAAAAATTCCCTTTATTAGAACTCTCCACCTGAAGGGAATTCTAGGCATAAAAATGACGAGTTTAAAAAAAGTGACATCCATAGAAATAAAATATTTGTGTTGTTTAGGAGAATAACACTGATAACTTTTTTGAAACTCAACCTAAAAAAATACACTTATAAGCTTTAGAATCTAGCTTTGTTTGAGCCAAACTATGGACATGGACCAATAAAGTACAACCAAACACTTTAAATGGCAGATTCATATATATTCGGGTTTGTGAATAATATTGGAGAAACATGTTAAGTGGAGTTTGGTAATTAAGAACCCTAGAAGGCATGCAATTAATTAAGTACGATTATAAGGTACATTGGTAGTGGACAAAAGAGACCGTGCTACTTCAAGTAGACGACAATTTTTCTATTCGGAGACACCATTTTGTTGTGGAGTATGAACACAAGAACTTTGGTGTATAATACCATGATGAGAAAGAAACTGACTAGGAAAAGTGTTAAAATATTCTCTACCATTATTAGTACGTAAAATATGTACTTTGGCTTATAATTGTGTTTGGATTATGAAGTGAAAATTTTTAAAGGTTTGTGTTGCTTTATATTTATCCTTTAATAGATACACCCAATATATTCGTGTGTGATCATCAATAAAAGTAAGAAACCATTTTGCCAGTAAAGTTTGAGACATGAGAAAGTCCTCATATGTCACTATGAATCATTACAAAGGTCTAGAAGGTTTGTATGATTGAAAAGGGAAATAATAACGTTGATATTTAGCCAGTTAGCATACTTCACAATGAAACATAACAGAATCTTTATTACGAAATAATTCAGGAAACAAATTTCTTAAATATGAAAAACTAGGGTGACCTATCCTACGATTCCACAATATTATTTCTTGTTCCCTAAACATATAAAGAGATCCACAGTCAGCAGTATGAGCTTGTTTATTCATAGTAAGATCCTCAAAATAGTAAAGTCCCTCGTGTTCCCTAGCACTACTAATCCTCCTCCCAAAAATTAAGTCCTAAAATTTACAAGAGGAATGCGAAAAATTAACAACACAATTAAGATCTTCAGTGATTTTTCTAACAGAAAGTATATTGCAAGATAATTTAGGAACATAAAGAACTAATTTGAGAAATATGCCAAGAGTAATATTTATAGTTCCCACCCTTGCAACAACTGAAAGTAAACCATCAACTATCTTTACTTTAAAATGTCTTGAACTAGGAGAATAAGATGAAAAAAAATGAATGCAGCCGGTCATGTGATCTGTTGCACCAAAATCAATGTTCTAAGGATCAAAAACCTTGGCAGAAGCATGAAAAGTTGTTGGGAAAATACCTTTTTGGGCCAACAAAGAGAACAAAGATATAGGAGTTAAAAGTTTTTGAAGCTGCTCAAGTTGCTATTTGGTAAATAATGGAATCACACTGCTTACACCTTCCTTTTGAACACTTTAATTAGTGTCAGTTACAGATTAAAATACTTTTGGACTTCGCTTATTACCTTTGTTGTCTTTCCAATTTGCCATTTTATCATGTAGGTTCCAACAACGCTCTTTAGTGTGATTAGATTTGTGGCAATGATCACACCACAACTGGCCACTTTTGTTAGACTTATTAGATCCCTGACCAGCTAAAGCAGACATTTTAAGTGATGTAAGTGATTTTGGCTCACCAAGCATTACTTGTTTACGACTCTCTTCTCGTCTAACTTCAGCAAAGATTTCTCGAATGGAAGGAAATGATTTAGTGCAAAGTTGACCACGAACATCATCAAGCTCCTTATTGAGACCAGCCAAAAAATCATAAATTCGATCTTTATCCATCAGTTTTTTGTATCGAGCACCATCATCAATGAAACTCTATTCACACTCATTGAATAGATCTTATTCCTGCCAAAGATTCGTCAGAAAATTAAAATAATGGGTTACATCCATGTAACCTTGTTTCAAGTTACGAGCCATATTCCTCAAATCAAACATCTATGATGAATTTTCCAAATCCAAGAAAACTTATTTGACAGCTTCCTACAATTCAGCAATTGTTTGGTAAAATAAATATGTTTGCCCGATGTTTGGTTCTATTGAGTTGATCAGCCGTGCCACGATAGAATTTTCAGCATCCCATGTTTGAAATGCAGGATCATTTTCATCTGGCCTTTGTTTTTGTCCAAGAAGATAGCCAAGTTTTCCACGCCCTCGAATTACCATTTAAACAGAACGAGACCATTGAAGAAGTTCTTTCCGATGAGTTTGTAGGATGTAATTTGAAGTGATGTATTTTCAATAATTACAGTGGGAACAATTTTAGGAGTTATCTGAGAAGAAATCTGAGATGTTTTAGCAGATTTCGAAAAGTCAATACTCCTACTTGAAGTTATGCCTTTGGCCAACATCATCAAGAAAAAGACCACCAACTTCATTTGGAAGAATATCCAGTGCTGTTTTGAGATTCCCTAGGGGATCATCCCAGACAATGGGACTGAGATTGACAATTAAAGATCCTAAAAATTTTGCATTAATTTAGGAATTGCCAATCGCTTCACCTTCCCAGCTTACCCTTAAGCATATGGGCAGGTACAAGTGATCAACAAGACTGTAAAGGACCTCTTCAAGAAGAAGCTAGAGGACAAGAAATGATCATGGCTAGAGGACTAGCCAAGGTCTTATAAGCATACCGCACTATGAAGAACATCTTAACATAAAAGACTCCCTTCTCTTTAGTGTATATGATAGATGCAGTTATTCCTACCAAAATGAGAGTTCCTACACACAGAGTTACCTATTTCAGCAAGGCCGGGTGTTGAGTGTAAGAAAATGTATATTTATAAAGGAGAAAATCGTCATTTTACACTTCAAGTTTTACTTACACCCTTATTTTTATGTATTTAAACTTCATGTCATTTAATTATGTGTGTTGTATTATAATTAAGTATTTTATGTATTTTAGGGGCATCATAATCATTTTACAATGAACGAGAGATCAGACGGCAAAACGGACATTACGTTTGAACTCAGGATGGTCGAAAACCTTAGGAGGAGCATAAAAGGAAAAATGACACTGTTCACATGTACGGTATTGTCTCCGTTACTGTTCACGACACTGTTCACATAGATGGATCGATGACGTGGCACTAATCGATGATGTGGCATTAACTGATGAGGTGTCACGATCCTGTTGGACTAAAATTCTTATGCACAGTTGATTAGTGATGTGGCAGCATGTTAGTAGACCAAAAGTTACGCGTACGGTACATGCATATACACAGGATTATTTTCAACCAAATCACGTTACTGTTCAACCTAGGTCAAACCATGTCATTGTTCAAACCGCGTGGTCAAACCGCGTACTGTTGACTGATGACGTGGCACAATCCTGAGCGTCCAAACTGTTTTTAATCCGATGGTCATGATTTACTCAATGTATCTATAAAAAGGGGGCCTCCGCCCCTAATTTGATATCTCTGAATCCATTTTTGGACTCCATTTTCTGTAATTTTTTCTCCATCTTGTATTTTCTACGTATTTTAATAAATTCTCATTTTGCCTCTAGTTCAATTATGAGTAGCTAATTTTCTTTCAAGCTTGGGTTGAAGGTGAAGTCTCAATATGTGTCATGGGCTTTATTTAGTAAATTTATTTTCTCTTCCCCTCTAGTTTTTGTGGATGTTTTGACTTCTCGTTGATACCGCCCTGGTTTCACTAGCTCCCTAGTATAAGGCTATTATTATTTAGTACGATAAGCCCTTAGTACTATATTGATTAGAGTGCGGTTCATGAGGTATGGATTCCCCCCTCATGATTTAATTGGCATTAATAAGGAATATTTAGCCTATGGTGCATGTTGATACGAATCCAAATACTCAAGTACGTCATTTCAATAGATTTCTCTTTAATTTATTCTCACCATTTCAATTCCAATTTTAGGATAATCTAAGTCACTTTCATCACAAATCCAACCACCTTCATACAAAATTAATTCTACATGTAATTAAAATCCATCTCCTCGTGGGATCGACACTCGTCACCATTAATCTATACTACAATAGACTCGTGCACTTGCGAGTTCAATAAAATTTGCACAATAAGTTTTTGGCGCCGTTGCCTGGGAGGTAAGTTATTTTAATTTGTAGAATTAATTTTTGTGAATAATTTCTTTTATTTGTTTTCTTGTATTTTTTTAATTAAAAAAAAAAAGAAAAAAGTGAATTTGTATTTAGAGGTTAGTATTTCTATTCTTTTTCTCTTCTTTAAAATTTTGTAATTTAATTTTCCAGTTATTTTTTTTCTTCTTTGTAATTTTTGTTTATCTTACTAATTTTTTTTAGTTAATTTATTTCACGTATGTTTTTGTGTATTTTTATAGTAAGTTTGTAATAGCGAGATAAAGTTAGTATCATAATTTCTCCTTTTTCTTTATTTTTATTCGTTTTGTTCCCATTTATTTTTTGTTCTTTGCATGCATGGTCGTAGGTCATTATTACCTAATCTTGAACCTATAGACCTTGAACTAAAAAAAATACTGCGCACACACAAATACGTTAAAAATAAAATGAATTTGCAACAACAACAAGCACCATATGAGAGGCCATTTAAGGACTATTTTAGTCCCTTAGCTAATTTGAGCACATCATGTATAAGATACCCAAATGTAGCTGCTAGGAGTTTTGAACTAAAACCTAGTGTGCTAAATTATCTCCCAACATTCTATGGCCTAGAAAATGAGGACCCATATAATCATTTGAATGATTTTCATGCTATTTTTCAAACATTTAGATATGGAAATTTTTCAGATGATGATGTTAAACTTAGACTATTCCCATTTTCTTTAAAGGATGGAGCTCATTCATGACTCAATACATTGTCTGCTAACAGCATTTCATCATGGGAACAAATGGTAACAAAATTTTTGAATAAATATTTCCCAGTGCATAAAACCAATGCTATTCGCAAGAAAATTTCAGATTTTACCCAGAGAGAAGACGATCAGTTTTTCGAAATACGGGAGTGATTCAATGGGCTACTCTTGAAGTGTCTACATCATGGGTACGAGAAATGGCACCAATGCTAATACTTTTTGGAGGGATGATTGCCGAATGTGCAAGAATAACTAATGGCAACAAGTGGAGGAGAGCTAATGTCAAAAAGTGCATCAGAGATTTGGGAATTCTTCCAGCAACAAGCGGATAATTCCCAACAACGGAGTCGATCACTCAAGAATACTAGAAGAATTAAGGGAGTAAATAAGGTTCACATTGGTGTGTCAAGTTCAGAAATTAAAGAAGTCAAGGAGATAATTGAAGGTCTCTCTCGACAAATAGCATCGTTAATGACTGCTAAACCAACAGAGCCACATGACCATGACTCATACTCAGATCAAGCCAATGCCATAGGTGTAATGAGAAAACCATCTAATTACAACCCATACTCCAACACATATAACCCTAGATGGAGAGACCACCCCAATTTTTCATGGTCTCAAGGATTCCAACAGAATGGACCAGCAGCTCCAGCTCCACCAATGCAACTAATTCCTCAAATTCCTCAAGCCTCTCAGCCACCATTTAGACCATACAATCAGAACCATAATTATTCTCAACCCAGACCATGGGAGGATGTATTCCAGAATTTTAAGAATGTTACTCACTCTACGATTGAGCAACAAAACTGCATCATTGATGGACTACGAAATGAGATCAGAGCAGGCTTCAACTCACAAGCACAATCAGTTTCAAGCCTCGAGAAGATGGTGGGACAGATTGATTCATCAGTTCAGATCTTGGCAATGACTGTTGAGAAAGGCAAGTTTCCAAGTCAACCAATGCCTAATCTTAGAGTACATAAAGCAAGTACCAGTTCAGCACAGCAGCATGGAGAGGTCAAAGTAGTCATGACTTTGCGAAAAGAAAAAGAAGTCGACAATAAAGTGGAGATGCCAGTGACAAAAGAAAATCAAATTATACCTGTGAATGTTGAGGACTCACCATCGGAAAAGAAAGAAGAAACCAACCCATGAGAATATGTTCCCAAAGCTCCATTTCCTCAGAGGTTAGCTAAAGAAAAGAAGGGAAAATTCACAGGTGAGATTCTTGAAATCTTCAAATAGGTAAGTGTTAACATCCCTTTACTTGATGCTATAAAGCAAGTTCCATCTTATGCCAAGTTTCTTAAAGACCTTTGTACTAAAAAGAGAAACATTCAAGTTCAAAAGAAGGCATTTTTAACAGAAAACGTTAGTTCTATACTTCAACACAAAATTTCTCTAAAATGTAAAGACCCAGGCTCCCTTACCATCTCATATAGTATATGGAACCACACAATTGAGAATGCTTTATTGGATTTAGGAGCTAGTGTGAATCTGTTGTCTTATTCAGTATTTGTGAAACTTGGACTTGGAGAATTACACCCAACTCCAGTGGTGTTACAGCTTGCAGATCGGTCTACGAAAATACCTCGTGGTATTGTGGAGGACGTGCTTATTCAAGTAGACAAGTTTTATTTTCCTGTTGATTTCATTGTAATTGACACTCAACCAATAAAAGGTTCAAGGAAGCACATCCCCATTATTCTAGGCCGACCTTTCTTGGCAACTGCGGATGCTCACATTCAATGCAAGACTGAAAATATACAGTTATCCTTCAGCAATATGACTATGGAGCTGAACATTTTCAACATTGCCAAACAACCTCACAATGCAGATGATGGAATTGTTGATGTGGATTTAATAGAAACATTAGTTGATAATACTTTTGTTTCAAACCTTAGTGATGATCCTTTACAAATATGTTTAACTCACTTTGGTTTGGATTTTGATATTGACATATTAGTCAATGAGGTCAATGCACTACTTGACTCAGCACCATCCATGGACACTAATAAATAGAAGTCAAGAGTTAAACAACTAGCACCATCAGAAAAGAAACTCATCTCATCATCAGAATCACCACCGAAACTCGAGCTCAAACCATTACCCAACACATTAGAATATACATTTTTTAGAGAAGAAAGTACTATGCCGATAATCATCTCATCATCCCCCAATGATGAACAAAAAGGTAAGTTGTTGGATGTTTTAAAAGAGTACAAAGGAGCATTAGGATGGACCATAGCAGACCTAAAATATATAAACCCAATAAACTGCATGCATTACATTCACCTTGATGAAAATGCTAAATCTACTAGGGAAATGCAACGTAAAGACCATTTTCCTTTACCATTTATCGATCAAATGCTTGATAGATTAGCAGGCCATGAATTTTATTATTTTTTATATGGCTACTCAGGATACAATCAGATCTCCATAGCACCAAAAGATCAAGAGAAGACAATTTTCACTTGCCCTTTTGGCACTTTTGCGTATAGGAGGATGCCATTTGGATTATGTAATGCACCTTCTACATTTCAACGATGCATGTTGAACATTTTTTTTTATACGGTTGAACGATTCCTTGAAGTCTTTATTGATGATTTTTCTATCTTTGGTGACTCGTTTGATCAATGTTTGCATCATCTAACACTAGTTCTGCAAAGATATATCGAGAAGAACTTAGTCTTAAATTGGGAAAAGTATAATTTTATGGTAAAATAAGGTATTGTTCTCGGTCACATCATTTCGAGCAAAAGTATTAAGGTTGACAAAGCCAATGTGGATCTCATTTCTAATCTTCCTCCACCTAAAACAATCAGAGAAGTAAGATCTTTCTTTTGGCATGCTGGTTTCTATAGACGTTTCATTAAAGATTTTAGCAAAGTTTCTAGACCCTTATGCAATCTACTTGCCAAGGATGTACCTTTTATCTTTGATGATTCATGTCTTATGGCTTTTGAAAAATTAAAGCAATTGTTGACATCATCACCCATCATTCAGCCCCCAAACTGGAGCTTACTATTTGAACTCATGTGTGATGCATCTGATTATGCAGTTGGAACAGTATTAGGACAAAAAGTTGATTGAATTCCCCGTGTTATTTACTATGCTAGTATGAAATTGAATGATGCACAGTTGAAGTATTCAACTACTAAAAAAGAAATGCTAGCAGTAGTGTTTGCATTAGAAAAATTTCGATCTTATCTCATTGGTTGTAAAATAATTGTGTTTACAAATCATGCTGCTCTTAAATATCTTCTCACAAAAAAAGATGCAAAAGCTAGACTAATTCGTTGGGTGTTACTTTTATAGGAATTCGACTTTGAATTTAAAGATAAGAAAGGCACAGAAAATGTTGTTACAGACCATTTCTCTCGTCTCCATTTTGACACAATTACAGAGTCATTGACATTGAATGAGTCATTTCCAAATGAACAATTGATAAGTGTGGAAGTATTACCATGGTATGCTGACATCGTGAATTATTTTTTTACAGGTCAACTTCCAAAGCATTGGACCAAGCAAGACAATGCCAAATTTTTTGTAGAAATAAAGAATTTCTTTTGGGATGACTCTTATTTGTTCAAGTATTGTGCAGATCAAATTGTTAGGTGATGTGTCCAAGAAAGTGAAATTCAGAATATCCTTTCATTCTGCCATGAACAAACTTGTGGAGGCCATTTCAGTAATAAAAAAATAGCTACTAAAGTTTTACAATGTGGTTTCTATTGGCCAACTATATTTCGAGACGCTTACACTTTTTGTTCTTCATGTAATAGGTGTCAACGAATAGGGAGCATTACACGAAGGAAAATGATGCCAGTAAATCCAATTTTAGTGGTTGAGATTTTTTACGTATGGGGTATCGACTTCATGGGACCCTTTCCCCCTTCTTTTGGCCATCAATACATATTAGTTGCTGTTGACTACGTATCGAAATGGGTATAAGCAATTTCATCTAGAACCAATGATCACAAGGTGATGATAGAATTTTTGAAAAGTAACATTGTTTCACGCTTTGGATTCCCTCGAGCAATAATCAGTGATGTTAGTGCCAACTTTTGTAACAAAGCATTCAAGGTTCTTTTGACGAAGTATTCAATCACTCACAAAGTGGCGACCCCATATCATCCGCAAACCAGTGGCCAAGTTGAGATCTCTAATCGAGAAATGAAGCACATATTATAAAAGACGGTGAGGCTGGACAGAAAAGATTGGTTATTAAGACTTGATGATGCATTATGGACATATAGAACGACTTTTGAGACCCCAATTGGGATGTTACCCTACAGGTTAGTGTATGGAAAAACTTGCCACCTACTTGTGGAACTCGAGCATCGTGTATATTGGGCCATCAAGAAATTTAACTTTGACATGCACCAAGCTAGCTTAGAAAGAAGATTACAGCTGGCAGAACTTAAAGAAATTCGCAATGATGCATATGAAAATGCCAAATTTTACAAGCAGGGCATGAAAGTCTTCCATGACAAGCAAATTATGAGAAAATCTTTCACTCTAAGTCAGAAAGTGTCTACAATATCTAGTTAGAACTTAAGGTAAATTCAATAAGAGGACGATTTTAATTTTCTTTGTGCGTTTTAATTTATTTTTCTGTTTGTGTGCTTTAGTTTAATACGCCGGTGAAGTGGCGGATAACGGAACTCCGTGACAATCAAGTCGGTTACTTCAGTTTCCCATAATAACTGATATTTTGAGGCGAATGTATGGACAAAAATGAGATTCTATTAAAGCTTCACAATCGATTCCCTTCACTTCCTCAGAATGCCCTCCTTACAATCTATAAAGCTCGGTCCGAACGCATGCGATTGCTCATGAGGAACAACATACCTACTGACATCCGTTGGTTAATTGAGGATAAAGTATGATTGGCAAGTGAGTTACCTCCAAAATTTATTGCATACATGCCTGATTGTGATAAAGGAAATTATGCAAGAAAACGAAGAGCTCAAAGAATTTCTATTGCTTGTCATAAATGTGCTAGAATGAGATGCAATAAAAATTTGTGTCCTTTAGGAATGGTGTCTGATAATAAGGAAGATAAGATTCAATTCATTAGGAATGGCTTGAATAAGGAGTCATTGGATGATATCCTTTTGTCTCTTAAAACACATCCCAGTGGATATGTGCAAGGAGCGATTCTCCAGTTATGGTCATTATTCCAGAAAGAGCATGCACGATATAGTCTCGGAAATCTAATTATAAACGACCATGTTTGCCAGTTTATAAGAAAACTGGATGAGAAGCCTATCCTCAACCCATAGAGGGCGTTCAAGCCGTTTCCGGATGTAAAACCAGAGAAAGATGTGAGCCACAGTCGTAATTACCTATAAATATCCTTTTACTTCACTGTTATTTTATTTCACTGTTGTTTTATCTTTTCCATTATTGTCTTTAATAATTTTATTTTATCATTGTTTCTTTTTCTTTTTACTGTTTTCTTTTTGACTCGCGAGCCATGTGCTTTACGCGTTATTTGACACTGACATGCCACCTCATACACAGTTGTCACCCACTGTCACCAAGATTCTTAAATATGACTTTTTGTTCAGCACTCACAAATTGTTTTTGAGAAATATTTCAATGGCAGCTACTCCCAATAGACAATTCAAGAACATTTGTATGCTTTCTGGATTTAACTATGACAAACATAAAGAGTTCGTTGAGGCAGGCATAGATCTTGGTCGAATCATAGCAGAGAGAAAACTACACTTGATGTATGGAGGAGGTAACCAATGGTTATCAAAATTAGTCTCAGAAGCTACTTTTGTCAAAGGAAGCCAAGTGTTAGGCATCATCCCAAGAGCCCTAAAACCTTTGGGTAGTTTGTCTGACCCACCGACTAGGGAAGAATTAGTCGTCTCAGGTATGCAAAAATGAATAACTTAAATGCTTAATCATGCTGATGCTTTTATTTTCCTTCCAGAAGATCTTGCAACACTAGAGGCACTTATCACACTAGCATCTTGAGCCTATCTGCACGTTCACCAGAAACCCATCGGTTTGTTAAATGTCAATAACTTTTATGATGGCTTCATTGCATTTCTTAACCATGCCATAAAAAATTATTTCATTCCTTCCAATGCAAAAAAACTTTTTATTTGTTCTCACACTGTTAATAAGCTACTTGATATGTTACAAGCTTATAGACCAGAGCTAGACCTATGGACCTTTGTGTTGGAGCATCCAAATAATGACGGTAACAGTAGCTACAGTAAGAAGTACAAATTAGATTTAATTCTCCGCCTGTTAATATTTTCTTCTCTGTTGCACCACCCAGGTGATGTCTTCTAAACTCTAAAAGAAGTACAAATTAGATTTAACTCTCCGCCTGTAAATATTTTCTTCTATGTTGCACCACCCAGGTGATGTCTTCTAAACTCTACTTCTTTCCTTTAAAACATTGAGGACAATGTTTCGTTTTGGTTGCGGGGAGGAAATAGTCGACAATTGTGGAATCTTGGTTAAGTTTTTACTAATTTTTTGTTGTAAAAACTAACTGCTGCTAACTTTTTGTGTTGAAGATGGCTGAATATAGAGTGTAGTTACTCTAGAAACACATCTTCTTCGTTAAAAAAAAATTTCCAGATATTTTCTTTTTCTTTATTAATTTTTTTACAATCATTTTTCTTCTTTCTAATTTCTCCTTCATAAATATACACTTTCAAATTTTTTGAGTCGAAGATGGCTGAATATGGAGTGTAGTGCCTCTAGAAACGCATCTTCTTAGTTAAAAAAAAAATTCTTTTTCTATCATTTTAAGTGCAACTTTTCTAATTAGTTTTTCTGCATCATTTTCACATTTTTACATGCATATTTTCCTTTCATGTTTAGAATAGGTTGAGGGGTAGAATGTTGTTTAAAAAAGAAAATTGTGTGATTTGTTTTAACATTGGATGACATGATGAATTTCAAATTTTAGTATTTGTATTATCTTTGGTCTTAAGTGATGTTACGCTATGTTTGCTACTCTACATGTTGACGTCGGAGACAAATATGAGTTGCTTAAAGGAATGAAAATGTCATAATAAGTACCAAGTGAATTTTTGAGCCAATCATTTTTTTTTAGAATAACCCTTTTGCCCATTCTTTATACAGCTTAGCAATTTATTATTTTATACATGATCTCTAGATTTCTTTTGAGTTAACCCTTAAAAAAAAAAGAGAAAACAAAATGTGTGTTGCTATATCTGGAGGCCCATCTAACTAGTAAATATGGAAGATTCTTTAGAGCCCTAAAAAATGATGGAAAGACCATTTTTGATTCGTTTGAGCCGTTCTAGTCATCCATTTTGTGAAATATCCATAGTTAACCCTTTTGAGCCTTAAAACAACAAAAAAACATTTTTCTTCGTCAATTCATCATCTTGACCCACTCCAATTTGGAGCATTACCCGATGTCTTATAAGTTCCATCACCTATTTATGTTTGAGAAAAATGTAAATAATTATTTTGTTCAGTGACGTTATGCCAAACAAAAGAAAAAAAACAAAAATTGTTGTTAAAAAAAACAACAATAATAGGTGAAATCTACCTTGCAACTTCCAAAAAAAAATCTCTGTACTTTTCTCAAACATACACTTTGTTTTTCCTTATTTCCCCTCCTTTGTTAACCATGTCCCTAGCCTACGTTACGTCCTAATAAAAATCCTTCTTAATTTTAGAGAACTATAGTCTGAAGTAGAAGCTAGTTATATGGGCTAAAAAGATGTAGTGGTGCATAAAATAAATTAAAAAAAATAAATAAATTGGGTTGACTAGCATTTTTATTTGATTTAAGATCGTATTATTTCTAAGATGAGGGCATATTTCTTGCATCTTGGTGAGAGCATGTGATATCACTTCTTTATTATTTTCTCTCAATTATCATTAATTAAAGTGACTATTTTTATTGGGTTTAATTTCTTTGTGAGAGTGTCACTACTTCCAGTGGTTTGACATGTCATTCTTGAAAGTAGCTATGACAAAGTTTACTGAGCTGATTCACGTGGATGGTTGATGTGGGTGTGATGTTTCTTTATACTGGAGATAATGATTATACTTTTATTTGATTACTATCATTAGTCTGATTGAATAAATATGATTGTCTAAAAAAAATTATTTTCGATTTTAATTTTGTTTTCGCTTTATTTGCTAGTTGGGGGTGTGTTGAGCGTTAGAAAATATATATTTATAAAGGAGAAAATCGTCATTTTACACTTCAAGTTTTACTAACACCCTTACTTTTATGTATTTAAGCTTCTTGTCATTTAATTATGTGTGTTGTATTATAATTAAGTATTTTATATATTTTAGGGGCATCATAATTATTTTACAATAAACGAGAGATCTGTTCACATAGACGGATCGATGACGTGGCACTGACCAATGATGTGGCATTGACTGATGAGGTGTCACAATCCTGTTGGACTAAAATTCTATGCACTGTTGATTGGTGACGTGACAGCATGTTAGTGGACAAAAAATTATGCGTACGATACATGCATATACACAGGATTATTTTCAACCAAACCGCGTTATTGTTCAACCTGGGTCAAACCGTGTCACTGTTCAAACCGCGTGGTTAAACCGCGTACTGTTGACTGATGACGTGGCACAATCCTAAGCGTCCAAACTGTTTTTAATCCAATAGTCATGATTTACTCAATGTATCACTGTTCAAACTGCGTGGTCAAACCGCGTACTGTTGACTAATGACGTGGCACAATCCTAAGCGTCCAAACTGTTTTTAATCCGATGGTCATGATTTACTCAATGTATCTATAAAAAGGGGGCCTTCCCCCATAATTTGATATCGGTGAATCCATTTTTGGACTCCATTTTCTGTAATTCCTTCTCCATCTTATATTTTCTATGTATTTTAATACATTTTCATTTTGCCCATAGTTCAATTATGAGTAGCTAATTTTCTTTCAAGCTTGGGTTGAAGATGAAGTCTCAACATGTGTCATGGGCTTTATTTGTAAATTTATTTTCTCTTCCCCTCTAGGTTTTGTGGATATTTTGATTTCTCGTCGATAAATAATAATAAGCTTGTCTAGATACCGCCTTGATTTCACCGGCTCCCTAGTACAAGGTTATTATTATTTAATACGATAAGCCCTTAGCACCATATTGATTAGAGTGTGGTTCACGAGGTGTGGATTCCCCCCTCATGATTTAATTGGCATTAATAAGGAATATTTAGCCCATGGTGCATGTTGATACGGATCAAAATATCCAAGTACGTCATTTCAATAGATTTCTCTTCAATTTATTCTCGTCATTTCAATTCCAATTTTAGGATAATCTAAGTCATTTTTACCACAAATCCAACCACCCTCATACAAAATTAATTCTACATATAATTAAAATTCACCTTCTCGTGAGATCGACACTCACCACCATTGATCTATACTACAATAGATTCGTGCACTTGTGAGTTCATTAAATTTGCACAATACTGGGAATAAAGAACTTTTGGTTGTTGTGGTGGACTAAGCAGAAAAAAAAAAGACTTGAGATCGCACTCAGAATTGCTACATATTAGCACCAAATTGCCAACTTCTATAGCAAGGTTTGTCCCCACATTTTATTAAAGGGGATCTCGTGCTCTGTCTGGTCATCCAGAACACCATAAACCTCAGGGATGGTACCATTGGCATGAACTGAAAAAAAACCCTACAAAGTTAAACGAGTGCTCAAATCCAGGGTACAAACACTGCTGCACCTCGATGGAAGAAGAGTCAAGCATTTGTGGAATGCCACTAAGCTCAAGAAGTATTATCAATGACTCAGAGACCTTCTCTTCAGCCAATTTTAAAAGGGGCTCGTATCTCTAATTACTTCTACAGTTTCTATTATATTTTCATTTTATATTTTGTATATTAGTGGTAATCAAGGGGCAGCCTTGTGCTACTATAACTAGCCTTTAACTTTTTTAAAAACTACTAATGCTACAATCATCTTAATGTGGCGTAAGTGTCGCCTTATGTTTTAACAATAAAGTAATATGCAGCAAATATATGTCTTAAATTTGAGTCTCATATACTAACGTGGTAATAACACACAATAAGAGTACTGTTTATGAGCCCACATACACAAGATGGGAACACCCCACATGGCATCTAATGGACCCTACACTCTTAATCAAATCAATATGGATGTCACGTATGGGGGACTCCCCTCATGACGATGAGCTCATTCAAGATGATCTCTAAAAATCATGTATGAGTTAGATCAATCCACATGATGGTAATATAAGTGCTCCAAGCACGATGAAGAGCCCTAGGCACGACACATGAAATAAATGCCCCTGGCACGGCAAAGAGCCCCAAGCACGGTAGATAAAATAAACGCCCCACAAAAATGCGAAATATAGATGCCCCAATCACGACTAAGAGCCCTATATGCCGTAAATAAAATAAATATCCTGCTGGGAAATGCAAAAATAAATATTCCACCAGGTGCGGCGAAATAGAGACGTCTCGAGCATAATAAAAAGCTCCCGAGCACAACACACAGAATAAATACCCCAACCACGACTAAGAGTCTCAAGTGCAACACATAATATAAATGCCCTAGGCATAACACATAAAATAAATACCATAAGCATAGTAATCCTCTTTACTGAAGAAACACAGTATAGAGGGTAATTGTTCTATAAAAATTCAAAAGGGACCCGATAGAAAAAGAAACTGAATGAAGAAAAAGGTAGTACATCCCACATTTAAAATAAAAGTGTCATCACACTGCCTACATAAGGTAAAACCCTTAGGCCAAATAAAAGTTTGGGCCTGCCATCAAGTTAATCTAATATAGTACATGTCAAGGTCCTAAAAGCATAGAATGAAAGCACACACAAGATAGCAACAGTTCATAAATGCATAAAACTAAAGATAACAAACCCATCATCTCATAACAAGATAGTCGTCATGTCTCTTTTCCCCAACCTGACGCATCGTGTCATTGACATCTTTATCATTGGCAGAACCCTCATTTCCTACATTTCTAACGTTGGCCCATCAACAAAAATTAAGCTCGAGCTATGGGGAGGATCGACATCTCTGAGATCGTCCTCAGGGCTTGGGAAGGATTCTCTCTCTCTCACTAATGACTCGAGGAGGGCTCCAAGGTCGCAAAGAGCTTCTTTACCTCGGCATATGAGTAGTGCAAAGGTTACTTTTCCATAACTACTTCAGAATAATCTGACCCAACGGCATAAAGACAGCTCAATATCATACACTTAGCATGCTACTTTGAGTCAAGTGCCTTCCCCTTGGCCTTCTTAGCCCTCTTCATTACAAAATTCAGCTGCTCTATAAAGGAGTTCCTCTTCTCATGAGACTTCATCTGATGGTCGGTCAATTTCTTTCAGAGCTTGATCACCTCCGCTGATAATTCAAAGTTTTCTTTCAATATCCCGTTCAAGATACGGGTGTGGATCATGGCAACTTGCATATAAAAAAAAGAAATAGAAAAAAAGAGAGAGAGAATGGAAAGAAGGTAGAAGAAGGTCCTATGTGAGACGGCATCAAGCTAAAAACAAAAAAATAAAATTTGACTAGACTGCGGCTAACCTGGAGGAAACCTTTTTTCTGGCCTTCTCAAACAACTAGCAATTTATGGCCTTCCTAACAAAGCCTTGAAACTCAAGCTTAAGGTTACTTTATGCAGCCTCCACAAGGATGGGGATACTTATATCATCATCGACCACAAAAGAATCTTCTGTAACTGGCCTCTTTCTTGTATCAGTCCCAAGTCGAGCCTTGTGTCGAAAGGGAAGATCCTTAGAGAGACTCACCTGAGTAAATGAGGAAGCCTTCTTAGAAGGACCTCATGAAATAAAAACAAGGCATTACTCCTCCACGCATTCCAGGAATGATCTCTTGGCCGAACTAGCAGCCTCATAGGTGGAACTAAAGGCCATCTTTGGGAAACTTAGAAGCCTCTCTAGCCTCTGACATGCCTTCATTGGAAATGTTATCTAGCAAAGATCATAGAAGAGAAAGGAAGTCAGAACATCGCCAACATGATGTGAAAAAGAAAACCAAATGGAGTAAATGCTTATAGCTCAAAATGGAATAACCAGCCCAAGGCAACCAGGGATAATCCTCCAACTACAGGGGACGGTCTCCAAACTATCCGGAGACGATCACCGTCTGGTTAGGGAGCTTTCCCTCAGGTAGGGTGGATAAGTGACATAAAATATGGAGGTCTCCAATACCTTTTATTTCAGAGCCCCCCTAGTATCGACCGAACATAAGCCTGATCCCTAGATCCTATCATCGACTATAAAGCTCCTTAAGTCTTCACATTGACTATCCCCTTTAACTTCCTAATAAATCTGACAACCAAACTCATACCTTGTGGGCTTGTCTCCAACCCTTCATCCTCTACAAGATAGGGGATTCACGCAAGAATATAGAGACACAACTATTAAAACAAACAATCCAGTCCACAAGGGGAAGCAAAAATGAGAAATAACTCATATGAGACTGGGTGAATACGTAAAAACCTCCTATAACACCCTACGCAAATCCCACATCGACAAAGTACACAAGAAATGTTAGGTTTATAAGAGGTGATCCACACCTTAATTAGCAAGACGCATTTTAGGGTGTATGTGAGCCCTAGGAACAAAACCATGTTGGCCTTGTTAAGGCCTAAAGTGGACAATATTTTGCCAAGTTTGGGTTGGGTCATGATAGATGGTATATGATAACTCTATGAAATGAGAGTTATTATGACAATTCTAGACTTAAATCAAGATTACTTAGAGAGTAAATGATGTGTTTCTATTGCATTTATGTTATTTTAATTTAGTCTTAATAAATTTTGCTTGATTTAGAGTAATTCGTGCTCAAATTGTGTGCATAATTGTAGGTGCCAGTAGCTTATTTTGCACGGAAGGAATGTTGTTGCAACAGGCTTGCAAAAATAAGGAAGAACATGGCTACATAAGAATTAAAACAAAATCTGGAACAATGTAGTGTTGTAGTCATTGCTGGAGCAGCCATTACTGTAGCAATCTAGAACAACGACAAAGAAAATTTAGCACGGGATATATGCAGAATCGCGATCAGCAGTTTCTTAATCTGACTTATGTGCGCCCTAAGCTTATGTTTACTCTTGTTTTCAGATATAAAAAGAGCACGCATCATATGAAAAAGGGGCGGCGAATTAACATTGAAGGAATCAAGAGGAAAAAAAAGAAAAATCGGAGTTTACGGGGAAGCAAGTTTGCACCAGTGAAAAAAACCAATAGAACTATTATGGATTCAATTTTCATCGTTCTTGTTCTTTTTCTTACTTTTTGATTGAGCCGATGTATTTCATGGCTGATATTTTACTGTTTGTTTTTCTTTTTCAAGGTATGAACTGAATTCGGTTGTAGTTGAGTGACAAAATATCTAAATGAGTTTTTTGACTGTTCTTATAAGTTGCTGCAAAATTGTTGTAGCACTTTGCTCTAATAGCTTATATTATAATCATTATTTTGGCTGATCACCCATTTAATGGTTCAAGTTAAGAGAGAGCCGCAAAAGGGTCTGTCTTAGTAGAAATTATTAGAGTAATATTTGATCTTAATTTAAGTTTCCTGGACTGAGAACACTTGAGTCCCAAAAGGGCTATATTTGAATTAAGGTTGGTGAAGAATTAGACATAGGAATTCACCTTGTAGGGTAGAGAGAGTGCATGTTTATAATGTCATACCTTAGGTGGAATAACAACTGGTCATCGTTAGGGTGCTTAAGGGTATGAGAAGTCTAACAAGCGACAGCTGAGGATGCAAAATAATTATGCCCAGTGCTGTAGGAATTGCTATAGCAACTAGTGTTGATTTAAGAAAACAGTCAGCCCATAAAGAGAGTTTGATCATTCAGCTAACTCATTCCCATTAAATTCTTTTTACGCAATTAATTTAATTTACTTCAGTACTGCATTTATTTCTTTTTTGAAATAAAGGAAGTTTGCACTATCGTGGTTGTTGTAGCATTTCTAGTAACATAAGTCCTTATGGAAATGATCTTGAATATTCATTATTTTATTACTTGTTGTGTACATTTGCACATTGACATCAATAGTAATTGAGAAAAAAATAACCAACAGTACACGAGCAGTTCCACGGGTTCTCTTGAACAATGGTGGGACAAGCCTCTGCGAGGACACTGAATCCCTAAAGCGGGGTGCATGTAATACCTTAGGCAAATCTCACATCGACAAATAACAAGATAGATGTTAGGTTTATAAAGGGTGATCCACACCTTAATTTGCAAAATGCATTTTTGGGTGTATAAGCAACCCAGGAACAAAACCTTGCTAACTTTTTTAAGGTCGAAAATGGAAAATATCTTACCAGGTCTGGGTTGAGTCATGATAGAGGATATCAGAGCGGCTCCGTGTGTCCTCTTAAATGATAGTGGTGCAAACCTCAGTGAGGATGATGAGTCTCTGAGAGGGGTGCATATAACACCCTAGGCAAATCCCACAACAACAAAGTATGGGAGACATATTGGGTTTATAAGGGGTGATCCACATCTTAATTGGCAAGACGCGTTTTGGGTGTATAAGCACCGTAGGAACAAGACTGTGCTAGTCTTATTAAGCCACAAAGTGAACAATATCTTAGCAGGTCTAGATTGGGTCATGACACCTCCTAACCCAAAAATGAACGTCACCTCCAATCACTGATTGTGTCAAACCAATGGTGATCCCAAGAGTAGTGAGATTTGGCAATCCTAAAAATATTAACATCCTTGCTGCAGGTCATTAAATAAGCTACGTCACCATCACAACAACCTCATTTCTAGAACATCCACAACAATAACCATGTCGAATGTTCTCTACTAAACTACTTTCTCCAGAGTACATACACGAAAATCAACTCAATAAATAATGCCTAGACAACTAAACTAGGGCTACATAAAAAACATAACACACTATCTTAGCACGTCTAGGCTGGGTCATGACACCTCCTGACCCAAAAATGAGCGTCACCTCCAATCACTGATTCTATCAAACCAGTGGTGATCCCAAGAGTAGTGGGATGTGACAATCCTAAATATATTGACATCCTTGTTGCAGGTCATTAAATAAGCTACGTCACCATCACAACAACCTCATTTCTAGAACATCCACAACAATAACCATGTCAAATGTTCACTACCAAACTGCTTTTTCCAGAGTACATACACGAAAATCAACTCAATAAATAATGCCTAGACAACTTAACTAGGGCTACGTAAAAAACATAACACACTATCTTAGCACGTCTAGGTTCGGTCATAACACCTCCTGACCAAAAAATGAACGTCACCTCCAATCACTGATTCTGTCAAACCAGTGGTGATCCCAAGAGTAGTGGGATGTGACAATCCTAAATATATTGACATCCTTGTTGCAGGTCATTAAATAAGCCACGTCACCATCACAACAACCTCATTTCTAGAACATCCACAACAATAACCATGTCGAATGTTCTCTACCAAACTGCTTTCTCCAGAGTACATACATGAAAATCAACTCAATAAATAATACCTAGACAACTTAACTAGGGCTACATAAAAAACATAACACACTATCTTAGCACGTCTAGGCTGGGTCATGACACCTCCTGACCCAAAAATGAACGTCACCTCCAATAACTGATTGTGCCAAACCAGTGATGATCCCAAGAGTAGTGGGATGTGGCAATCCTAAACATATTGACATCCTTGCTGCAGGTCATTAAATAAGCCACGTCACCATCACAACAACCTCATTTCTAGAACATCCACAACAATAACCATGTCAAATGTTCACTACCAAACTGCTTTCTCCATAGTACATACACGAAAATCAACTCAATAAATAATGCCTAGACAACTGAACTACGGCTACATAAAAAACATAACAAACTATCTTAGCATGTCTAGGTTGGGTCATGACACCTCCTGACCCAAAAATGAACGTCACCTCCAATCACTGATTATGTCAAATCAGTGGTGATCCCAAGAGTAGTGGGATGTGACAATCCTAAATATATTGACATCCTTGTTGCAGGTCATTAAATAAGCCACGTCACCATCACAACAACCTCATTTCTAGAACATCCACAACAATAACCATGTCGAATGTTCTCTACCAAACTGCTTTCTCCAGAGTACATACACGAAAATCAACTCAATAAATAATGCCTAGACAACTGAACTAGGGCTACATAAAAAACATAACACACTATCTTAGCACGTCTAGGTTGGGTCATGACACCTCCTGACCCAAAAATGAACGTCACCTCCAATCACTGATTCTGTCAAATCAGTGGTGATCCCAAGAGTAGTGGGATGTGACAATCCTAAATATATTGACATCCTTGTTGCAGGTCATTAAATAAGCCACGTCACCATCACAACAACCTCATTTCTAGAACATCCACAACAATAACCATGTCGAATGTTCTCTACCAAACTGCTTTCTCCAGAGTACATACACGAAAATCAACTCAATAAATAATGCCTAGACAACTGAACTAGGGCTACATAAAAATCATAACAAACTATCTTAGCACGTCTAGGTTGGGTCATGACACCTCCTGACCCAAAAATGAGCGTCACCTCCAATCACTTATTCTGTAAAACCAGTAGTGATCCCAAGAGTAGTGGGATGTGACAATCCTAAATATATTGACATCCTTGTTGCAGGTCATTAAATAAGCCACGTCACCATCACAACAACCTCATTTCTAGAACATCCACAACAATAACCATGTCGAATGTTCTCTACCAAACTGCTTTCTCCAGAGTACATACACGAAAATCAACTCAATAAATAATGCCTAGACAACTGAACTAGGGCTTCATAAAAAACATAACACACTCTCCTAAAAAATCCTTGAAAAGGTAATTAGAGCCCCATAAAAAATGACTCGACTGTAATTGCAACCCCTCTACAATCCATCGGATTAGCCCTATCATCGCCATCAAAAGGTCGTCTTATCTGTAAACTCGCTAGAAGGTTGAAAAAATCTATAAAATTACACATTTTATCTAAATCAGCTCATTTTTTAGAACCTAAAATATTGTATTTTTATAAACAAAATGTGTTGTCTTACATCACTTACTAATAATAATAATTTTAAAATAGAATTTTTATTAAAATGGCAACTGATAAAAGCTAGCAAGCTAGAACTTTTAAACCTTCGTCTTGCTATAATTCCTATTGTGTTAAGTGCTGGAGTTGGTGTTGCTACCTCTTTGGTTGTTCCTCATGCAAAAAAACCTGAGAAATTCACTAGCCAAGTTTAAAAGGTGACAACATAAAATGTTCTTTCACTTGACCATATTGAATCATGTAAGTTCTTAAAGAAAGATGCTCCAGTACTTAGAAAAAGTGAAGCTGATGTGCAAATAATCAATGCAATTGATGTCTGAAATCATTCTAATTTCCTTTGTAAAAATTATAAGTTGAATAACTTCAATGATTCTTTGTACAATGTATATGCTAGAAAGAAGATAACTAATGAACTGTGTGAGTCATTAGAATATAAATATAAAATAGAGGATGATGACACTAAGAAATTTATCATAGGTCACTTCCAAGTTTATAAGATAGGGGACTATAAAACTGTTATAAGTCATGTTCAAGATTTGCAGATAACTTTGTTAGCAGTTTATGCCGAGAGGATGGATTTGAGTGAAAATTTTCAAGTGGCTATTATCGTTGAGAAGCTGCCTTCAACATGGAAAGGTTTCAAGAGTTATCTACAGCACAAAAGAAAGGAAATGAATCTTGAAGATTTGATTATTAAAATTCCAGGTAAAGAAAACAATAAAATAATTATAAGAAATGCATCATTTTTGTGGCTAAGACAAATATTATGGACTATAGTCAGAGTAACAAGAATAAGAAGGCCAACAAGAATAAGTTGGGTACAACAAGAGGAAAGCTAACAAGGACAAGCTAGTTCGAAAGGAGGAATATCTAAGAAACAAACCAAATTTAAAGAGAAATGCATCAACTGTGATAAAATGCATTATAAAGCTTCATAATGCAGGCCGAAGAAGAGACTCTAAGAAGCTAATTTGCTAAAGGGCATCCCATAAGATGTTTTAGACATTAATCTTTCTATGGTGTTTCCCGGAATGAATCTAATGGGTTCCAATCCAAGAGAATTGTGGATTCATATTAGTGCAACTAGACATGTATGCTCAGATAAGGAAATGTTTATTTTGTCTGAACCTGTCAGAAATGGTGAAAACGCTATATGTGAGAAATTCAGCCATGTTTAAGATAGAGCCCAAAGAAGGTGATTTTAAAGATGAATTCTGGAAAAAAGCTGACTCTAAACAATATTTTCTATATGCCAGAAATTAGCAAGAATCTTGTGTCTATATTTTTAAACAAGAATGGATTCTAGATGGTGTTTGAGTTTAATAAAGAATTTTTGCCTCAGAATGGGATTTATATGGGAAAGAGATATGTATTAGATAGGTTGATAAAGCTTGATTTAATGGTTATGAAGCCAAAGAATAATAAAGCTAGTTCTTCTACTTATTTTCATGAGTCTTTTAATCTATGGCCTAGTCAACTAGGGCATGTTAATTATATAATGCCTTATGTAAGTTAACTAACATAAATTATATACCCATTTTCTAAGTTAATATGAAATATAATTATGAATCTTGTGTTGAGGTAAAACTAAAAAAGTCATCATAATTCCTTGGTCGAGATCCATCATAATTTTTCCCATAGGTTTAAAATTTAAGTGATCTTAATGACTTGTTTTTTAATGTGGTTAATTCCTATAAGCATGCTTATGATCCTTTTTATCAATTTTTCCTCCTTACATTCCTTAAGTGAGAGGATTGGGAATAAAGCGTTTATTAAACGGGCCAAGGGTACCTCACTATCATTCAATGAAGATTTTATGCTTTAGAACCTTCTCAGATCGTCTTCCCTTTGTTGATCGTGGCCCTCTTAAGTCTCTTCTAAAATCCAACATTCATTCGGTGTTCTATTGTTTCTAGCCTTGAATAGATTTTCTGGATAAAGACAAGTTAGGTATATAATTCAATTATTATAGTTTCTAACTTTAAGCAAATCGCCTTGATCAGAACAAGTCAAGTATTCCAACTATGCTAGTTTCTGACCTTGAGTAAATCATCTTAATTGGGATAAGTCAGGTGCTCCACCTATGTTTTTTATGTGTTCAAATAGTATAAATCTCTAACATTGTATTCAATTGAATCAAATATCTTAAAATTCTACAAATGACAAATAATTTATGACAATAAAACACTTATTCATATGGTGATAACAAACCAATCATCCATGTAGGACAAGCTAAATCATTTAATCACTTTAAAAAGAGGATTTATTATAAGTAATATATCCTCATGCTTTCTGAGGAGATAATGAAATCTTTTAAAAGGATAACTTACTAGGGTGTAACTCTAAGGTCCCTAGAAAATAGTCACACAATATTTACAGACACATAAGATAAGATTACAAGCAAGCAAAGTAAGTTAGAACAGAGTTCTTGATAACATGCTTCAGGTGATATTTCCTGAGCATTGACGTATTCCATGTGAATTTGCAGGTCTATCCATAAAAATCAATTGTTGCTTCTCAAGATCTCTTTCATCAATTTCCTCGCTTAGCTCTTTAGGGCTCCATCCCCTTGAGTCATTGACGTCAGATATGGAGTCGGTAATGACCTCAATCCAGTTAGTTTGAGATGAAAGTTTTTCATCATCTTAAGTATGTTTTAGCGACAAAAAAAGCTTTCGCAGAAAAAATTAATAATTATTTCAGGTTTTTAGCAATGACTTTTTCATTGTTAAAGAGGCAATTTGGAGATAAAGTTCATTTTTGTCTCGAAAACATTAACTTTTTGCGACGAAATTTAGTACTATTGCAATGATTATCTTTGTCGCCATAAGTTATTTTTTTTGCGACGACATTGTTCTATGTAGCTACAAGATATTTGTCATCAAATCCTAATTTTTGCAACTAAACAACTTTCGCCACTGAAGATTTAGTGATAAATGATTTCATCACTATAAAATGTCCAATTTTGCCAGATATACTTATAGCAATGAAATTATTATTCATTACTAAATGTGTATTTTTAGCAACAAACTTGAGAGTTCATAGCTAAATGTTTATTTTCAGTGACCAAATTATATGTTCGTTGCTAAAAATATTCCTTTGAAAATTCAACATAAAGTCCAAATTTTAGACCTTTTGTGACGAAATGTAAATTTCATCACTAAATGTGTAGCGACGAAATTAAAAAATCATCAGTAAATGGGTTTTTTACTAATGAAAATTATAAATTCATTGTTGAAAATATTCGTTTAAAGATTTAAAGCAATTAACTTTTCACCAAAGTTTTAGACCTTTAGTGACTAAATTTAGCTTTCATTGTTAAATGTGTATTTTAGCTATGAAATTATTAGTTCGTTGCTAAAAGGTATTGGTTTAAGATCTAAAACAATTAAATTTCCACCAAAATTTTAGACCTTTAGTGATATTTATAATTTCATCACTCAATGTGTATTTTTAGCTACAAATTTTAAAATTTATCCTGAATAACATGAAATTTTAAAAAATAAAAGGCAAATTATTTTCTGTCAAAATTAAGTGTTTTTAGCAACAAATTATTCATCGCTAAAAGTTATGTTCGCAACATATAAATTATGAACTCTTTATGCTTTAGGCAAGGATTGTGTTTGTCGTTAAAAAAGAGACATTTAGCGACGAAATTAATTTTGAGCTAAAAACCATTTCGTCGCCAAAAACCAATAATGACGCTCTTGTCGTGACAAAATAGCGATGAAAATTGTTTCATTGCTATAGCCTTTAACGATGAAAATTTTATGTTTTTTCCTCTTGAAAACCCTTTTTTGTTGTAGTGCTTCAAATTTCTCTTGATTCTATTGTTGTAAATATGTGCTAAATTTTTCAAGAAATTTCTTTTAAGTGCCTTGAATAATTTTAGGTTTTGAAAGTAATATAAGTAATTAATGAGAACTTTTGGGGTATTTAAAAGAGTATACAAAAACATTTAAATTTAACAAATGCGTATTCAAAGTAATAAAATTGTTCAAAATAGAATTTAGAATTTTGTTGAACAAATTTTATTTTACTCACAAGTACACGAATATATCATAGTATAGATTTATGGTGACGATTATCGATACCACGAGGAGATAAATTTAGTTATGCATAGGGTTAATTTTCTAAGTTGTAAGTGAATTGGCTAGAGATGATTTTTCTTTTCTTGTGTAGTACTAAGATTTAAAATAAAAAGATGAAAATAATTCAAATAAAATGATTGAGTCTGTGGATTCACCATGGGCTTAATATTTCTTTTTAGTTCCAATTAATTTATGAGGGGATATTTACACTACTCATAAGCACTACTCCAATAAATATAGTATCAAGCGCTTAGTACGCTAAAGGGTAATGATTTTCTACTAAGTATAATGTCAATAACATATTGTGCCAGATGATAATAATCCTTTTGTTGACAACGTGACAAAACTATGCACTAAATAACTTAGATGTACTCTCTGTCAATACTAAGTCAAGACGATCCATAAATAGTAAATCAGATTTTTTTTTCTAATAGATATGATATAAAGTGCTCATTATGCCAGATAGTAATGATCTTTCACTAGGGAGTCAGTATACCGTGCAAAATTTAGACAAAATACACTGTCTGTCAATAATGAGTCAAAACAACAACATAAATCAGAGAGAAAAAAATTACCAAAATACACTATCTATCAACTATGAGTCAAAATAACCACATAAATCAGAGAGAGAGAAAATAAACTTACCAAATTAAGCACATGGATCATGTTGAGGCTTCACCTTTAACCTAGACTTGAAATTAAATTGACCACTTATATTTGAACTAGGGGTAAAATGATAATTTTATTAAAGTACGTAGAAAATATATGATAGAGTGAGAATTACACAAAGTCGAGCTCAAATATGGATTCAAAGATGTCAAATTAAGGGGAGCCCCCTATTTATAAATATAATGAGTAAATTATTGCCATCGGATGAAAACAATTCGGCGTTTAAGATTGCGTCACATGACAAGCTCTGATTGGCTGGAACACATCATCCGGTCCAATAATATGCTACCACATCATCGCCCAATGCCAAGTTAGCATTCTTGATACAATAGGATACTGCCACGTTATCGGTCAATATCACATCAGCATTTTTTGGTCCAATAGGATGTTGCCATATTATCAGTCAATGCCACATTATCAATCAATACCACTTCAGTTGGTCCACCAAATCATAAAATTATGATTTTGCCATTTATGCCCTTCCTAAGGATTTAGCCATTATCAGTGCAAAAATGTTATTGGTTTTGCTATTTGATTTCTTGTTAATTATGAAATGACCAAAGTACTCATAAAATACTCTAATTATAACAAAATACACACAATCAAAGTTTAAAGGATTTAAATACATGAAAGTGAAAATATTAGTGAGATTTGGACCATAAAATAATAATTTTTTCCTTTGTAAATATGTATTCTTCAGTACTCAACAAATGTAAATAGTCACAGTCACAAGAAAAGTAATAAAAGCATAAAATTATGGAAAACTAAGGATTTATTTGAAAGGGTAGGACTATTTAAATCTATCAAATTCCTCTCTAAATCAATTTTAAAAAAATATATTCATTATTGAAATTTAAAAATTTTAAAATCTCAACTAATCACGTTCTCTTTCTACTCTCAATTGCATATTCTCTTTCTACTCTCAATTATGCAAACTAAACACTTCACTCTCTTTTATTATTTTTTCTTTTTTTATTCATTAACTTTGTGTTTGATAAAAAATAATTTCTTGATATTTGTTAACTTTTATGAATTATAAAAATTTATTGATATTCATTTTTAAGTGGTGGGTTTTATTCCTCGTAGTTAACAATACTGATTTTTTGCAGCAAAAGTATATATGCAAATGAATTGATAAAATTTTGTGAAATTGATAAGAGAGAAAAGATAAGATTAATTAAGTAATTTATAAAAAAATATTTAGATAATAAAATTTTTAATTAATGGAGAATGTGCAGAAGAAATTGATGGGTTGAACACACACCACCCTATTTAAAAATGGGTTAATTACCTCTAAGTGACACATGTTTTGACAATTTTTTTTTAAAAAACAACACATGTTTTGAAAATACTTGAACGAGTGACATTCCGTTAACTTTTATCATTAACTTTAATCGGTCTAGGGTAAAATTGAAAATAAATAATTTTCTTTTTCATAAAGTTAAAGAGATAAGAAAAATATTAGATTTATATAGTACTTTATAACTCATAAGAGATTGTTTCTTTATGTTCACAAATCAACTTAATTCAACAAGAAAATTTGTTTTAGAAAAAATTATTTGATTTAACCCAAAAATGCCTTATTAATTGGACTTAGATTGCATTTTTTTATATATTTTTCTATTTAAAAAATTAGAAATAAGAAAGTAGGAGCAGAAATATTATTTTATAATTAATTTATTATTTTTACTAAAATTAATGACAGAGATTAAGAGAATGTCACTTGGTCAAACATTTTTAAAAAATATCATCTTTTTAAAATTTGTCAAAACACGCGTCACTTATACTAATTCACCCTGAAAAAATTAGCGCAAAACAAGAAAAATATAAAAGGGCAATAAGACGAGTTAAAACACTTGCTACAGCTACTCCAACGTTTTCTTCTTTTCAAGTTGAGGGGACTATCCCCAAAGCCAATACAACACGACAAACACTGCTCCGTTTCAATTCTCTGTCTTGTTGGGTCCTTTGCGTTAAGATTCTGGTACGTTTTTAATTATTTAGCTAGTTAAATTAGATTATGCATATGGGTTTTTATGATCATTGTATTTTGTCATTTATTTACTATCAAGAATCCTACGTGTTTTTTTAGATTATCTCTGAACGTGACATAACTTTATTTTTGTTGGTGGGTTTTGAATTTTGATCAGTTCGAACCAGTTATTATGAATTGATGAGACGACGATGATGGGTTTTGGGCCTTACGGTAATGGAGGAGGATCTTCATCCTCATCATCCAATTTGTCTGCTTTGGCTCCACCTTTTACGGTTGATCGTTCTGTATCGAAACCACTTGTTGATTTGACTGAACCACCCTTGAATTGGCTTAATACGCACCCTTTAAATTTCGATTCTGTACATTCCTCAAATGCTTATGGTTACTCTTTTAACCCACCATCTACTGCACATATACCGCCTCCTGAGAACCCTATCCCTATTACTTCGGCAACTTCTTTCTTGTATGGTCAGAGTTCTGATGCCATACCAAGTGCTAATCTTGTTGAAGCAAATCCTTATTATCCATCTTATGTTTCACCCACTAAATATACCTATGATGACTATGCACAAAGCTTGTCTAGTTTGTGGGATTCGAGAGAGTGGGAATTCAGTAGAAAGCTTGAACTTGGTGAGAGTTTCTGCTCCAAGGAGATGAATGTGCCTGATTTATCCATTTACCAGGATTATGCTGATCAAGGTCATCTCTTCCACCCTACTTAAACATATAATTACATTCATAGATGTCGTAGCTGTTCTTGTGTGTGTTATTTATGATAGTTTTTCTTATTGTTTTTTGTATTATGTCTTCGAGTATAACTTTTATTTGGTCCTCTCTTGGCACAATTATTATGATTTGATGGATGTGGTTTGGGTCAAAACTCCTGAATTAGTGACTTGTTGAGTTTATTTGTTTGAGTAACAGTTTTGCGGCTAGATTTTGTGCGGTTCCAAATTCGTGGTCACCTCTCATCTCTGATCAGAGGGTTACAGTAAAGATAGAAATCTTATGCTACTTCAATCGCATGTGCTGAGGTTTCTGTAGTCAAGGAGATTTTATGCTGCTGTTAAATGAGCTAATTTGCATTCACCGTCTTTTCCCCCTTAATGAATTTTTGATGAATTATGGTGGCGAGAGTATACCAATTTATTTCTGTAAAACCCTACAAGATTTTTAAGGCCGGACACCATGGTAGATACAGTACATCTTATGTCATGCTCATTTATATGCAGTAGCTCTCTGTCCCTTTTTATGCGTACATATTCTATACAAGTCCCCTTCCAATGAGGGACCCCTCATTGGAAAATTAATATATATAAATAATATAATATATATATATATATATATGGGTTAATGTTTCCTCTTTTTCCATTCTTCAATGTCGTTGCAGTGCTGCATACTTTATGTGTTTGACATTTTCTGGAATTAATGTTAGTTCTTGAATTGTTAAAATTGAAGGAAACTAGTAACGAAATGGAGGGTTTCACTATTCTGAGGTTTTTATTTTTTAATTTGTGGAAATATTGGCAGGAGCTCATTCATCCAAGGGCCTCAACAATATATATATATATATATGGGTTAATGTTTCCTCTTTTTCCATTCTTCAATGTCGTTGCAGTGCTGCATACTTTATGTGTTTGACATTTTCTGGAATTAATGTTAGTTCTTGAATTGTTAAAATTGAAGGAAACTAGTAACGAAATGGAGGGTTTCACTATTCTGAGGTTTTTATTTTTTAATTTGTGGAAATATTGGCAGGAGCTCATTCATCCAAGGGCCTCAACACATTTGAACAAAAGAACAATAACCTTGATATGCTTGGCAGTGAACAGCACCAGGGATCCATTAACAGAGAACAGTTAGATTATAAATCCTTCACAGGACAAATTTCAGAGTTCATGCCTGTTGAGTATTCAAGAAAATCAGTTCATGGATCCACTTCCTTTTTTCCCGAAACCTATTCTCTTACATCCTATGAACAAGGTCGATCTTGGAGCCATCAGACACCATATGGTGCTTCATGTGAGAAAGGTGCGAAACAACATGGTATTAGTCCAAATGATATATCCTCAGTCAAGAAGTCTTCTCCGGTGCACGTCGTTAAATCACAAGCTGTTTGTTCCAGTCTGTCACCTCCAAGTACAGGTTCATTTAACAATCTGGAAAACAGCAGTGGTGTAATCGCCAGCAATGATAATCTCTCTAACATGAAGGAATTTTATCCCCACCACAGCTCTGAGGGAAAAGTTCACTTTGATGCTGGCCAAGTCAGCTTCCATCTGGAGAGAGGTAGTCATATCTTTCCAAAGTTACCCTTTGAAAAGAAAGAAAAACTTTCAAGCAATGTAAGTGTGATTAAGGATCCGTTGAAGGAAAAGCCTGGACTTCAAATTCCTGATATTGGTCCTGGTAGCGTCAGTTTGATGCTTTCAAATAATAGAGCCATTAACTGTTCTGAGGGTTCTTCTGAGAGTTTAGATCACTATAACCCTGCTGTGGATTCGCCGTGCTGGAAAGGAGCACCTGATTATCATTCTCCAGTCGAAAGTTCTGGGCCAGTTACTCTGCAGCATATAAATAAAATAGAAGCATGCAGTGGTTCCAACTCCATTGGACCTACTGCTAACTCTGGAAAAGTCTCCCCTCAGAAACCAAGTGATTATTCATTTTACCAGGAACATGGCTATCTGGAAAATGATCCAGAATCTTCTCCAAAGAGATCTTCCCGTGCTAATTTGTTATTTGAGGAACACGGATATGATCATGATTTGAAAACTGGATTCTATCAAATGAAATCGAGTTATGGCCTTGGGGTTCAGTTTTCTGATTACATAGACAAACCAAGACAAGACTATGTCCATGCCAACAATTCGGCAGATGAGTTCAAGTTTAGGCCTTTTCACCAAGTGCAATATGACAGTGTAGAAAATAAACTGACTTTTGAGGGAAAGTGTGAATTGGGTTCTGGTGTTGCAGACGTTGGGTTAAGTATCAACGGTACCTCTGAAGGTTGTTCATCTCATGTGCCGCTCCATGCTACGGAGCATGTCTTGAGTTCACCTTCTTCTGTAGAAGCTGTGCCTGCTAGGCTTAACAAATTGCATGGTGAACAATTAGCACCACAGATGTGTGTCCGGACATTGATTAGCACAATGCATAACCTATCAGAATTACTTCTGTTTCATTGTTCAAATGACATGTGTGGACTGAAGGAACATGACTTTGAGGCCCTTAAGCTAGTGGTCAATAATCTTGATAAGTGTATATCAAAGAGAATGGGACCTGAGGCTCCAATACAAGAATCATTGTTAACCCAGAAAAGTTCTGAGTTCATCAGAGAGTTTCCTGAGCTTCATGAGGTATGCTGTTTTTTCAGTTAAGTTTTGTTTTTTTATTATCAAAACTAGTTTAGACTTCTGATAAGTGGTATCAGTTGCAAATTCAGTGGATTATTTTTGTTTCTTATGGGTAATTTTATGGTGAGACATGAGGGCTTGCTCGGCTTGCAGAAACACCGCAGCACGAGTATAAGCAGGAACCACAAAGCATTTGCCCAAACTATAACAGAAGTTTGAATATAACCAATTAGAAGTTGTCTTGCCCTAATATTATGATGCCTCATTATAAAAATGACTTGCGGAAATGTGAAAATGGTCCAAACCATTTTATCCATTTGAGAAATCAGAATCTGTTTTAGACCTCAGCGTTTTAGATCAAGCCATCTGGTTTTTTCAACATCTTAGACCTGAAACATTTGCCTGAGTAAGCTTCTACATTTTTCCCCTGCCAGTATCATTAAACAATCATCCTGTAGCCACAGAAACGTAGTGAAAATGCCCACTGAAAGGCAACGGATAACATGTATGAGTTATACTATTCGCTTGAGAGATTTAAATGCTATACTCTTAGTGGTGTATATGTATCTATTCTCAGAATTTCTTGATACTTACTGCATGAATTAGGTCATCTTTACTTTTGTGTATGCACACATAGACATACATATTTCAATGCTTTTTGGTGTGTGTACATTGATGCTTAATGGCATATTCCTTAAAATATGTGTATTTTTGTATTCTGTTTTTCAAGTTGAACTACCATTAGGATAGTCTTTAATAAGTTCATGTTTCTTGAATTAATGATGTGCAAAAATGTGTCTTTGATTGAGAGCTCGTTTCAAATTTGGAAAAATTCCCTTTTTATTAATTAAATAACAGCATCAGTTAGATTGACTTATGTTTGAATACATGCAACAAGATGATTATATTTGGCTACTCATGATGCAGCATAAAAGAATTTAGCTACCATTGTTGGCTTTTCTCTGTAAGCTTAAACTATTGGGGTTACTAGTAGTTCAACAATGAAAGCTGAATAAGCTGTTTTTCAGGGTGTGACTGTGAGCAGCCCCAAAGAGACAAAGGTGGCATTTTCTGTTTTGAATCAGCCCAACTATCAACATGTGCAGGAACAAAGGAGTCCTGATATTGCGGCTGGTAAGAAAAGTGAGAAATGTTCAGACTTCACTTCTCAAGGGGGTCATGCAGAGAGAGTGAAAGATGATGACATGACACAGGTACACAAGGATGATGCAGAGAGAGTGAAAGATGATAACATGACCCAGGTATTTATTAGTACTTGTTCTTGTTCTTCTTTTGGACCATTATTTGTCAAGCTTGATAATTTTTTCTTCAGTGGATGAATGAACAGAAAATAAGAAAGATTAAAGAGTAGTCATGCTTTGTTTTTGTCATGGATTTAATGGTTTATGGTTTTTAGGCCATAAAGAAGGTTCTTAGTGATAATTTTGTTGAAGAGGAAGATGAGAAGCTACAAGTACTCCTGTATAGGAATCTGTGGCTTGAGGCAGAGGCTGCATTGTGTTCCATCAATTACAAGTCTCGCTTTAATCGAATGAAAATTGAGTTGGAGAATTGCAAGTTGCTTAAAGCTAAAGGTTGAATCTCTCTTAACTTTACTGAATCAATCAATTGCTCTTGCCCTTACAATAATTTGTTTGCTTCAGATTTGTCAGAAAATACCTCTGAGCTGGAGAAATTATCACAGACCACATTTTCTCCTGATCTACATGGAGTTAACAAATTGCCACCTCAGGTTAAGGATGATTCAACACAAGGTGTTTCTGTTCATGATTTTCCTATTGCAAACACAAGCAGTCATCCAGATGATGTTGTGGCGAGATCTCAGATTCTAAAATGCCAGGAGTCTAAATCTCATGCAAACCAAAGGCCTACTGCAGACGAGGTTGACAATTTTTTATTTGAAGCTAGAAATGATCAAACACCTCCTACATCCACCTGTAGTTTGTCTAATGCAACCTCTACCAGCAAAGCTGATGATGTTGAGGCTTCGGTCATTGCTAGATTTCATATTCTCAAAAACCGGATTGAGAATTCAAGTTGCTCCAATATGGGAGATCAAATACTTCCACAAGTTGCATTCAAGTTGTTTGAAAATGGAACTTCGGATGTAAAAGCGGGACCTGAGTTGCACCGAAACTCTTCTAACCATATGCAAGATAAATTAACAGTGAAGGAGTTCCATCTAAATGATGCCGTGATTCAATCTCCTAGGTTGAACAAGCTAGGGAATCAGCTTCCTGCATCGTGTTATGATAGCTCATCCTTGGACTGGGAACATGTGTCGAAGGAGGAGCTGCCGGCACAAAACTGTTAAACCTTGCATATAATCCAGAAACCTTAAGTAGATCGTTATTATATGTAGTTCGTGTTTGCTGCCTTATTATGTGTGGATTTGTTGTTAATCTTTGAGAATTTGGATGCTGCCGAACTTCTGAACTTATGGTAATCTGGTCTATCTGTGCATTTGGCTGTCTTTTTGTTTTATTTTTTGTGCCAACTGTGGAACAGCGGGTGCTCGTACATCATCAGGATATTCAACTTAGTCAACCAACTTTTTTGTGGATATTTCCGTATGCATTCCCAAATGTTGTCCTAGAGTCGATGATGCCCTCACGTTCCTCAATTTTAACCTCCAATATCCTCTTAATCGTCAATGTCACACTAAATAGTAAATTCCCTCAGAACTGAGGTGAGAACAAGACATAAAATTGGACAAAATTTTCCATAGATCATAGTACTTTTGCACACAAGGTGCATGCTTATTTGCATTAATTCATTGTCCTGCCGTAAATCATGTCATTACGCTAATTTCTTTTGAAAATAATACGTGATTCCAAAATAAATGTTTAGAGCATGAACATGGAGACATACTGCTGACATAGCATTAAATTAGCAAAAAGTAAAAGGACTTTGTTTTGCCTCTTTTCTTTTAGTTTTCTAAAAAGAAACAAAGATAATGACGTTGTTTTACTTTTGCATATGTAAGGTATATCAATGATATGTCTCCATATTATTAGTAGAAAATTTATTGTACATTATTAGGGGTGGGCATTGGGTTTGATTTAGGCCTATTTGGAGTACTGATATAGAGACACACCGCTGAAGTAACTTAGAAGAAAATGCAGCAAAATGACATCAATAAGACAATAACTTCATTATTTTAACTCTGCAAGTCGGAGTTATGTCAAATGTGCGTTGACCTAAAGCGGGCAACACTACATTGTATTTTCTGTTGTATAAAAATGGGTTGCTACAAATAAATTGAAATGTGCAGCGATACAATGGTTTGCATCTTTTATTATAATTATGTTTCTTCAATTACAATTTGACGTAGCTTCTATTAAAAGTGGTCACATTTTTAATTTTAACGACAATCTAATCCTTTTCCCAATTATGTGAGTAGAATTTAAATTACAGACCTCTTATTTTATAAGAGATTTTATCAACTCAACTAGTTAGTACTCACTTAATAAAAGTGATATTTTTATCAACACAAAAAATTTCACCAACCAACTAACCCACCTAGTAAAAGTAATTTTGAGTTACAGTTTGTACTAATCTCACACCAACCAAAATTTAAAAGTAATTTTAAAAGAAATTTCATGCAGTTAAATAAAATTGCATGAAAGCCACTTAGTTAAACGCCCTTAAAACAAATAAGAGGTGATTTTAATTACAATGACATAAACTTGTATCATATGTATATATTACTTTCCACAATCATAATTAAATGGCTCTATATATTTTTCGACGTTATATTTCAACCGTTTCAAGTTTATATAGTTCACAATATAGTATCTACCCTGCAGCGCATTTTGTATCCGAGCTTTTCCCTAGATGGACCAAACGGGAACATATACGAATTAATCACACCATGTAAATTCCTAACCAATTACCAATTACGAACATATACGAATTATCTCTAACTGGAAAATATCATTGGATTTCTCTTTTTCAAATCAATTAAAGAATTTTTTTTAATATTATTATATACTATGTAAATTACATATAAGTTTATAAAAATAGAACATTTTACCTTAGAATTAAGAAGAGGGGGGACGTCAACCAACCCAACCAAAGATTATTAATAAATCAGTTGAGATTATTTTATTCTATATTATTACAATTATTTTTTCAATTTTATTTTCATCTATCTAAATAAATGCAAATATGTGGAAGTAAACACCGTAAATTGTCTTGATCACAATGATAAAACTTGTTATATACAAGCTTCCAATTAAATTTTTCATGACGTTACACTAAATCTGTTAGACTTAACTTAAATACTAATAATAGATCCGTAATTTACTATCGGAGTTATTTGATAAGTAGTTTTTTTGTTCAAAAATCAATGCCCATGCACCTTACAACTTATATATATATATATATTTTTGTTACATAAATCAATTAACAAATACTACAAGCTATATGTTTCGTTCTTATACGTGAATGTGTCAAACAGTTAACTAAGAGAATTGCTTTTTGTGATGCACTGAACATGACTATCACATCATAACATTTTGATTTCATCGATCACTTACAAATATCTCGGCCAAATATTATGCTAGTCCTTAGAATTTGAACAAATTATTGAGTTACTCTATGTATTAAAAAATGTATATCCAGAAACTATTTATCTTCATTAAAATCTACTTAACTATGTATCATCTATTTTTTACTAATTGCATTCATATTTTTTTGAATTTTAAATTATAGAAGACATAATTCTTTATTTTATTATTGAAAAATTAGTTTAACAGCTAGAGGCAGATCCAAGATGTTATATAAGACTGAGCCAAACCAACTTTTAGTATATATAATATGAATGAGAAAATACACACTTATGATTAGGAGGTTAGACGCTAGGAGAAGATTCACCTCAAAATGTATTACACATGAGTTAAAATTGATAGGAGTTTATTTAAAAGACAAGAGAGACTCTTTTTTATAATAAATTAGGGGTTATTATGTAATTTTTAAACTGACAGGTACATAAATATTTTATATAAAGGTAGAAACTCTTTTGCAAAATATTGAAGGTGTTTCAGTTGATTTTTATAGATAAAAGGACTTAAATGTTAAGGACTAAGCATTTTCCCAATTATCTCTATATATTTATGTTAATTACAAGCATTAAGCTTAACAAACAGTAGAGAAATGGGTTCAATACAAGTATTCATTATATTAGTAATGGTTTTGCTTTGCGCAACGAGTGTAGTGTCTTACCTTCAAATTGGCTTTTATAGATATTCATGTGGCCCAGCCGAGTTTACTGTTAAAGTTGAGGTTAGAAAAGCGTTCATGAAGGATAAAGGAGTAGCTGCCGGCCTCTTGAGAATGCATTTTCGTGATTGCTTTGTTAGGGCAAGTTTATATACATACAAATAAAAATTATCTTGTTTTCCCTCCTTTTGGTTAATTAAATTAATTATTTTGTTCTCTATTGATAATGTGAGATGTTTATGTGCAGAGTGGAGGACTTGGTTATGATGTTCCCGCAGGAAGAAGAGATGGGAGAGCTTCAAAGGCCTCCGAGGCAACAACGAATTTACCTTCGCCAATATTTAATGCGAAACAACTCACTCAAAGCTTTGCAGCTAAGGGCTTAACACAAGAAGATATGGTTGTACTATCCCGGTAATTGTTAATTTTTTATTGATTCTTATTAATTAAATGCTAATTAATTATTTTCGAAGTAAATTGAGCATTTTAAAAACGATACACGTATTGCATGCACGAGCACACACCATAGGGCGCTCTCAGTGCAGTTCCTTCACTGACAGCTTATACAATTTCAATGGAAACCCTTGTGTGCAGTTGACTTGAAGAGGAAGTGTCCAAAAGGTAACAATAACTCAAACTTGGTGGTACCAATGAACCCAGCTAGTCCAAGCATCAAGACAACCATGTCAGTCACCATGTTGATATTCTATGCAACCGAGGGCTCTTTACTTCAGACCAAACTCTGCCTACTGACCCAGCAACATCGTATCGAATTAAAAACAATATGGGGAAACAAATTTGCTGCTTCTATGGTCAGGATGGGCCCAATAGGTGTTGTAACTGGTCAAGCTGGAGAAATTCGAGCCAATTGTAGGGTTATCAACAGCAAGAACGCATAGCCTAACACACGCATATCTATAGCGAAAAATAAAGATTGGATTACGATATTTATTAATAGCAAGATCAATTTGTGATGATAAACCGTCTCATCTCAGATGCTTACAGCCTGATTAGGATGATAATGGAGTGGGTATTTAAATCTAAATGGATCGCTGAAATGGCTTTCTAGCCCACTAAAATGTTATCAAATTTATATATATACTGGAAAAATCAAGGTTCGGTTACAGTATTATAATAGCTAGATCAATTAGTAATCTTAAATCGTCTCATCTTTGTATGTTGCTCACAAAACATCCATGGATCTAATCATATAAAAATTAGTCTTCTAATTGGCATTTTGTATTTTGATGAGAATCGGTTGGTATATAACAAAATTGTAACCATAAGGCATGCAAGAGTTTTTCTTTTTTCTAATTTTTTTCTAATAAATGCGTGAGTTTAATTAAAAGACATGCCAACTTGTTGTTTCAATATCTTTTTCTCTCTATTTTCCAAAAAAAAAAAAAATTCTTTCACACTACTTTCTTCAAATATTCTACCAAACATTAAATTCAATTTTATTTCATAATTCTTTTTTTTTTCAAAAATTAAATCGGTGGTCAAAGTCTAAATCAAATCATTTTTTTATTCCCCAACTTTCTCAATATTTGAACTAAGATAACCAACTAAATAAAATTATTAAAATCTACTCAACCAAAGCTATGGATGTAATTTTATAGTTCTAAAATGCACTGCTAGAAAGTGATAATTTTTTGGAATATAGCTGCGTTAAATATTTGTTGGGAGAGCTTTGCCGTTTTAGTGGTTCTACCCTGCTCGAATCTGGATTAATTGTCTAGTATAATCTTTCGAATACCAGATGATTTAATATAAAAAAAAAATAAAGTGATAATTTTCGTAAGATGTATAAGAGAAACCACAATTATTCACCCTATGTCACTGGGATTTAATTTGATCAACGTTATAGGGATTACCTCACATAATACAACTACGGTTTACCTACCAACGCCTATAAGCAGAGGCCATTATTCGCTGTTACTATAACAACTTTCATGCCATTCGAAAACCCCAAGAGATTTGCTGCAATTACTTTCAAACAACAGCCATTCACCGCAATTATTCAATTTTGATAAAGAAAAGTTCTTTCTTGATTAACTTGTCATAAAACCTTATCTTCACCCACAACTAGCTCGAAACGGCCTCCGTTATGTCCCTACCATAATCATAGCATCCTTCTTATTAATTCATTAAAAGAAAACTAGGAGTAGACGATGAAAAAAGACTATCATAGAGGGAGATGGATGACAATTTCATGCCACACTAATGATTGGATACACACGTTAATCTTATTCTTGAATTACAAATAAAAATACAGATCTACAGTCCTGACGAAGCCCAAGTCACAAACTCAGCTTGTTAGGCGTATTCCTAGAACATTCAGGAATGTAACACAGTGGCAGCTCCGCAGCAGCTCAACAGATAGTAGCTGAAGCTCGGCAAGCACAAATAGTTAGTTATCATTAACGTCTTTGAGTGTAAGGCAGCATGGCGTTTGTTTTAAATTGCACAGTTGTCACTCTATTATTGGTTAGATGTTAGATTTGTATTAGCTGAGTTAATTTTATCAGTGTAATATAAACACCATACATTATAATCATTTTCAGCAAGTTACAAAATACAAAATTTTCCTTCTTACGTTCAATGTTTTCTCTGCTTTTTTCTATTTGAAGACACATCATTGCAAGCTTTAACATGGTATCAGAGCCATACAACATGGTAAGTTCAAATATTACAACTTCATCCTGTTTATCCTTTAGCTTTATGCAACCTATCGAGCTGGATCGAATGAACTATCTTGTGTGCAAGACACATGTTCTTGCATCAATCAAAGGGAATGATCTTGAAGGTTTCATTAATGATGATAAGCCTTGTCCTACTCAATTTCTATCAGAATTGATTGGAGAATCAACCAAATCTGAGGTCATAACTAGAAGGCCAACTGAAAATCCAAAGTATATTGTGTGGAAGAAGACTGATAAGTTGCTTCAGATCTGAATGTTTTCATCAATGGTGGACAGTGTGCTGATAATGGTGATAACCTATTAGACTTCACAGGATCTTTGGAAAATACTTGCAGAAATCTTCATGTCTGAATTCAAAGCTCATTACATGCCTCTGATGTTGCAGATTCAAACTATAAAAAAAGGATCACTCTGGATTGTGGTTACGTCAATAAGAAGAAGAAGATTTTAGATAGCTTAGCCATTAGAGGTAATGAATTTCATCAAATAAGTTTATTATGCACATTCTTGCTAAATTGGATGATTCCTATGAGTCATTTGTTACAAATTATTAACTAGGCTTGGGAAGGAAAAAAAAAATTACTATCGAGGAATTGTTTTCTATGCTGCCAAGTCATGAAATTAGACTTGAAATGAGGAAAGAAAAAATTTGATAATGCATGATATTAGTGCAAATTATGCACAGAAAGCACAGAACTACAATAAGTGTTAGTAGAAAAATGGCCTTTGCTGAAACTATTTTGGTGTCGGGAACATGTTTCATTGACATTAAATTTTAGTGTTAGGATACCTAAGCCAATGTCATACCGACACTGGAAAAATCTGAGCTTCTACGTTACTATGGTATCAAAAAAATTTTGATTCTAGAACATCACACACGTAATGATTCTAAGAAATTGAATGAATTTTGGCTCTATGGCGTCAACCAAATGCTGATGCTATAATATCACACTAACAACAATACTATGGTATCAATGTTTATTGGAGATATATATATATAAAATAAAATGAAAATTACAAAATTTGCAATTGGCATTTGATTTGAAATATTTATTGAATAATATAAAAGCTTGTTACATTGTTAAGAACTACACCATTGAAACATAAAGCCAAATAATTATTTTAGAGTTATAAGAAGCTTATAATTTACAGCAGAAGCTAAAAGCATCAATCGTCAACATTACAAGTCTTTGAAGTTTGCAACTAACTGTCTTAACTTTGACTGCACAACCTTTGCAAGCATTCCGTGACGTACAAATTCCATGAGGTACAAATAAGTATAAGCTTACGAGGCTGCATTAAGAAGAATTAAGTGAGAATCTTGTGTTTTGAAAAGTAAACTAAAAATGAAGAAAATTAAATACTTGAAGTCAATCTTGGGGCAATGTATAAAACAATTTAAATTTGGCAGTAAGAAAATAATAGAAAATTTAAAGTACCTTTAGTCAAAAGATTCAAGAATTTATAGAGTGATTTGAGTTCTGAGAATGGCCAATATCACCTACATAAATAATAAATTTTTAGCCGAAGAGTAATGATGCATTTGCACAAGTGTTTTCAAACAAACTTAAAATGTATCCAACAGCCGATCATCGTATGCACTATATCGTGCACTTCTTTGTAACTTCACCATCTGGAACAATGGAAAGAGCTGATTAAGTGTTCATGGATTGATTAAAGCAACTTGAATGCCTGAATGGCATGATGATTAAATAATTATGTAAGCCTCATCAGCAAGATAGACAGTTAAGGGTGCCCATTTGGGATTGAGGTTGAGCAAAGCTACAACACTAAAATGTTTGGTAAACACTAATTATTGTATCTTGTAAGCTATATTGATATAATTTTTCACTTGTATAATGAAAAATCTATTATATATTTAATAATTTTGTCATATTATTAGTTAAAAATTTTATTTACTACATATTATTAACTTTTGTTTGATAGTTATAACTTATTTTTTACAACAAATATAGCTTAAAAGTTACAGCACCTCAATTCCAAACAGAAACTAAATTTTCTTGAACATCAGCTTAGAGTTCAGGTTCTTCCAAATGTGCAAAGAAAATGTTAGAAACTTGTGCAGAAAAAGGAAAAAGCAGCAGCAAGAACATTTATAAATAATACATGTGAATCTATGAGAGGAATAACGACATTATCTTGTACTAATCGATAATAACCATAAGGCACAAAAACCATAGTCACCCTTAGAACATGAGCTATCTAGATGGAAAGAAATTTATTAGCATCTTAGTCTTGGCCTCTCCATATGGTTCAGCCATGCCGTGGTGTTTGGTCTTCCATAAGCCAACAACTTGCATCAAGAAGCAACCTTTTTAAGAAATGCTAGGAAAAAAAGAAAAGAACCACGAGACAACAATCAGGGTATGATGAAATGTTGTCATCAATGATCCAATCATAAAGTCCAATTTTTTAAAATACTTTTTATAAAGGAAAAAAAACTGCATCCGGACAAGTTTGGAGTCTCCTCGGACACGGATATTGAAAAAGCCTTTTTCAAGAGCATATTTTAATCCCAAAATCAAGCCTCGATATTCAGTAACATTATTTGTTACGATGCCCACACCCTCTCGCAATTTACAAATCTGTTCGAAAAAGCAAGTTAAATAAATAAATATGTTAAAGAAATGAACTGGTTCACAATAGCAACCTGGCTGCATACCAAACTTCTATCATCAGCTCACAGTACAGCAGCTACACCAACCGGCCCAGGATTTCCCTTTGATGACCATCAAATTCAATAACACAGGAACACTGCAAATAAATAACCAATTGTAACTAGATACTGTGTTGGACAGCCCTCCATCAAAGGAATCTTCATAACGCAAGCATCAACTTGGTACAAAAAATAAAAGACATTTTCTAAAATACTCCACATTTTAGCTAAATTTACTCTAGCAACCTGTAGGATGGTAACACCCACTTGAATACAAAGAATGGGCCAAGAGCTAGAAAAGGACTCGCAATAAAGTCACTCTAGCAAATGTAATATATTTATCTTTGGCAATCCCTATTTTACATGCATGTAAGATACATCTCCTCACATGAACAGTACATGTGTGGGGCCCACACACTGTTCATGTGAGAGGAATGTATCTTACGATCCTTTATCTTTATATAAAAATGAAATAATACTTACACGATAAGATGTCAAGATATTACGTGGGTCTCAGCATCATGATATAACCTAACATGCTTTCTCAAAGAATCAGCTAAAACGAACATTGAATCCAGTTCATGTTGCATCATATTAAGAATAATATGACAAAAATAAATATGTCTAAGAAAAAGCTCACCAATATGTTCTCCGAAACATGAAAAGGTTATTCACCAGTAATGGGTAAATGCAGGATGAAGGGGTGTTTCAGGATATAGTCTTACACTTTAGCATTTAACATGAAGTGGCTACTTTTGCAAATAGAGCAACATGGCCAAGCAATTACACTTATCTATCTAATAGTCTTTTCATAAGACTAGCCAATGGTATCTATATTTTATTCTAAGGCATAAGATGTAACTACACATTGCAGGTATAAGAAAAACAGCAAACAGAGCAAGGATATTACTGTATGTTTTTCATAATAAACCATCCGTAATTCACGACAACATTTAGATACTCAATCATTCAAAGAAAAAAAGGAGATACAGCTGAAATATTTACCAAGCCTCTACCTACATAAGCAATTGATTGTGCTATTCTTCAACAAGGATGTACTAGTTAAAAAAATACTAGTGTCTACCAGCTTACCCCAATCCCTGGTCCGATCGTATCCTGTGGTCTCTTTTTAGATGTTGGGTCCTAAAACAAAAAAGTTTCAGTCACCAATCTCAATATTCTTTGATGCTACAAGATTGACAGGAAGTTTTTAACTGAGAAAATGAAGTTGTTACATGCAGAAAAAAGGGAATATTAGCCTAGTAACAAAAAATAAGAGATAACATGTTTATGACAGAAAAACAAAATAATGTTCATGAGAGGAGAAGATAAAATATCTAAAGTTTAAAAATATTAATTAGCAAATCAAAGAAAATACAGTAAAATCATGTGTTACCTCTTTAAAAAGTTCAAGTTACAATACAATAATGAGATAGAAATAAAATAAATTCAAGAAACCCCGTAAAGACAACAAATTTCCAATAATCATTCAATCTTAAAAGATATTCAAATATTACAAAGGCTAAGTATAGAGTTACTATTATGGAAAAGATGGATCATTCAGACAAATAATGTCTAACTACAGCAGTCACACTAAGAAATTAAGGTCTCTCTTTTAATAAAGTGGGAATTCTCATAAGCCTCTTTTTAACAATCAAATTTTCAGTATAGAAAAGGGGAAAAAAACTTACAAGAAATGAAATCTAGTTGGAAAACACAAAAACTCTGTTATTATAGGCACCATTTTATACACACTAACTACATCCCATATCCCATTTGCAGAAACGGAAAATATAAAATGAAAAGAGCAATCTGGGTTTAAGTACCAAAGCGTTAAAGGCTTCCACATGATTCACACTGATACAACTTTGCATGTGCCACGTCGTTCGCAACGTGCTGTCAAGAGGAACTCAAAATAGCATGCATGAGGTCACGTTTGCATGCATGCATGGAGTCACGTTCGCATGCAAGCATGCAATGCCCACTTAGCTAAGTTCTTGTTCCATTATGGCCAAGCAATCGGGAGTGATAATAACCACGTGCAGGAACGTGTCACGGTTTATGTTGTTTTTTTCTTTCCTTTATGGTAGTATACAGACCATTAATTTCGTTTATAGTTGCTGAAGTTTGGTAGTGGAATGATTTGTATTTATGCTCTTTGAAATCAATTAAAGAAATATGTCGAATATTTCCAATTGAATTTTCAGTGTGGTTTGTTCTCACCCTAAGAGAATATTTTTACTATCCTTTGCTATCGTTAATGAACCTTTGACTAGGACCTATCAGTGGTATCAGAGCTTCATTACAATGACAGCCAACAAAGAAAGAATCGAGACTTTAGAGGCTAGACTTGGTGAAGTTCAAGATGGAATACTACGACTGGAATTTTGTATCAATGATAACATGCAACATTTGGACGAAGATATCAAAAAACTATCTGAGGTTTTGCTTTCAACAAAAGAGTAAGCTCAACGGGCCCCTTACAACAACAATAACGGACGAGAAGGATCCTCTCATTTATACCATGAGGACAATCACAGCGGCAAACAAGTTTTCTCTTCCAAAATGGCAAAATTGGAATTCCCACGATACCCTGGAGAAGATCCGACTGAATGGTTCAACCGAGTAGCTCAATTCTTTGAATTTCAAGGCACAACAGATAACCAAAAGGTACCTCTCGCTACTTTCCACCTTGAAGGAGAAGCTAACGAATAGTGGCAGTGGTTGTGTCGAGCTTATCGGGAGGAAAGCTGCGTGGTCACATGGGAATTATTTAAAGAGAGTTGTGGTCTTGTTTTGGACCCACAGACTGTGAAGATTTTGATGAAGCTCTATCAAAGATTAGACAAATCGAATCCCTTCGTGATTAGCAAAAAGAGTTCAAGAGACTGGGTAATCGGGTTGATAGTTGGTTGCAGAAGGCACTTGTAGGATCATTCATGGGTGGTTTACGGTCAGAAATTTGAGAAGCTATTCGTATGTTTAAGCCTAAGACTTCAAAGGAGGCAATTAGCTTGGCTCGAATGAAAGATGAACAACTACAGCGGGAAAAGAGGTTCTTACTAAAAGATAATTTGATATAGATTAAATAGCTGAAGAAAAATATTATTTCTTTTTCACACTTTTTGTTTACATGATCCTATACAATTTATACAAAGATAAGGAGGTATTTTAAGACTATGTGATGGCTTTGTTAAGAATAAAATATGCTGAGTCATCTGATGAGTCATTAAGCCATGCTGGAAGTTAGTTTTGCAGTTAGTTGAGAGCTTATTAGCTTCCCTCCAAAAGTTTGTTATGTGTACCAGAATTTGAGCTCACGAGTTTAGTGAACTTGTAACCCTGAGAAGATTCTCACACTACTATAAATTGTGTTGTGATGCAATTAATAAATATATTGAAGCTTTGCATTTTCTCTCAGTCAAAAACTTTCTCTCTGTTTTTTTCTAAGTAACCAAACAAAATCTATAGAGCATTTTATATTTTAACTTGGTATCAGAGCTTGAATCCAATGGCCTTAATCGGTTCTAATCAACAATCAAGCAACACTTCAATAACTTCTTTCACCTTCACAAATCCAATTAAGCTTGATCGTGCAAACTATACGATCTGGAAACAGCAAGTACTTTCTTCAATTGGTGGCAATGGTCTTGAAGACTATATTGATGGATCAAGGGTTTGTGCTAATCAATTTCTTTCTCTAGAGGCTAGATCTGAAGGTTCTTCTTCTTCTAGCATCGAAGGTCAAGAGAATCCAGAGTATGCAGCTTGGAGACGTCAATATCAGCTCCTGCTCAGCTGGATTCTGTCATCCATGAATGTAGATATTCTCAGTCTTGTGGTAAGCTCTAAGAACTCTTTTGAGCTGTGGAAAAACCTTGAAAAACAATTTGGATATGAATTTATGGCTAAGAAGGTTCATCTGAAAATGCTTTTAAGTAACCTGTGAAAAGGATCTTTAACCATGCCTGAGTATTTTACAAAGCTTAAAATAGTTACAGATGGTCTTGCTTTAGCTGGTAACCTTGTGAATGATTTGGATTTAATTACTCATCTTATCACTGGTCTAGATCATTCATATTATCCTATAGTAGTCTATATTGAGGAAAATATGTTGAAAATGGATCTTAGTGAGGCTTATGCTATGCTTCTCACACATGAGGCTAGACTTGAGAATAATAAGCTTCATGATAGTAAGGAAACCAAGAACAATTATGCAGCAAATGCAGCTCAGGCTGGAAATTTTTCAAAGAAAGGTAATAATAATAATCAAAACAACTAGAAGGCTGGAGGAAATAATTGGAATAATAATTCTGGTGGAAGAGGTGGTTTTGGTGGTAATGGAAGAGGTGGTTATCAAGGATTCAATCCAGGAAGAGGAAGCTAGAATAATAACAATTTCAGAGGTGTTGCTGGTGGATTTAATAATGGATTTCCTGGTCCTGGTGGCTTCAATAACAATTATGGCAGAGGTGGTTTCAACTCAGGAGGTGCTGGAAAGAATTTTGCTCAGGGAACTAGTGTTGTTTGTCAGATATGCTTTAGGTTTAATCACACAGCAGCTGATTGCAGAGACAGGTTCAACAGAAATTTTACCCCAAATTTTCCAACTCTAGCTCCAAATCACTTCTCTAATCAGCATCAAGGACCAAGAGCAGCCTTCATAACAACATCTGAAAGAGTTGCTGATCAAGGATGGTTTTTGGATAGTGGTGCAACTCATCACTTAACCAACACAGTTCAGAATCTTAGTGATGGTAAGATCTATTTTGGCTCAAATTTACTAACTGTTGGTAATGGCCAAGGTCTTCGAATTACTCACATAGGCTATACACAACTTCACACTTCTTTTGGCACCTGTTTACAACTACAAAATATTTTGTGTGTTCCTTAAATCACCAAAAACCTCATTAGTATTTCCAAACTCCTTACTGATAATGATATAACCATTGAATTTTTCTTTGATGTTTGCTTTCTAAAGGACAATGTGAAGGGCACTCTGTTGGCTCAGGGGATTGCTAAGGATGGTCTGTACAAGCTATTGTCAAAAGAGGAATCTATCTCTCCTTCCTCTTCTTTTCTGAAAGTGTCTCATCCTAGTTCTATGATGTCAATCCTTTCTTGCAATAATGTAGTTAATTCTGTTCAAAATTCAAATAATGACTTCTATTTTGAGTCTACATCTCCTGTAAGCTTTCAAGTTTCAAGTTCTATGTTAGCAAATGTATTGCATAACAGACTTGGTCATCCAAGTAAACATGTTATACAAACTATTCTCATAAACAATTGTTTACTGTCAGCCCATGTTAGCAAATCAAATTTTCATTTATGTGATGTTTGTCAACTTGGAAAGTTACATCAACTGCATTTTCTAGCTATTGAAATCAAAACAAAATACCCTTTAACATTGATATACACAGACTTATGGGGACCAGTACTAGTTTTATCATTGGATGGTTATCGATATTATATTTCCTTTATTGATGATTTCACCCGATATTGTTGGATCTTTCCCTTAGTCTTAAAATCAGATACTCTTACTGCTTTCAAAACCTTTAAGTGCTTAGTTGAAAAATAATTTAATCTACCTATTAGAACCTTGCAGTCTGATATGGGAGGTGAATTCAAAGTTTTCATTCCTTTCTTCAACAAGAAGGTATCCAAGCTAGATTTAGTTGTCCCTATACACATCACCAAAATGGTGTTGTTAAGAGAAAGCATAGACACTTAGTTGAAACTGGATTAACACTTTTTGCTCAAGCAAAAATGCCTATTTCTTTTTAGTGGGAGGCTTTTCATACAGCCTTTTATCTCATCAACAGAATGCCTACCACTACACTTAACAACTTATCTCCTTATCAAAAACTTCATAACCAGCCACTAAATTATCAACTTCTCAGAGTTTTTGGATGTGCCTGCTATCATTTTCTCAGACCTTACAATAATCACAAGCTTGACTTTCATTCACAGAAATGCTTATTCTTAGGATATAGTCCTCTTCACAAAGGATATAGATGTCTAACCAAATTAGGCAAAGTCTATGTTGCAGCTTATATTGTTTTCAATGAGTCTGATTTTCCCTAGTCAGAGTTGTTTTCCTCATCTGAGTCTTCTTCCATTTCTTTATCATCTTACTCTCCATCTATTTGTATCCTCAATGACAGTGTCTTGCATCAGTCATCAGATCTATCTCCTGCTTCAGCAGTGTTACCAATTTCACATTCACCTCAACAGCCTCAACAAAATGCATACTCTCATTGTCCCTCTCCAATCTCAGATTACTCTAACTCCTCATCACCATATAATTCTTTATCCAATACTTCTGTTGAATTACAATAATCACCTCATCCTGTCATTCCTACTCATCAAATGGTTACTCGAGCCAAGTCTGGTATTTTTAAACCAAAGACCTACCTTACAGCTACCCAAGATCTTGAACCGGTGAGTACTAAAGCAGCCTTGGTTGATACAAAGTGGAAGTTGGCTATGCAAGATGAGTACAATGCTTTGCAGAAAAATGGCACCTGGACATTAGTTCCAGCTGAAACAGCTATAAAACTTGTTGGCAATAAGTGGGTTTTTCGAGTCAAGTACAACCCAGATGGCAGCATTTCTAAGTATAAGGCTCGGTTGGTTGCAAAAGGGTTTCATCAAACTTATGGAGTGGATTTCTTTGAAACCTTTAGTCCAGTTGTTAAACCTTCACTGTTCGTATTGTTCTCAGCTTAGTAGTCATGCATTGTTGGCCAATTCAGTAATTAGATGTTAACTTTCTTAATGGCATGCTTACTGAAGATGTGTTTATGCCTCAGCCAAAAGGCTTTATCAATTCCCAGTTTCCCAATCATGTCTTCAAATTACATAAAGCTCTTATGGTCTTAAGCAGGCTCCTAGGGCTTGGTATGATAGGTTGAAAGGGTCTCTAGTTCAGTGGGGTTTAAGGTCTTCCAAGTCAGATACCTCATTGTTTTTCAAGCATACTGGAAGTGATGTTCTAATCATCCTTGTCTATGTAGATAATATCTTGATAACAGGCTCCAGCAATGTTTACATTACAGAGGTTATCAGTCAACTTAGCTCAGAGTTTGTACTTAAAGATTTAGGAGATTTTAATTACTTTCTTGGGGTAGAAGCGACTCCATCTACTGAAGGATTACATCTATCTCAGACTAAGTATGTTGGTGATATCTTAAGAAAAGCTCATATGCTTGGAAGTAAAGGCTGTAATACACCTATCAGTGTTGCTGAAAAATTGCAGAAGGACAAAGGTTGCACATTTGAAAATTCTTCACTTTACAGAAGCATCATTGGTTCTCTACAATATCTGACACTGACCAGACTAGATATTGCATTCACAGTAAACAAATTGAGTCAGTTTCTAACAGCTCCAACTATCTTGCATTGACAAGCTTGCAAGAGGGTGTTACGATATCTGCAGAGTACAACACATTTTGGTCTTCAGTTCTTCAAGTCAGGTTCTCCAAGTCTCACAGCATATTCTGATGTAGATTGGGGGTCTGATCTAGATGATAGAAGATCTGTTGGAGGGTATTGTGTTTATCTTGGATCCAATCTTGTATCTTGGTCATCTAAGAAACAAAACATTGTTTCCAGGTCATCTGCTGAATCTGAGTATAGTGCACTAGCCTTAGGTACTTCTGAAATTTTGTGGATTACATATCTGCTGAAAGAGCTCAAAGTATCACTACACAAACCTCATGTTCTTCTTTGTGATAACAACAGTGCAGAAGTTTTGGCTAGCAATCCTAAGTATCATTCCAGAACTAAACATATAGAACTGGATTTACATTTTGTCAAGGAACATATTGCTAATAAGGAACTCTTCATTGAGCATGTGTCCAGTTCTGATTAGTTAGCTGATGTACTTACAAAACCTCTGAGTTTTGATCATTTTGCCTATATGCGAACTAAGCTCAATGTTTGTCCACGACCTTGAGCTTACAGGGGCATGTTAAGAATAAAATATGTTGAGTCATCTGCTGAGTCATTAAGCCACGCTGGAAGTTAGTTTTGCAGTTAGTTGAGAGCTTATTAGCTTCCCTCCAAAAGTTTGTTATGTGTGCCAGAATCTAAGCTCACGAGTTTAGTGAACTTGTAACCCTGAGAAGATTCTCACACTACTATAAATTGTATTGTGATGCAATTAATAAATATGTTGAAGCTTTGCATTTTCTCTTTGTCAAAAACTTTCTCTCTGTTTTTTTCTAAGCAACCAAGCAAAATCTACAGAGCATTTTATATTTTAACTGACATAGGAGAGTTTTCTATTATATCCATAAAGATTGTGATTTGAGAAAGTTTAGGATAAAACTAATACTAGCCGTTGTTGTAAGTCTTGAACTTGGTAAGCCTTTAACTGGAAAATTTATTCCTTCCTTTTGCAGAGTTCATGATTGCCTTTCTGCCATTGTCTTGATTGTGGTTGATTTGAATTGATTACAGGGCACTAAATGTTGTCACTATTAAAGAATGATTTCCTATTCCCACTATTTTGATGATATGCTTGATGAGCTCTATTGGGTTACTTACTTTACTAAATTAGATTTCAGGGCAGGATACCATCAAGTAAGGGTGAACCTAAATGACACTCACAAAACAATCTTTCGTACACATAATAGATATTATGAATATACGTTAATGCCTTTTAGCCTTTGTAATGCCCCTTCCACTTTTCAGACTATTATGAATTCTGTTTTTTGCCCATACCTTTAAAAATTCATATTAGTAATCTTTGATGACATATTGGTTTATAATCCCAATTGGAGCATACATCTTAAACATGTTATGAAGACTTTTGAAATATTACGAGAGCACAAGTTTTTTATTAAAGGTATCAAGTGTGTTTTTGGGCAATAAGAACTGGAGTATCTTGGCCACGTTGTGAGTAGCCAAGGGGTCACGGTGGATTAAGAAAAAATTGTTGTAATGATTTAATTGGCCACGACCTAATGATATTTCAAAATTACGTGGGTTCTTGGGTCTTACAAGCTACTATTGAAAGTTCGTACGAGATTATGGGCTCATTACACATCCTCTCATTAACTTACTAAAAAAGGGACAGTTCGGCTGGAACAATGAAACCAAAGATGCATTTCTCAAGCTCAAGCATGCCATGACCACCACTTCCATTTTGGCAATGCCAAACTTCAACGAGCCATTTATAATAGAAACTAATGCCTCTGGAGATGGAATTAGTGCAGTACTCACCCAACAAGGTCGCCAAATTGCCTTTATGAGCCAGGCCCTAGGAATTACTAAACGCTCTTGGTCCATTTATGCTAAAGAAATGTTAGCAAATTTTCAAGCAGTGTGTACTTGGTGGCCATATTTACTTCGTAGGAAGCTTTTCATTTAGACAGACCAACGTAGTCTCAAGTATTTAATGGAGCAACGGATTGGGACCACAGAGCAACAAAAGTGGGTGGCCAAGCTCTTGGGGTGTGACTATGAGATCGTGTACCGCCCAGGACGTGAAATTTAGAAGCTGATGCATTGTTTAGGGTGCCAGGAAGTCCCGTTCTTAATGCTTTGTTTGTGCCACAGGTTGGATTGTGGGAAGACATTAAGTCAGCAGCTAAAGCTAATCCATATATGGATCGTATATATCAATTAGCTCTCATCAATCCAGAAAAGCCTTACTCTTGGCGGAATGGATTAATCTTTTACAAGACTCGAGTGGTGGTGCCGCCTAACAGGCCATTGATGCAACAACTGCTTAAGGAATTCTATGATACAAGAATAGAGGGTCATTCAGGGGTTTTATAGACATTCAAGAGGCTAGCACAACAGTTCTATTGGCCTTTCATACATCGCACTGTCAAGGAGTATGTTTAATCTTCTGAAGTTTCCAAAGAAACAAAGCTGACAATCTATCTCCAACAGGACTTCTCCAGCCATTGCTTATTCTTTGTCAGGTGTATGGTGATATAACAATAGATTTCAATGAGGGGTTACCATCCTTTCATGGGCAAAACACCATTTTTTGTAGTCGTTGATCGTCTCAATAAATATGCCAATTTTATGCCTTTGTCTCATCCACATACAGCAAAGGTCGTGGCGGAAAAATTTGTTGAGGGTGTCATGAAGCTTCACGGGATGCCGCGATCTATTGTCAGTGATAGGGACCCCATATTTGTCAACAAGTTCTGGCAAGAATTCTTCAAATTGTCGGGTACTCAACTTAAGATGAGCTCTGCTTACCACCCTCAAACCGATGGCCAGTCTGAAGTTGTCAACCGTTGTGTGGAACAGTATCTACGATGCTTCAGTAGTTAGCAACCGCGCCAATGGAGTACCTTTCTGCCTTGGGCTGAGTTGTGGTACAATACTACCTATCACTCTTCAACAAGCATAACCCCATTCCAAGCCCTATATGGGAGACTTCCCCCCAGTATTCCTTTTCTATTCAACAGGGTCTACACCTGTTGCTAAAGTTGATCATAGTCTGGCCACTAGAGATGCATTATTGAAGAACCTCAAAGTAAACATGGAAGTAGCTCGTGTGAAGATAGCTCATTGTGCAGAAGTGAAGAAGAAGAGTCAGTATGTCAAGTTACCAGCTGTCATTAGTGCCACAACAGAAGGTCCACGTCAGCAGCAGTTACCAGCCTAACTAACTTCACAATGCATACTCTGTATTCTGTTATTGATTAGCTGAGTGAGCTTGTGATTAATAATTAGTTAGTAAGCAATTAGTTAGTTAGTTTTAGCATGTATAAAGTGCTGCACATTTCGTAATTGTTCTGTGTACAAAAATACCAATTCATTAATGAAATAAGAATATTTCCTCTGCATTTTCTTAGCTGCCAAACAGCAGCATTTATTCAGTTTTATAATTTCATCATGGTATCAGAGCCAATCATGGCAATTACAAATAATCAAAATACAGTGGCTACGAATCAGACAACCTTTTCGTTCATCACACCAATCAAATTGGATAGATCTAATTACATGCTCTGGAAAAATCAAGTCCTGGCCTCCATTAGAGGAAATCGGCTTGAAGGATACATTAATGGAGAAAAGATTGCACCAAACCGATTCATATCATCATCAAGCTTTGCTGAAACAGCTGCTGGCTTCTCTCAACAGATCGAGAATCCTGAATACGCAATCTGGAGATCTCAAGATCAAACATTACTCAGCTGGCTTCTTAGCTCAATAACTGAAGGTATTCTTAGTTTAGTTCACTCATGCACTACTTCATTTGATATATGGAAAACACTAGAGAAAAGGTTTGGTGTACAATCTGAGGCTAGAGTTCTTCAACTTAAGTATGAGATGAATGTCTTAAGAAAAGATTCACTAAGTATTGAAGAATATTGCTTAAAAATGAAACAAGTTACAGACAAATTAGCATGTGCTGGTAGTCCTGTATCAGATAGAGATATGTTGCAGCAAATTCTCAATGGTCTAGGAGCTGGCTATTTGGATTTAGCTACTTTTATCACAGCAAGTAAATTGGATTATGATGATGCTTATGCCTTATTACTAACTCATGAGGCCAGACTTGAACAAAATCAAAGTGAAAAGCACATGATTAATGCAAACTATGCTAATATGTCTAACTGGAATAATAATAGTATGATGAATGCATACTATACTCAAATAAGAGGTCAAGCTAGGAGAGGAGGATATACAGGAGGTGTCCAGGGTAATTATAATGGTCACTCAGGTGGTAGAAATGGTATGTTTAATGGTAGAGGAATGTTTTTGAATTCTCATCCAAGGGGTTTTCCTGCTGGAACTGGTCATTTTGGTAATCAAGGAAGAAATCAAATGATGATGGGAAGCAATAGATTTAGTTCTTCTGGAAGAGGCTCTTTTGGCAGTACTGGTTTCAATGGTGCTGGAAATCTAACCCCTTTTGAGTCACAAGTATCCAACAGTGATGATTCTATGAATACATGTCAGATTTGCTTCAAAGTAGGACATACTGCTGTTGAATGCTGGCATAGATTTGAAGAGAATTACATACCTCAGCCACCAAGACAATTTCAGAGAGGAAAAGGTTCAAAGTCTGCCTACATAGCTAATTATGAACCTGCATACATACCTTACTATCCAACAAATGATGATCCATGGCCTGTCAACAATAATGGGTTACACATGTCACAATCTGGATATCCTTGTGCATCTGACACTTCTGGTATGCCCTGGGTTGGAACTACTTCTGCTGCATATAGTGAAGGACCTGCAGATGAAGGTTGGTACCTGGACAGTGGTGCCACTCATCATCTGACAAACAACATGGGAAATCTGAATATCAGAGATGAGTTTAGAGGTAATGATAAGCTCATTATTGGCAATGGTGAAGGTTTGTCAATAACTCATATTGGTGACTCTTATTTTTCATTCAAGAACTCAAAATCTCAACCTGCAGATTCATATATTGCACTTAAAGATATCTTGCTTGTTCCCTCTATCACCAAGAACCTAATAAGTATTTCAAAACTTACCACTGACAATAATATTTCTGTTGAATTTCTTGGATCATTTTGTGTTGTGAAGGATTTGTTGAAGGGACAAGTTCTACTGCAGGGCATTGCTGAGAAAGGGTTGTATAAACTGCTAGTCAAACCTATGTCTTCTACCAAGAATTTTCAGTCATCTCATAGTCAAGCTGATAAACCCCTGTCAATGTTATCATTCTGCCATCTTGCTTCTCATATGCCATCTGTAAAGTACATAAATAATTCAAACAATTGTTTACAGAATGGTTTTGATGTATGTTCTGATAAACCTAATAAAATAGCTCTTCTACACAGAAGATTTGGTCATCCAAACTCTCAAAGCTTATTGCATTTACTTAAACTCCATCATGCTGATAAGTTTTCTCTGAATATGGTTAAACAAGCAACACAACATTTCTGTGAAGCATGTCAGTTGGGTAAGATACACAAGTTGCATTTTCCAGTTACAGAAATCAAAACCAAATCAGCTCTTGAGCTTATACACACTGATCTTTGGGGTCCCTCACCAGTTATTTCAAGAGAAGGTTTTAGATATTATATTAGTTTTGTTGATGATTTCACTAGATACACTTGGATTTACCCATTGAAATTGAAATCAGAAGCTATAGAGGTTTTTAAGCTATACAAGTTACAAGTTGAAAACCAATTCCAGACAACCATTAAGATACTGCAATCTGACTGGGGGGGAGAATACAGATCATTCACTGAATTTTTAAATCAGTGTGGCATTTTATTCAGGCACTCTTGTCCTCATACTCATCATCAGAATGGCTTAGTTGAGAGAAAACACAGACAAGTGGTAGAATTGGGTCTTACATTGTTAGCTCAAGCCAAGCTTCCTTTGCATTTTTGGTGGGATTCTTTCCATGCTTCAGTTTATCATATCAATAGGTTACCAACTTCAGCTCTTAAAATGTTGACACCATATGAAACACTTTTCAAACATAAAGCTGATTATAAGATGCTGAAATGTTTTGGTTGTGCTTGCTATCCATATTTAAGAGATTACAATAAGCATAAGTTTGATTTTCACACAAGTAAATGCATATTCATTGGTTATAGCCCTGCTCACAAAGGATATAAATGCCTTCATCATTCTGGTCGTGTATACATAGCAAGGCATGTCATATTTGATGAAAATGCATTCCCTTTTTCTTCAGATCCTGTTTTCAATTCTGAGAACAAAACACAACCAATATCCAGCTCTACTTTGTCCCCTCATCAAGTTTTCCATTTATCCAATCTACCTGTTGTGTCAAATCCTTGTAACAGCAGTTTTGAATCCTGCTCTCCAGCATGTTCCAGCAGCACAGAACTATTCCCATCAGCAGATCATCAACAAGCAAATGAAGCTACACAATGTCAAACACCAAATCTCAATCCTGCTCTTGGACCTGTTCATGATCTAGACTCATCAAACACTATAGATCCTACTCAAATTCCATTACCATTTCAGTCCCAAATAACCTCAAACAATATTCAACCTGTTCAAAACAATCATGCCATGACCACAAGAGGAAAAGCAGGTATTTTTAAGCCAAAAATGTATACTGCAGTGTTAGTTCACAAAGAGCCAGATTCAGTTGGTGAAGCTTTACAAGACACAAATTGGTTTACAGCTATGAAAAATGAGTATGATGCACTAATTAAAAACAGAACTTGGTCTCTAGTACCAAGAACAGAAAATCAGAAAGTTGTTGGGAATAAGTGGGTGTATAGAATAAAGCATAACACTGATGGCAGTGTAGCTAAGTATAAAGCTCGATTGGTGGCAAAAGGTTTTCAACAGATTGAAGGTGTAAATTACTTTGATACCTTTAGTCCAGTGGTAAAGCCAGCAACAGTGAGAGTAGTTCTTAGTCTTGCAGTGATGAATCAGTGGATAGTTAGACAGGTGGATGTCAACAATGCATTCTTGAATGGTGAGTTGTCAGAGGAAGTGTTTATGCAGCAACCTGAAGGCTTTGTTGATAAAAGTAAATCTAACTATGTTTGCAGATTACACAAAGCTTTATATGGTCTTAAGCAAGCTCCTAGAGCCTGGTTTGAAAAGCTCAGGGGATGTCTTCTTCAATGGGGTTTCAGAAATTCAAAATCTGATTCTTCCTTATTCCTAAGAAAAACTAAAGTGTCACTCATTATGGTATTGATATATGTTGATGACATATTAATTACTGGACCTAACAGTGAAGAATTGGACAGCTTCATTCAACAGTTTAATACTGTTTTTGCATTGAAAGATCTAGGAAGATTGTCTTATTTCCTTGGTATAGAAGTGCTGTATGGTCAGGATTGCATTTATTTGTCTCAGAAAAAGTATATCAGAGATTTGCTTACTAAAGTAGACATGCTTGAGTGTAAAGGAGTGACAACACCAATGTGCAGTGGCAAAGACTCAAAGTTGCAGAAGATAGTTAAAGGAGAATTGGGTTACTATGTTGAAGATGCAACTCATTATAGAAGCATTGTAGGTGGTCTCCAGTATCTGATCCTGACAAGACCAGAAATTGCTTATTCTGTTCATAAGTTGAGCCAATATGTTTCTGCACCAACTATGCAACATCTCATGGCTTGCAAAAGAGTTCTTAAATATCTGAAGGAGACACAAGATTATGGCTTAAAGTTTGTGAAGGATGGTGATTTGAAAATTACTACATTCACTGATGCAGATTGGGGAAGTGACTTGGATGATAGAAAGTCGATTGGAGCTTACTGTGTGTATCTTGGAAACAATCTGATTTCTTGGTCTTCAAAGAAGCAAACAGTAGTCACTAAGTCTTCAGCTGAGAGTGAATATAGAGCACTTGCTTCAGCTACTTCAGAGATAGCTTGGTTAAAGTCATTGTTTCTGGAAATGGAAGTATGCTGTGTAGAGAGACCAACAATATGGTGTGATAATGTAAGTGCAGCAGAACTAGCAAAGAATCATGTGTTCCATTCAAGAACCAAACACATTGAGATTGATGTTCATTTTATTCGAGACAAAGTGTTAGCTGGTGATCTCAAAATCTGTTATGTGCCAAGTGAAGATCAGATTGCAGATATCTTAACCAAGCCTTTATCTTCTCCTCAGTTCAATTATTTAAGGGACAAACTCAATGTCATTTCATGTCCTTTGAGTTTGAGGGGGGCTGTGAAGATAGCTCATTGTGCAGAAGTGAAGAAGAAGAGTCAGTATGTCAAGTTACCAGCTGTCATTAGTGCCACAACAGAAGGTCCACGTCAGCAGCAGTTACCAGCCTAACTAACTTCACAATGCATACTCTGTATTCTGTTATTGATTAGCTGAGTGAGCTTGTGATTAATAATTAGTTAGTAAGCAATTAGTTAGTTAGTTTTAGCATGTATAAAGTGCTGCACATTTCGTAATTGTTTTGTGTACAAAAATACCAATTCATTAATGAAATAAGAATATTTCCTCTGCATTTTCTTAGCTGCCAAACAGCAGCATTTATTCAGTTTTATAATTTCATCAGCTCGCAATAGAATGAAGCAAATGGCAGATTGAGGTCGCAGAGATGTTACATTTCAAGAAGGCGAGATGGTTTTCCTCAAATTGTAATTTTATCGTCAAACAATAGAATGAAGCAAATGGCAGATTGAGGTCGCAGAGATGTTGCATTTCAAGAAGGCGAGATGGTTTTCCTCAAATTGTAATTTTATCGTCAACAATCAGCTTTCCGATGAGTTTATCAAAAACTTACGAGCAAATATTTTGGGCCATATCCAATTGAAGAACGTGTAGGGGCAGTAGCATATAAATTGAAGCTTCCCAATGGTGTACGACTGCATCCAATTTTTCATGTTTCACAGTTATGAAAGAAGCTTGGAGAAAATTCTTTGACCAGTTCAAAAGTTCTGCCATTTTCTGATGAGGGCGCAATTGTGGTTGAACCTGAGGCCATATTAGACATATATTGGATGAAACATTGGGCTAGGTTTCAAGAAGAAAGGCTAGTCAAGTGGCGTATGCTGGATGCCGCAGATGCTACATGGGAAAGTACAGCTGAGCTGTCGAAGCGATTTCCCAACTTGGACCTTGAGGACAAGAGTCCACTTGGAGGTGGGAATAATGATACAACTTTGTATGTGCCACGTCGTTCGCAACGTGCTGTCAAGAGGAACCCAAAATATCATGCATGAGGTCATGTTTGCATGCGTGCATGGAGTCACGTTTGCACGCAAAAATGTAATGCCCACTTAGCTAAGTTCTTGTTCCATTATGGCCAAGCAATCGAGAGTGATAATGACCACGTGCAAGAACGTGTCGTGGTTTTTTTCTTGCCTTTATGGTCGTATGTGGACCGTTAATTTCGGCTATAGTTGTTGAAGTTGGGTAATGGAATGATTTGTATTTATGCTCTTTGAAATCAATTAAAGAAATATGTCGAATATTTCCAATTGAATTTTTAGTGTGGTTTGTTCTCACCAAAGCCGAAACTTCGTGCAATGCTAAAGGTATGATTAGTGAATAATTAAAAAACAACAAGCAAAATTCAATCGATTTAACATTGTTCATAATAGAAATTTTACCCATTAAATACTTATCTTCAAGCAAGTAGTATTTTTCACCACAAAGAATTAAATCCAAGCAATTAAACAATAAAATTAACCTAAAGCTTTTATATTTCATTAAATTAAGCCCATTACATTTTTTTCTCTTTTATTTCCCTAGCTTTCTCAGCTTCGAAATAATTTTACATTTCAGTCAGTCATCAAATCCCAAAATCTTAAAACTTAAATAATAATAGTAATAAAAATTCAAAACTGAAATTGGAGATTTAATTATGTTTGAGAGGGTATACTGTTCGAAGAGCTGGTGACCAAATTGAAATCTATTGTGTCGATCCAATTTGAAGAAATTTGAAGAAATGTATCGATGTTTAGTTGAACGATGGAGCTGAACGGCCCAAATTTAATGACGAGCTAGGGTTTGAAGGAGTTACGACTGAGAGAGCTAGGATTTAAAGGACTGGCATCGTTAGACAAATTACTAAATGTTTGAAAGAAAGACAAGATGAAGAGGGAAGAATTGTTTTGCCAAAAAATTTCATGAACTATTAAATTTAAATACCCTAACTTAGAGTAAGAAAAATTAAAAATATATGTTTGAGTATCAGTCAAGGTTTATGACACTATAAAATCAATAAGCTCTGACACTAGTTTGTTAAAAGCGCTAAAAACAGTTTAGGTAAATACCATTACTTTTTAATATGGTACAGCGGTTTAGCATAAGTGAAACTCTTTTTTTTTATTAACAAAGCCTATATTGGTAATAATATGCCTAATAATGAGGATCTGGTAGCTTTTTGGGGAGATAAGAATGTTGTTTCTCATATTTGTTTCAAACTTGGTCATAGAGCCTATCAGTCTAGAAACAAATTTAATTATGAATTTAGTCCTAGACAAGAAAGGGGTAAACCGAGTGATTTCATATTTAGAGGTGGTTAATTCTTTGGTGGAAATTATGGAAGAGGTTCTAAGAGAGGATACAGTGGTTTTCCTAGGACTGGAGTTTTTCCATTCAACATGGTGGTATAGTAGTTGTAAATACACTCACCACTAAACATGCACCATTAAATATATCTACCTTATAAATATCTTACAGGTACCTAATATCACTAAGAATTTACCTAGTGCTTCCAAATTATTGGTTGATAACAATGCAATGATTAAATTTCAATCATTTGTTTGTTTTGTTAAGGACAAGAGTATACATATCATATTGTTCAAAGGGATTGCTAGAGATAGACAACTATTCTCACCTTAAAACATACTTTGAGTTGTAATTTCACAGGAAATCCAATTGTTCTCATCTTAGAATATTTGGTTGTTCTTGTTGTCTTAACCTAAGGCCATATAATCATCATAAGCTTGATTATAGCAATACTAAGTGTATATTTTTGGGGTATAGTTCATTACACAAAGGATATCAATGTTTATACTCCTATGGGGATGATCTATATTAGTAACCATGTCATCTTTGATGAATCTTCTTCTCCTTATCAGTCTGAAGTTGACTTCTCTTTAGTGTCAAACACTTGTCATTAGTCTTTGTCTAGTCCAACTTCAACTCCAATTCTTCATTTCATCAGACTATGGTACAATTTGATCTTTCTTTCTCTCAATCTCCACAAACTGCAGATATGATCCACTGATAATTTTGTTGATATGTTCACTAAAGCTTTGCGTACATCAATATTTGAGAAATTAGTCCACAATATTGGCATGCATCGTCTCAATAAATTATCGAATTGATACATGAGGAGCACCTCATTAGGGGGAGCATATTTTTAAAAAGAAGAACTTTTGCAGCTATATAAACAAATGTACATTGTACTCTTTTTACTTTAATCAGATTTTATTCCATCAAGTTTCACTGGTAAGGTTTTAACAAGACAGTTTTGAAGCACGTCTAGCTCCACTTCTTATCATGAGAATTGTATGTAACTAGTGTGGTGAATTTAAGGGGGAGTGTCATAAACTATGGCGATTTCACTACTTTTCTAAAGTCCCATATCAAATTCTTGTTAGATTAGTGGCTTATAGTCTTAAGTATATAGATATTAAAATCTAACATCCGAAATCCCACTTAACCCTAATATTAGGGTTGTTCGCGGATCGGATTTTCCAGATTGGATAGCAATCCATATCCAATCCATAATTTTATGGATTATAAATTTTTAATCTAATTTAATCTACGGATTAGTGAAATTTAATCAAAATCCTATCCATATGTCTGTAGATTAGATGTGGATTTGACCCAATCTATATTCAATCCACCATTTTACTGATTGGTTTGCAGATTAAAAACTTTTAATCATGTCCTATCCACGAACTAACTAAATAAAAGAATTAATATATAAATAATTTTACTACCGATCAAATTCAAAATTAAATAAGATTTAAATAAATTAATTGTTGTAATAAAGCTAGAAAATACATTCAAAGTTAAATATATGACAATAAAAAGAAAAAAAACTCATTTGTTTAGATCAATACATGAAAATTAACGGTTTAGGAAGCTATATTTTTTATTTAATTATTTTTATTTTATATTAGTATCACATAAGATATAATATGGTACTAATGTAACTATATTTTAACTTATTTATTTATTAGTAAGTATAATGTCATATTTACAAGTTTAATTTTTTATTAAATAAATTTTTTTAAATTTTTTTACGGATTCGTGGATTTTTACGAATTTACAGAAGTAAATCCATATTCAATCCATTGATTACGGATTTTCAAAATTTCAATCCAATCCATCAATCCAAGGATCGAATTTTTACGGATCAGATGAATTGAGTAGATCGGATTGAATTCTGAACACCTCTACCAATAACTACTATATGTGTGTCTGTATGTGTTTATGGGTTCCTCTTGCAATAAGGTATCAATTAACAAAAACTTAACAATAGTAAACTATTAAGAATGTTTTTGAAGTACTTTATTTTTAATTTAGACTTTTTCTTTATCTATTTTATTTACAACATATTTATCACAATATAAGCATGATTTACCTACCAAAACCTATAAATAGAGGCCATTACTCTTTATTACATAACAACTTTCACACCATTACCGAAACCCTAAGAAATTTCTTGCATTTACCTTCAAACAACAACCATTCACACACAAGTAGCTCTAAGTAGGCTCTATTATCACCCTACTATAATCACAACATCTTTTTAATTAATTATTACAAGAAAATTAATAATAGATGACAAAAAAGGACAGTCATAAAGGGGGGTGGATGAAAGAAAATATATCTGTTAATACTGTTATATATGCGTCTGTTACTCAATTATGACAAATCCGTCAAGAAGTTATGATATTACAAGTCACAAGCCTGTCACACCACAATTTAGTAAAAAATTCATTTTTATTGAATTTTTAAAATATTTTTTTATTTTTTGTGGGAAAATTGTATTATTTCAATTAATATTATTGAAAATAATATTGGTATTTTGAATTCTATTGTTGTTATTATTATTTTGCAAATTCTATAACATTGTTTTAAAAAACAAAATTTGTACAATTAGATAAATAATAATTAAAAATCCAATAAATATTTTGTGCTCAAACTACAATATCTATTTAATCATACAAACTACAACTTCAACTATTCAAATATTCAAACCGCAGCTACAACTCCAACCATGAGCAACTTTTTCCTCTAATTCTTCATTATTTTCTTCGAAATTAGCCTCCTCTAAGTAATCCAATTCCTTCACTTCATCAACCTCATCCATTTGTTTCAAATTTTCCGTTACTACTGCAAAGTAACATATTCAAAATATTATTAATTAATTATCCTAAAATTATTAAAAGTATAGAGGGTTATAAACCTAGGCAGGTTTGTAATCTAGTCAAGTTTGCATAAATTGCACAACATTTGTAGAAAAGGGTTTGGGCATTTCAATTAATCATAAATTACCATATCATAATCTCTTGGAACCTACTCCAACCCACATGGGTTTGAAAATAAATTCAAGTTTTGAAAATAATCTGCTGTGAAAGGAGTCGAAAAGACAATACCTTACCTTATGGCAAAGGCCACGTAGTATTGAAATCTTTCTCAAATGATGAAACTCATCTTGTAGAGACCAACCAAATCTTCCACCAAGAAAAGTTCGTAGCCACTACAATTTGAGGATAGATCTTTATTCAAACTTCTGCTTTTGCTTTTTTGTATTTATTTAAGCAAAATCGTGTAGCCTAGAAGAACGATAAGAGTGAAGAGGGTCTATAGTTGGGAAGCGAAAGGGAAACGAAAATAAAAATGCAAAAGTTAAACTTTAAATTAAAAAATTAGAATTAATCAAAACAGCGTCATTGTTGGAACCCTCAAGATTTGACTCAGGGTAAATAACTGCTCTATCTTCTTATTGTTATTATCATCATTAATATTATTGTTATTGTTGTTTTAATTATTATTATTATTTTCATTATTATTGTTATGATTGTTAATAATAATATTTTTTAATAATAATAATCTCAATTATTATAATAAATAATAACAAAGTGACAACAATTAACTAGAGGTGTTTTAGTGATTTAAAATAATCCATTTTGCAACTCAACTATAGACACCAGTGGAGTCTTCCCTCACGAGAGCTCTCTCTCTCTGATAGAGCCTCATGGATGGAAGTCTTTTGAGGGGTCTGTATGACTCACATGGTCACTCCGAGAGTGAGTGCTGTTGGTTTTAATTTACAGTTAGATTAGCTGCGTAAGGTTGGTTAGTTGAAGTGCAGTAAAGGGTAGTGCAGAGTTGGTGAAGGTTTTTATTACACAGGTTCTTATAGTTAGGTGATTGTTATTATCGAATCTCTCTCTTGCAATAACTCCATGGATACTGAAGAATTAATCCAGAAGTGTAAAGCAATCACGATTAGAGAGGAAGATAAAAGTAAACTGTCGTTTGTAGTAAACATGAAAGAGCAAAGAGGGCAAGTGTTAGCAAGTTGTCTAATGGGTAAAATACTTCTCTCAAGGGGCGTCAATAAAGAATGACTCAAAATTGCTTTACAACAGGTTTGGCGAACTTTTAAAGATGTTAAGATTGAGAGTCTGTGAAATAATATCTTTATGTTCAAGTTTGCGGAAGAATCTGACAAAAGAAGAGTGCTATCAGGGGGGCCATGGCATTTCGATAGGGCGTTGATTGTCCTCACCGAACAAAAAGGGATTGGGGAGGTCTCAAAGCAAGATTTTACTCATGTCCCTATCTGGGTGCAGATTCGCAACATTCCAATTGCGTGTATGGAGAGGGACTTCCTTCAAGAGCTTGGAGGAATGATAGGAAAAGTGGAAGAGGTTGAAACAGACGAGAATGGGGATTGCTTTAGGGAATTTGCAAGACTTAGGATTTCCATCAACATTACACAGCCATTGAAAAAAATTTTATTCCTAAAATGAGAAGGCGAGACAGATATCCTAATGCAAGTAGTGTACGAACGTTTGCCAGGTTTTTGCTTCAACTGTGGTATTATCGGTCATCAATTCAAGGAGTGTGCTCAGTACCAAGGCCAACCAAAAAAAGAATTTTCATTTGGGATGTGGATGAAAGCACTTATGATCGGGGGACGCTCAAAGAAACACCGTAGTAAAGAGAGATGGCAAAATGAAGGAGAAAGAGCTGAAAAATCGGCAAGTTCAGAATTCCATGACAAGTCCTAAAAACACCAGCAAGAGCAAGCGAACCCAGTTTACAAAAATAAGTTAGGACTTAGAGAGGAGGAAATGGGTCAAACTAAAGAGATTGATAGGACTAGAGAGGTAGCGTGGGTGGGTGAACAACATTTAATGAAGAGTGGGACAGAAATGATGGTGATGAAGCAGGCTAACGGCGAAATGCAGGGAGGAAGTACTGGCAATGCAACAGTCCCTATAGATGTGAGAATTAACGCGGGAAAGGCAAATTCAGCTGAAGGGGAAAAAATGGAAGTGGTCAGGGCCGAGAGACACAAGGAAACATTAGGCTCATATGTAGCCCAAGAGGAAACAGAGGAAATGGAATTATATCCCGGGGGGTATATCCCAAATTCAGTCAAGCAAAAAGAAGTGGAAGAGACAGGCACGTGCCACAAAAAATAAAGGGGGAGCAAGCTCGAGCCTAAGGATTCATAAAAGGCCAAATAGGGAGGGAGCAGGGCCAAACCCGAAACTAAAAAAGACTAAAGTGGAGGACCCAAGCCATTCGGAAATGAAGAAGTTTTCTTTGATTACAGAACCAACCAAGTTGCATCGGGAGCCTTTAGCAACAGAGGAAATGGAGCTCACAGCTTCAAGCTTAGAGGAGATATCGGCGGCGGCTGGAAGCCAGCCCCGCCGGAAGCCATGAAAATTCTCAGTTGGAACATTTGGGATTTGGGGAATCCCCGAATGTACCTAGCTCTCAAGAAAATTCTCCAAATGCATGGTCCTCATCTTGTCTTCCTATGTGAAACGAAGTTGAAGACTATGCAAATGAATGAGGTCAGTAGAAAACTAAACTATGAAAATTGGTTTGCTGTGAGTAGCATCGGAAAAGGAGGTGGCCTAGCTTTATTTTGGAATTCAGAAACAAAGGTCTAAATTAAATCGTTCAATAAGCATCATATTGATGCCGAGATAGAGATGGAAAATGGGAAGCTTACTCGGTGTATGGGGGTTTATGGTCATCCAGATACGAGACAGAGAAAGTATACCTGGACATTGTTGAGGCAGTTATCAGGTTTATCTTCCACTCCCTTGTTCTGTTTCGGCGGTTTTAATGAAATTCTTCATCCTTATGGAAAGAGTGGAGGAAATGAGAGGCAGTTAAGCTTAATTACTGACTTTAGAGAAGCTCTTCGAGACTGTAATCTGTTAGATGTTGGTTACAAGGGGTACCCGTATACATGGAGTAATAGAAGGTTCGGCCCCGCTTTCGTAGAGGAAAGGCTAGATAGGTTTGTTTGTAATAATGCTTGGAGAGACGTATTTTCAGATGTTGCAGCTACGAATATTGTTTCTTGGACCTCTGATCATTGCCCGGTGGTGATGGAGGCTCAAGCAAGGGGTAACGGAATGAACTTTAACCAAAGGCGTGCCACCCGGATCCATTATGAAGATATGTGGAGCCCCTACGATGCTTGTAAGGAAATTATTAAGGAAGAGTGGAGCTTGCAAGGAAGCTGGAATGCTGAGAATCCTGTATCGATGTTTCAAAAAGTATCCAAGAAATCCATGGCCAGGTTGATTCTGTGGAGCAAAAAAGAATTCCGAGGGAGACAAAGGAAGTTGGAGAAGCTAATGAAACAGCTCTGAAGCCTCAAGCTAAGTAGAGTTCAGTATGTCAATGGGAATAAGATTAAAGAGGTGGAACGTCAAATCCAAAACATGTTAGCCGACGATGAAATTTTCTGGAAACAGCGTTCTCGGGCAGATTGGCTTAAAGGAGGGGACAAGAACACGAAGTTTTTCCATCACAAGGCATCATCAAGGAAAAAGAAGAACCGAATCTGGGGGATTAAAAATGCAGCTGGAAACTGGATTGAGAATGCCAGAGGAGTGGAGCATGAGTTCAGCAAATACTTCACAAATTTATTCACTACCTCCAAGCCTAATCAAGCTCAAATAGCCGTTGCACTGTCAAGGATATTTCGAACAGTTTCTAGTGAGATGAACGAGTTCTTGGAGATGCCCTTCACTCCTGAAGAAGTAGTGGAAGCATTGACACAAATGTGCCCAACAAAGACACCGGGTCCAGATGGCTTGCCAGCAGTGTTCTACCAAAAACACTAGCAAATGGTCAAGCAAGGAGTCCTCTCAACATGCCTCCATATCCGTAACAAGCAAGGTGATGTTGCCCCTCTCAACCATACGTATATCGTTTTAATTCCAAAAAATGGGAAGCCTAGGAAAGTTACCGATTTTAGGCCTATTAGTCTATGCAATGTTATTTATAGGATTGTTGCGAAGGCAATAGCTAATAGGCTTAAAAATGTACTGCCCAAATTTATTTCGCCAATGTAAAGTGCTTTTATTCCTAATCGGTTGATCACCGATAATATCATTGTAGGGTATGAGCGTCTCCATAAGATAAGACATTGTAAAGAAAGAAAAAATGACTTGGTGGTTTTGAAGCTAGATGTGAGCAAAGCATATGATAGGCTGGAATGGGAATTTCTGGAACAAACGATGAAGTCTCTTGGGTTCTCGCAAAATTGGGTCAGCTTAATCATGAGGTGTATAAGCTCGGTGTCATCCTCGGTGATTATAAATGGTGCTGTAAGCAGGGTGATTCGGCCGCAGAGAGGTCTCAGACAAGGATGTCCCTTATCCCCATATCTATTCATCATTGGTGTTGAAGCCTTCTCATCTCTTCTCCAACAAGCAGAGCACCATAGGCTTATTCATAGGCTGTCCTTTGGGAAGAAGCTTAAAATTTCTCATCTATTATTTGAGGATGATAGCCTAGTATTCACGAGAGCCTCAGTTACTGATTGCCAAAATCTGAAGAGGATTTTCAACTGTTACTCTACAGCCTCAGGACAACTATTCAATTTCGAGAAATCTTCAATGTTTCTAAGTGGCAATATTCCAACTGGGCAAGCGTCAAAAATCAAAGAAATCTTTCAGCTCAATATTGTTTCAAGAAATGAAAAATACTTAGGTTTGCCCTCGATGATCAGGAGAAAGAGAAGTAGCTTCTTTAACGATATCAAGCTGAAGATCCACAATAAAGTTTCCAGCTGGCAGCACAAGTTCTTCTCAGCAGGAGGCAAAGAGGTTTTGATCAAGGCGGCTGCCCAAGCTATTCCCGCTTATGCAATGAGCATTTTCAAGATTCCCATGGGCATATGTAATGACATCCAGCGAATAATAGCAAACTTTTGGTGGGGATCAAGGAACGATAAGAAGGCTATTCACTGGTCGAGATGGAACAAGCTAAGTCAGGCTAAGTGCAAAGGAGGAATGGGGTTCAGAGATTTCTCAAGTTTCAACCAAGCGCTGGTAGCCAAACAAGGTTGGAGGATCTTGCAATTTCTAGACTCCCTCGTGGTAAAACTTTTGCAAGCGAGATACTTCCAGCACAAAGACTTCATGAATGCAAGACTTGGCTCTAACCCCTCATTTATCTGGAGAAGCATTTTATGAGGCCGGCAAGTAATATCCAAGGGTTCAAGATGGAGGATTGGTAATGGCCAAAGCATTATGCTGCATAAGGAGAATTGACTGCCTAGGCCCCTGACATTTAAACCGATTTCCAAGCCAAGCTTACCAGCTGATGCTTTAGTTGCCGAGTTAATAAATGAAGAGCATAGTTGGAATGAAGGGCTGATTCACAGGCACTTCACCAAAATAGATGCGGAAGCAATTGTTAGAATTCCTTTGCCAAGGAGGCCAATGAAGGACGAAGTAATTTGGCATTACGATAGGAAAGGCTAGTACTTGGTTAAGAGTGGCTATCAGATTGCATTAAATCTGAAATTTCCAGCCAGGCCGACAAGTTCAGCAACTACTCAGAACTAATGGAATGCTATATGGCTGCTTACCTTACCTAAGAAAATCAAAATTTTTGCTTGGAGTGCTGCAAAAAATCTTTTTCCTTCGGCCGAAAATCTCTGGAAAAGGAAGGTGATTCAGGAGCCTTTATGTCATTTTTGTAACAAGAAGCTGAAAACCATTTTTCATGCTTTAGTGGGCTGTAAGGTAGTGAAGAAAATCTGGAAAATTACTAGATTTGAGGATGATATGAAAGATAGTGTTGATCAAGACATGCTAAGCTTGCTGATTGGTTTGAAGCTGAGACGAAGTAAAGATGACATCGAGCTATTGGCTACGATTTTATGGATGATATGGAATGCTCGAAACAGCTGGATTTTTAAAGGAGTAAAAGACAGCCCCCAAGTGACAGTCTCTAAAGCTGAAACTGTGTTGGAAGCCTTCCGAAGAACTCAACTTCCAGCAGCTACCCATATAGGCATCCAGAGCTCTTTGAACCTAAAGGCCTGGAATCCTCCCCAAAGAGGCTACTTTAAGGTCAATGCAGATGCTGCCACCAATCCAGAGAAGCAAATTGCTGGTTTAAGAGCTGTAATTCGAGATGAAGCTAGGAATGTGATTGCTGCTGCTGTCAAAGTTTCCAAGTTCTATGGTGATGTGTTTATTGCAGAGGCTGAAGCAATCGAATGGGGGGTTCAACTTGCAGGGAATGTTTGTATAGAATCCTTGATAGGGATGTCAATTAAAAGCCCAGGCCCAAGCCCGCATCATTCAAACGAAGCCTAGGCCCTTCAAAAGGACGGGCCGAACTTGGGTCGGGCCTAGACGGGCCTGGGCTGGTTTCGGGTTTTTTAAATTAATTATAAAATATTTTTTAAATTAAGAAAAATATTTAAATTAAAGATAATAATCTAATATATAAATAGAATAATGGTCAAATACATGAAATATTAATAATACAACCTAATAAAATAACAAATACTAATATAAAAAATTAAACTAATTTAATATTTTGAATTTTTTCTTTTTTATTTAAATTAAATTTATTTTTTATTCATAAATTTAAAAAGCCCGGGCCAAGTCCGGGCTTTTTTGCTAAGCCCTTGTCCAGGCCCAACATATGTGGGCTTTGTAATATTTGAGCTCATATCCAGGCCCACTTGTGCGGGCCGAGCTTTAGGCCCGCAGGCCTGGACGGGGCTTGGCCGAGCCTGGGCCAGCCCTGGCTTTTTTGCCACCCCTAATCCTTGATTGTGGAATCAAATGCGCAAGAGGTTGTTAAGTTAGTTAACAACAGTCGGGGCTGCAGATCCGAGATCTTCTGGACTATTTCAGAGGTGTAGAGAATTTTGAAAAGCTTTAGCTCAGTTTGTGTCCAATATACTCATAAATCTTGTAATGCAATAGCCCACTCTTTAACTAAATTAGCTCTAGAGAAACTCAAGACGATTGTTTAGTTGGGTTCATACCCTTCCTACTTGTTCTACTTGCTTTCTTCTTTAAGGTGAAATGAAGGTACTTTTCATTAAAAAAAAAAAACAATCCATTTTGATTCCCAAAACAAAACACACACACATTCGAAATATAGTTAATTTTAACTCCAATTTCTACAACTTAACTAAACAACTTATTTTCATTTTAATTCCAACCTATTTGAATTTTATCCTCCCCAATTCTCAGTTGATAAACACAGCACAAAAGTCCAAATTGTTTAAACTGTAACTTTCTCCTTGCACAACATGTGCTTTTCACCACGAGTTTGAGTAATAATGAGTTTGCATGCAGTCCGAGGATTTTCATCACTATCCAAACCTTTCAAATAAATAATTAAATAAACTTGTACCGCATTTGACATTCGACTAATATGATGTTTCACATCAGAATTGACTAAAGGTGACCACAAAAAAGAAAAAAAATGAAAAAAAAAAAATGTCTGCACCAAGATAATATGGATGGAAAGATCAACTACTAACCATTAAAACATCTAGCGAGGAGGATTCTCATCCTCACTGCAAAAGATATTGTATCTGCAACAGAAATTGTATTAAGTGCCACAAAAATAGAGTAGTAATTCAGTCATCTCACCGACTAGAATCACTAAATTCATCGACAGAAAAATACTGCATGCAAGCAAATCTACTCCTCAAGTAGTAAGCTCCATGATAGCACTAACAATGTCTCCATTATGTGTCTTCAGAGCTTTGACAGCCTTGCTTCTTGAGACACCAGCCTGTGTCATGACCAAATCAATGTCCCGAGGTTCAACTCCCGTCTCATCAACTTCCTCCTCTTCCTCATCTTGTTGTGCACCAGCAGCAGCAGAAGAGGCATCTGGTTTTGCCATCACTGATCCCACGTCAGGCATCCTGAACTGCTGGGCAGCCTGTGTCTGCAGCTGGGAGCTCAAATCCTCTATTTTGGCTTCCCCAAATATGACATACGTTTCAGAATTTGGGCTCTTGAAAACATCAGGCTTTGAGATGAAAAATAGTATCTGCAAACTCAGAAAAAAGAGAGAGAAAAAAAGGAAAAAAGAAAAGTTGATAGCCATCCATCAACTAAGCAAAATAACTTAATAACATAAAAAGCCTTACATTTTTGGTTCTCTTGATGGTTACCCTGCTAACTCCTGTTACAGGTTTCATGCCCAACTTAAGCATTGCCTTGCGACTCTTTTTCTCACTTCTGCTCTGCTTTGAACTCCCACCTGCAACTCAGTAACCAATCAAGACTACTTAAATCACTGTAGAAACTACATCCATTGCATTTCAACCTTCAAACAAAAATGACAACATAATTCCTTTAAAATGACTGTAGCTAAACCCGAAACTTAAAAACATCCAACCCACATATTATTTGGATTACAAAGCAGTCAAAGAGCTATACAAGTTGCAATAGCTAATAATAAGATTGTAGAAAAAAAAAGTACTATATAATATGGTTGAGCAAGGCACATTCAGGAAACAACAGGAAAAATCAGCATACAACATGATTGAAAAAACTTGGAATTGTGAAAAGGGTAAAAGCATGATGAGTCATAATGAAATACACTACATTAAAAAGGAAAAGACCTCTATCCAAAGCCTTTTGGGTCGCACAGTCATGCAGAAGGCCTTGGAATCATCTAGAGTCTAGAAAATGTGCCCTTTGATTTATCCAATCACCAACAAACAAAAGTAACATCAAAACATCCAGCTAGTTTTCTACCAAATAGGGGAACAAAAAAGTACAAGTTACCTACATCAAGGTAATTTAATGAGCAAAAACAAGTTTTCAATTTAGTATTCAGAATTCACAAGAAGGGTTCATGCCATCATTAAAAAAAAAAAAGGGTTTAACATGGAATAACTCCTTACCCCCAGCTGCCAACGCCTAACTCTATTGAAAATGCTAATTGTAATCCACACCAACCCTACTTCAACATATACCTCAACATATTCATAAACACCATTCAGGTCAGCAGCTAAAACCATGAAAGAACTTTCTAATTCTTCCAATTCTCTTTTAACAACCAAGTTGCTGTCCACAACAGACAAATTCCAATGCAGGTAAAGTTTGCAAAAGACACAGAAAAAGGAACAGGATCAATTCATTGAATATCTTTCTTTTTTACTTCCAACCAAAAGCAAACGAATTTAGATTTGTTAATGTATTCAATGGTCTCCATTGGATAAAAATTTTAGTTCCCGAGGCACTGAGTAACAATATATATGCTTATTATTGATCCTATTGGTTTAATGTAAAATCAAGCAATGAGAAACACCCTACAATTCAGTAAGCAACCCAAACTATATCAGTTTACACATAATAACACAACCTAATTTCCAAAATCATCCTGTAAGACCAAAATCGAACTCTTCCAAACGAATAACATATAGTATAACAGAAGATGAAATTCATTCAGAAAAAGAAATGCAATAAAACCAAGTAAAGCAAATATAAGCTCTCACAGGAGTGCAAAAACATTCAAAATAAAAATAGGAAACCGAGAATATAAAAAAATAAAATAAAATAGAACAAACAACCTTGAGCTCCATCGTCTTTGTTGTCATCGTCGTCCTCGTCATCATCGTCATTGTCGTGGTCATCATCTTCTTCCTCGTCGTCCTTAACATCTTCAACTACAGGCTCATCCTCATCCTGCAACATTTAAACATTTAGATTTAAAGAAATATAAACAAGCTAAAAACCCAAAAAAGGAAAAAAGAAAAAAGGAAGACCTGAGGCTTAATTTTTTCAGGTTCCTCGACTGGTGTCTCAACGATGGGAGCTGGTGGCGACATTTTGATAAAATTGATAAGCTTTCTCTAGTTTAGCCTCGATAGATAGGGATAACTTTGTTCTGTTAGGTTTGGTTGCCGCTGCTTCTTTATTTGCTTGCCATTTTTAGATTTGGACGAGAGGTTTCTGTGTTGGATTATCAAGAGGGGTTCCCACGTTATGGGCCACCTCCAAGCTCATTTTTGTAAGCCCACTTCTATCTTCTTTCTTTAATGTTACATATTTATTTTGTATATAGTCATAGTCATTGTTCACGTTCCAGACAATTAAATTAAAATTATTCCAAACCAAACTAAAGATAAAAAATAATACGTTATGATGTGTGTTTTTCTTTTCTATATTTGTCGGATGTCTACAATCTTAGACTTTATTAAAGTCTGAAAAATTATTAAATTATATAATTTAATAATATAATCTCATTATATTATTAAATTATATGACTTAATAACTTTCCTATACTTTAATAAATTTAAAACCATGGATTGGAATGTATATACATATACACACATTATGATATATATATATATATTTTTTCCTTCTGGTATCAGAGCCAAGGGGAGGAAAGTGTTTTATAGTTCAAAGAATTTGTGTTAAAGATTTGTGTTTTGTTTTAATCCCTATTTGTGTGGTGAATTTTTTGTTAACATAAATATGTTAATAATATTGATTTTGATGATAACAAATTTTATATGGTTTTTGACAAAAAAAAAATAATAGAGATATTTCTTAATAAATGAAAGCCCTTTTATTCATTGCCTTATTTCTTCATAAAAGATGGACTTTCAAATTAGAAAGAGATTCTCTACAAAAACTTGTTTAAAATTGCAATTCTGGTTATAAACGGTGAACCGTTTATTTAAACGGTTAACCGATTAAAGGCAGAGAGCAACATATTTCCTAATCCTCTAACCGTTTATGAAAAACGGAAAACACAAAAGATGGGAAGGTTACTGGAAATTAACGGTAAACCGTTTATTTCAAACGGTTAACCGATTAAAGGCAGAGAGCAACACATTTCCTAACCCTCTAGCCGTTTATGGTTAACGGAAACACCCAAAATGGAAAGGCTACTGGAAACTAACGGTGAACCGTTTATTTTAAACGGTTAACCGATAACGTCCAGAATTGAAGGTTGTCCTCCTCTGGCACTGATGAGGCCAAATTTGTTTTGCAGGTTACTGGAGTCAAACGGCGCACCGTTTATTACAAACGGTTAACCGATAGTATCCAGAGAAGCCACTTCACGCAAGTCCTTAACCGTTTAGTGTAAACGGATAACCGATGTTCATCTTGCAGGTCTCTGGAAGTTAACGGCGAAAGATTAAACGTAAACGGCAAACCGTTTATTTGAAATCTGGTCCAACGGTAACTTTGATCAATCGAAACGGCTAACCGTTTATTACTAACGGCGAACCGTTTTCTGTCCGACAGTTTGTAACGGCTAGATTTTCAGCTCCAGATATAAATAAGCTCATTCAAATTCAAAGAAGATTGATCACAACACGACCATTGAGCTAATATTCGAGAATACAACCTTCATAGAGCTTAGAACACACTCTTGCTTCATCTATTCACATATTAAGCATCATTGTGTAATCTTATATATTGTGAGAGGCAAAAACAGTTTGTAATCTTTTACTTTGAGTGATTGTAAGTGTTGGGATACACTTGGGTTAAGAGATTGGGAATAATCTCTTGTTGTAAAGGTCCATTGACACCTTGGAAGTCAAGTGTAAGCATTTGAAGCCTTGGAGGCTTGCTTAGTGGAATCCTCAAGCCCGGAAAGCTTGGAGGCGTGGACGTAGGCGAGGTTGGCCGAACCACGTAAAAATCTCGGTGTTTGAATCCCTCTTTCCTTATCTTTTTATATTGTGATCATCTTAATTGTTATTGCTTTGAATTTGATTTATAATTGCATTAAGATTTTCTTTAATAAATTGAATAATTTTTTAGAATCCCAATTCACCCCCCCTCTTGGGTTGCATACTTGTATTTCAATTGGTATCAGAGCCTCGTTCTCTTGTTAAGACTTAATCGTCTAGAGTAAAAGATCCATGGCAACCCTAAATGACTCAACCTTTAGAGAAGGGCAATCTACAACTAGACCACCATTCTTTGATGGAAATGATTATGCTTATTGGAAAACTAGAATGAGAATCTACTTGCAAGCCTTAGATTATGAAATTTGGGAAGTTGTTTGTGACGGTCCATTCATGCCTATGTTTAAGGATGAAGTAGGAGATGATATTCCTAAACCATCAAGTCAATGGAGTGAGTTAGAAAAGAGAAAAATGTCTCTAAACTCCAAGGCTATGAATGCTTTGTTTTGTGCCCTTGATAAGAAAGAATTCCATAGAGTATCTAGTTGTGAAAGTGCACAAGAGATATGGAACAAACTTGAAGTTGTCTATGAAGGGACAAATCAAGTAAAAGAGTCTAAAATCAGTAGATACACTCGTCAATATGAGTTGTTCCAAATGGAACAAAATGAAAATGTGTATTCTATGTATACTAGATTCACGGACATAGTGAACACCCTAGGTGCCTTAGGGAAAACCTTCTCAAATAGTGAGAAAGTTAAGAAAATTATTAGGTCACTTCCAAAAGAATGGAGACCTAAAAGAACCGCCATTGAAGAGGCCAAAGATTTAAATACTTTACCTCTTGATGATTTAATTGGTTCTCTTATTTCATATGAAGAGGATTTAGCTGCAGAAAAAGGACATGAGGAGAAGAAGAAAAGCATTGCTCTCAAAGCTTCAAAATATGAGAGTGATGGAGAGAGTGAACCGGATGATGAAGAGCTAGCCATGCTAGCAAGGAGGTTCAGAAAATTCTTCAAGAAAACCGGAGAGCGAAGAAATTTCAGAAACTTCAAGAACCATAGGGAGAAGAAGGAGGCAATCACATGCTATGAATGCAAGAAGCCTGGACATATAAGATCGGAGTGCCCACTTATCAACAAACTCAAGAAGAAAGCAATGGTTGCAACTTGGGATGATAGTGAGGAAGAATCAAGTGATGAAGAAGGATCGCAAGAAGTATCAAACCTAGCACTCATGGCAATAGGAGGAGATGATGATCTCAATGACGTAAGTGATCCCACCTGTGATGAATTGTATGATGCCTTTAAAGATTTGCATAATGAGTTGATGAAGATTGGTAAAAAGAATGTATGTCTTAAAAAGGAAATGACAAAGCTTAAAACTGAAAATGAATCTCTAAATGCAAAAATTGTATGCCTAGAAGTAGGGAACAAAACTTTGCATGATGAAATTGCCGTATCAAACGAGAAACCTAGCATCTTACATGAGCATCTAGAATCACACATAGATGAGCTGAAAAATGAAAACGAAATGCTCAAGAAAAAGAGTAATGAATTGAATGAAATTGTTTTGAAATTTACAAATGGGCAAAAGATGTTGGATAATATGCTTAACTCACAAAAATGTGTTTTTGATAAAGGAGGACTTGGATATAAGCCTAACTTGAAGCAAAAGTATTATAAGAATTATTTTGTTAAAGCTACCTCCACAAATGATCATAAGATTACATGTCATTATTGTAATCAAAATGGTCACATGAAATTTAGATGTCCCGTGAAAAGGAATGCATATTATGGTGTCAAATGCATTTGGGTTCCAAAAGGAACCGTTGCTAACTCTCAAGGACCCAAAAAGCTTTGGGTACCTAAAACTTGAGACTTTTTCTTGTAGGGCTTGAAGAAGAAGAAAAACAAATGGTACTTGGACAGCGGTTGTTCAAGGCACATGACCGGAAACTATGCATGGTTCTCAAGCTTCACCAAAATTGAAAATGGTGGAGACGTATCTTTTGGAGACAACTCAAAAGGAAAAATTCTTGGAATTGGAAATGTTGGTAAAGTCTCTTCAACTCTAATTGAGAATGTATGTTTGGTTGAAAACTTGAAACACAACTTAATTAGCATTAGTCAATTATGTGACAAAGGTTATAAAGTTATCTTTGATAAACTTAGTTGTGTTATTGAGAACTCATGTGATGGCAAAACCTTATTTGTTGGAAATAGATGTGGTAATGTTTATATCATTGACATAGAATGTGCATCTACTCTTGATAAATGTTTTTCGGCATTACATGATGATTGTTGGTTATGGCATAGAAGGTTAGGACATGCAAGTATGGATTTGATTTCAAAAATTTCGAAAGATGATTTAGTTAAAGGTCTTCCGAAAATTGGTTTTCAAAAGGATAAGATTTGTGAAGCTTGTCAATTTGGAAAACAAATTAAAACTTCTTTCAAGAATAAAAACCATATTTCTACTTCAAAACCACTTGAACTTCTTCACATAGATCTTTTTGGGCCATCTAGATATGCAAGTCTAAATGGCAAATATTATGCATTTGTGATAGTGGATGATTATTCTAGATATACATGGGTATTATTCTTAGCCAATAAGGATGATGCTCTTGATGCTTTTAAAGTGCTTTGTAAGAAATTACAAAATGAAAAAGGGCATGGTATTGTATGCATTAGGAGTGATCATGGAGGAGAATTTGAAAATCATGCATTTGAGAGTTTTTGCAATAATCTAGGCATTGAGCATCAATTTTCCTCACCTAGAACTCCACAACAAAATGGAGTTGTTGAGAGAAAGAATAGGTCTATTCAAGAAATGGCCAGGACCATGTTAAATGAAAATGCATTACCAAAATATTTTTGGGCCGAAGCCGTCAACACCGCTTGTTATGTTTTAAATCGGGTGTTGATTAGACCTAATCTTAATAAAACTCCATATGAGCTTTGGAAAGATAGAAAACCCAACATTGGCTATTTTAAAGTTTTTGGATGCAAATGTTTTGTTTTGAACACAAAAGATAATCTTGGTAAATTTGATCCAAAATCTGATGTTGGTATTTTTCTTGGTTATTCAAATTCAAGCAAAGCTTATAGAGTCTATAACAAAAGAACATTAGTTGTGGAGGAATCTATGCATGTCACATTTGATGAGTCTAACCCCTCCTCTACGGAGAAAGTCGTTGTTGATGATGATGCAGGAGAAGAACAACAAGAAAAAGAAGCATCAAATGACAATCAAGAAGATGCACCACACGGGATTCAAGAGGAACATTATGAAGAACAAAATGTGGAGCAAAATGAAGGTACTTCTCAAACACTCCCCAAGGAGTGGAGGTATGTTTCTTCTCACCCGAAAGATATGATTTTAGAAGATCCCTCACGAGGCATTACAACTAGATCATCACTTAGAAATACTTGTGAGCATAATGCATTCATCTCTCAAATTGAACCAAAATCCTTTGAGGATGCTGAAAATGATGAATCTTGGATTATGGCAATGCAAGAGGAGTTAAATCAATTTGAAAGAAACAATGTGTGGGAATTAGTTCCTAAACCTGAACATCAATCTATAATAGGTACTAAATGGGTGTTTAGAAATAAGATGGATGAATCCGGTGTGGTTGTAAGAAACAAAGCTAGATTAGTGGCTCAAGGTTACAACCAAGAGGAAGGAATTGATTTTGATGAAACCTTTGCACCTGTAGCAAGGTTAGAATCAATTAGAATGTTGTTAGCATATGCATGTCATAAGGATTTTGTTTTATATCAAATGGATGTCAAGAGTGCTTTCTTAAATGGATATATTTTGGAGGAAGTTTATGTGAAACAACCTCCTGGTTTTGAAAATGAAAAATTTCCAAATCATGT
>MKYO02002228.1:443508-480095 GCA_002013955.2 Citrus medica
CCTCCTCCGCGTCGTCGGTTTGTTCCTCGGCCTCCTGATGACTCAGCCTCTGAGGAGCATGCGTTGGATACTGACATTCCCTCCTCTTCCGAGCCGCCTCCTGCTCCTGAGCCATCTGCTGTTCCTGCGCAGCCATCTGCCGCTATGCCGCCTCTTGAGCCATCTGCTGTTCCTGAGCAGCCATCCGCTGCTATGCCGTCATTAGCTTCAGTTCAGCCTCCTGCGTCAGACGTTGTCCAGCAGTTGGTTGCTGATGTTCACCGGATCTCGGAGCGCCAGCAGCTGATTCTTGATCGGTTGGACAGCATTTCCCGTGACCACCAGCAGCTCCGCTCTGACTTTCAGACTTTCTAGCATCAGAGCATTGACCAGCAACTCGAGCTTATCGCCGGACAGTGCATTCTTCTCCGCTATTTCGACTATGATCCGGGGAGCACATCTTCTCCGCCTCCGTAGTTTCTGAGTTCTGTTTTCGCACATACATTTCATATTTTGGTTGTTTGCATTTATATTTTTTTTTCAAGGATTCACTTCCCCACACCTGCCTTGGCTAAGCGGTTCGAAGATCGCTTTGATGGTCGAAAGGTACTTGATCCTTTTTTTGTTGATATTGATGATTTCCGCAACTTAGTTGTATGTGGTAGAAGTATTCGGGATATGCTTCTGCCTTGGGAGTCTGGTATTGATTTTGATGATCGAGTATATCCAAACTTAGTGCGAGTATTTTATTCGAACATGCAAATCTCCGACACTCGCTCAAATAGGATAGTTACTCAAGTCGGCCGTGTGCAAATAGATTTTGATGATGCGGACTTAGCTGACCTTCTTGGTATCCCTTGTGAGGGGCTTGATATATACACCTCTAGGAAAGCCCTTTCTTTTGACAGTTTTTCTCATACTCATGGGGTCCGTAATATATGTCGTCGTCGAGACTTATCGGATGAGATTTGTTTGCTTCCGTTTCGGTCTCAACTTTTACCTCTCCAAGTTCGCATTCTTCACTCTATTTTACAGCACATAGTGACACCTAGGAAGGGTCACTCGGATGAGGTTACGAGGTTGGACGTTGCCCTATTAGATAGCCTTCTTACAGATCGTCCCATTAACCTCGGGTATATTATTGTGCGTCATATGTTGAATACTCCAGTGGTCAACCATCGCTTGCTTCCTTATGGCAGTATCATCACTAAGATACTGCGTCACTTTGAGGTTCCACTTCTTGATACTGGACATATGGAGCCTCGACGGATTGGTTCCGAGGCCATGACTAGTATTGGTTTTTCTAGGAAGAATGGAGTGTGGATAAAGACAAGCAACTCCAAAAACCGGGATACCTTGATTGCTCCGGAGGACGATCGGATGCTCAATGATGTCTATTCTCCAGATCAGCTTCCTGACTTTAGATTAGGAGCTCATCCTCCTCCTCCGCGTCGTCGGTTTGTTCCTCGGCCTCCTGATGACTCAGCCTCTGAGGAGCATGCGTTGGATACTGACATTCCCTCCTCTTCCGAGCCGCCTCCTGCTCCTGAGCCATCTGCTGTTCCTGCGCAGCCATCTGCCGCTATGCCGCCTCCTGAGCCATCTGCTGTTCCTGAGCAGCCATCCGCTGCTATGCCGCCATCAGCTTCAGTTCAGCCTCCTGCGTCAGACGTTGTCCAGCAGTTGGTTGCTGATGTTCACCGGATCTCGGAGCGCCAGCAGCTGATTCTTGATCGGTTGGACACCATTTCCCGTGACCACCAGCAGCTCCGCTCTGACTTTCAGACTTTCCAGCAGCAGAGCATTGACCAGCAGCTCGAGCTTATCGCCGGACAGCGCATTCTTCTCCGCTATTTCGACTATGATCCGGGGAGCACATCTTCTCCGCCTCCGTAGTTTCTGAGTTCTGTTTTCGCACATACATTTCATATTTTGGTTGTTTGCATTTATATTTTTTTTGATGCATATGTGTGTGATGTTCTTGATGATTAGATGATTGATGATTTGTGATTACTGATTGTTAGTATATTTGTTAGATATTGGAGTGTTAGTATATTTGTGGATATTGGAGTGTTGTTTTGTGGATATTGTTCATGGAGTTGTTGGCTTGTTGAAAGATGAAGTTGGTGTTAATCTATTTTTGGAAGTGTTCTATCTCATTTTGTATTAGTGGTTTTGATCATTTTTAAGGGGAAACTCTGCCAAAATTTTCGCTCGCCAAAGCTGGGTAACTTCTTTAACGGATTTGCATTTTTCCTATTCTCTCTTTTCTTTTTGATGATGAAGGGGGAGATACTTATGATTTTTAAAAATGGATTTATTGTAAAAAGGATTTAAAATGGGGATTAAAATGGGGAGATTAAGAATGAATTTAAAATTGTTTTCTTAAGCAATAATCCTGTTATTAAAACATGTCTCAATCTGGCCATACACTTAGGGGGAGCACATATTAAGGGGGAGCTAAACATTGATTAGAATTTGTCATCATCAAAAAGGGGGAGATTGTTAACATAAATATGTTAATAATATTGATTTTGATGATAACAAATTTTATATGTTTTTTGACAAAAAAAAATAATGGAGATATTTCTTAATAAATGAAAGCCCTTTTATTCATTGCCTTATTTCTTCATAAAAGATGGACTTTCAAATTAGAAAGAGATTCTCTACAAAAACTTGTTTAAAATTGCAATTCTGGTTATAAACGGTGAACCGTTTATTTAAAACGGTTAACCGATTAAAGGCAGAGAGCAACACATTTCCTAAACCTCTAACCGTTTATGAAAAACGGAAAACACAAAAGATGGGAAGGTTACTGGAAATTAACGGTAAACCGTTTATTTCAAACGGTTAACCGATTAAAGGCAGAGAGCAACACATTTCCTAATCCTCTAACCGTTTATGAAAAACGGAAAACACAAAAGATGGGAAGGTTACTGGAAATTAACGGTAAACCGTTTATTTCAAACGGTTAACCGATTAAAGGCAGAGAGCAACACATTTCCTAATCCTCTAACCGTTTATGAAAAACGGAAAACACAAAAGATGGGAAGGTTACTGGAAATTAACGGTAAACCGTTTATTTCAAACGGTTAACCGATTAAAGGCAGAGAGCAACACATTTCCTAACCCTCTAGCCGTTTATGGTTAACGGAAACACCCAAAATGGAAAGGCTACTGGAAACTAACGGTGAACCGTTTATTTTAAACGGTTAACCGATAACGTCCAGAATTGAAGGTTGTCCTCCTCTGGCACTGATGAGGCCAAATTTGTTTTGCAGGTTACTGGAGTCAAACGGCGCACCGTTTATTACAAACGGTTAACCGATAATATCCAGAGAAGCCACTTCACGCAAGTCCTTAACCGTTTAGTGTAAACGGATAACCGATGTTCATCTTGCAGGTCTCTGGAAGTTAACGGCGAAAGTTTAAACGTAAACGGCAAACCGTTTATTTGAAATCTGGTCCAACGGTAACTTTGATCAATCGAAACGGCTAACCGTTTATTACTAACGGCGAACCGTTTTCTGTCCGACAGTTTGTAACGGCTAGATTTTCAGCTCCAGATATAAATAAGCTCATTCAAATTCAAAGAAGATTGATCACAACACGACCATTGAGCTAATATTCGAGAATACAACCTTCATAGAGCTTAGAACACACTCTTGCTTCATCTATTCACATATTAAGCATCATTGTGTAATCTTATATATTGTGAGAGGCAAAAACAGTTTGTAATCTTTTACTTTGAGTGATTGTAAGTGTTGGGATACACTTGGGTTAAGAGATTGGGAATAATCTCTTGTTGTAAAGGTCCATTGACACCTTGGAAGTCAAGTGTAAGCATTTGAAGCCTTGGAGGCTTGCTTAGTGGAATCCTCAAGCCCGGAAAGCTTGGAGGCGTGGACGTAGGCGAGGTTGGCCGAACCACGTAAAAATCTCGGTGTTTGAATCCCTCTTTCCTTATCTTTTTATATTGTGATAATCTTAATTGTTATTGCTTTGAATTTGATTTATAATTGCATTAAGATTTTTTAATAAATTGAATAATTTTTTAGAATCCCAATTCACCCCTCCTCTTGGGTTGCATACTTGTATTTCATAAGTATCAATGAATAAGATGTAATTAAATCGATTGGACAGTTGAGATATCGATTTAATTAATGATGTAGTACAAAGGATTGTGCAGTAAAGAAATCAATGTGGCTTGGGACGAATTATTATTCGAGCATACAATTATGAAGGTCAGTTCCAATCTTTTAGTGAAGTAGATTTGGAATTAAATAATTAGGCTAGTTTAATTACCGACCTAATTGTTATAGTCACTATTGTATGTTCCCAAATGATCCCCGGGTTATCTCATTTAATTGACTGCACCACTACTGGATTAATAAACAATATAACTAATTATTTGGGCCAAAAACCAAAATATATCATTTAGTGGGAGGCTCCATTTAATTAGCTTGTGTAAGGGGCCTTTTGTTATTTTACAAGGTGGGTCCCCTACAGAAAAAGCAAGTAACGTGAGTTTTGATTTTTTTTTTTGAGCATATGATTTTCACTAAAAGAGATATATAAAAAGGCTTATTTTCTCTAAAGAAATAGAGAGCAGCCACTTTATACAGACCAGAGAAAAAGATTTTTCTTTCTATTGTTAAGAGAAAAATTTTCTCGTGCTAGTTGCTTTAGTAGTGATAAAGGCGCCCACACGTCAAATGCAGATCAAACCTGAGTCAACCTGGAAGATCATTGGTGACAGTTTGTGATCTAACAAGCGTGGTGGTGACGGATCGTGATCTAACAGGCGTGGTTGTGACGGATCGTGATCTGGAAGCCTAAATCACTTCAGCGGAAAAAGTCAAATCAGATTTTCAAGGTACAATTTCTAAATTATAAATTCTTATATATTGTATGAGAGCGATCTTAAAAGGTTTTATAAAAAATTTAAAAACCTGTATTTTTCCCCTACAATTGGTATCAGAGCTATCTCATATTAATATATATGAATATTATATGAAATCATTCTTGAAATTTATGTATTAGAGTGACACAACTTATTTAGATATATATTATTTGTTTAATATATGAATCAAGAATGTTTTGGTTTGTCTTAATTCATGGTTAAATTTTCTGTTGTATTTTTTTTTGGATCTGTAACAAGAATGGTGGTTTTTTATCACCATGTTTTCCTCTTAATTTATTTTTATTGTTATAGAATTTTTGTAAGCCAAAATTGGCCTAGGAAATTTGTAAATCGCTGGAGAATTATCACGCGATGACAGATCAGAGAACGAAAGCCGAAAATTTTAGCGGCAACCAGCAGCTTGCAGGCGCACCCAGCAGCACATGCTGCCAGCAGTACGTGCTGCCAGCAAGCTCGCGCAGCGGCCAACAGCTACGCGCAGCAGTAGCGCGCGACCAATAGCGCCACCAGCAAGCGCGCGGGGGCTGGAAGCTTGCGGGCGTTTGCTGCTGCGGAGGATGCTATTTGGGAGCTGTTTAGTGAATCAGCAGCAGTCAAATAGGCGTCAGAGACCGATGGAAATGGTGAACAATGGCTGAGCTCTTTGTGGTGATGGCGGCTAGGGAGAGAAAAAGACGGATTTAGGGTTTTAATGGTTTTATCATTAAGATCCCTATAGTTTCATAGTTTTTCTCTTTGGACTGATAAGTTTTAAGTCTTTGCATTTAAGTCCAAAAATAGTTTTGAGCTTAATGAATCCTAGCTTTAGGCCCAATTTTAATAGGGCTTAATGGATTAAAATGCATAGATAAAATTGAATACATTAAATTTATTGTTGGTCCAAATATTTTATTTTAATAAATTTTTTTTAATTATTTGTTTTTTTCCTTTCAAAATTAAAATTGAACCAATTATAAATTTAAAAGCTCAATTCCCCTAGTCCATTAACAAAGACAAGTTTATGGAAGATGGACATTGACAAGAAGTCCAATGAAGATTAGGATTAAGGTTAATGCATTTTTCATTATTAGGAAAGCCATGAATTAAGATTATTTAATTGTTTTTCTATATGTTATGTTTTGGATGATAACATTCCATAATAACATGTCATATAGAATAAGTAGTGTCACTCTATGCATAATGATACATGTCATTCATTAATAATGAATTTCATTACATTGTTTGAAATTTGTGTATGCTTAATAATATTGGATATCATCTAGATAATATTATAGGAAGCATGCAATTAACAATATGTATGTTTTAAAAGGAAAAACTAATTTTAAAATATTGAGTGGGAGAGGAAAAATTCAAGATAATTTTCCCACGGACTCCATTGTTAGTTTAGTAATAAAATTATATATATACCTCGACTTCATGATACGGTGATGCTCCATTCGGAGGGTATATATATAAGATATTTTATTTAATGAACTTCTTCAAAGATAAAATTGAAATATTTTTCAATCGATTGTTCACCCCAACGGTGACTATTGATATGAAAAATACGTAGATTGAAACAATGGTTATACACTCAACTAAAATTTGTTATTAATCTTCTCAACGAAACTCTGTTAACAAATTTAGGTCCAAAAAGGATAACGATAATTATTTATCATGTCTACACATGAAAGTAAATAATCCAATGGATAATTGAGTCTAGTAAGTGTAGACATGACTTCCCCAACAGATAGCTTGTCAAAGTGGTATTAGATTGTCGTTACAATAAATTAAAATGCATTTATAGTTTTATGCATTTTTGTCATTTATTGTGAATATTATTTCAAATTATTTATGCATGAATGTTTTATTTTTCAGAAAATGTCTTCCATGAGCCCACTTACTATTATTCTAAGTCAAAACAAACTCACTTGAGAGAACTATATAGATTGGAAAAGAAATATATTCATTGTCCTGACTGTTGAAAATTATAAATATGTCTTAACCCAGCCATACCCTCCAGTTCCAATGGATGATGCTCATAGAAATCAGAGGAGACTTTATGAGAAATGGCAAAAGGCCAATGAAATGGAAATGTGCTATATTTTAGCCTCGATTTCTAATATTTTGCAGACCAAACATCAGAACTTGGAGACTGCCACTGAAATAATGGATAGTCTCCAACAGATGTTCGGGCATAGTACTCGCTCCGCGAGACAAGCAGCGCTGAAAGGAATTATGAACAGTAAAATGGGGAAGGGCACAAGAGTTCGTGATCATGTCCTCAAAATGATGGACTATTTGAATGAGGCTGAGATTCAGGGAGCACAAATCGATGATAACTCAAAGATTGACATGGTGCTAAAATCTCTGCCAGAAACATTCAAGGAGTTTAAGGTAAATTATAACATGAACAAAAGAAACATGACCTTAACTGAATTGATGAACGAACTCCATTATACTGAAGAGATCTATCGTGCTGAGAAATCTCAGGGAAGCATAAATATTACTTAAAGAAGTTCATCTTCTGGGCCTAAGCCGAAAGGCAAAAGTAAGAAGAAAGCTGGAAAAAAGAAACCGTCTACTAAGCAAGATGGCAAGCCGAAAGGCAAATGCTTTAAGTGTGGACAGAAAGGTCACTGGAAAAAGGATTGCCCTAAGATTGTGAAATCAGGTATGGGAAATCTTTTTGTAATTGAGGCATGTTTAGTTCAGAATCTTATTGACACTTCGGTGTTGGATTCAGGAGCAACTAATCATATTTGTAATTCACTTTATTGGTTTCAGGAAACTAGGAAAATAAGTGAAGGAAGCGTCAAGCTGCAGTTATGGACATGACAGTTTATGTCAGCAGTGAAAGACTGAATCTGTTTTATTATCTTTTAATAATGAGACTTTAGTTTTGAATAATTGTCTTTATGTTTCAGACATTAAGAGGAATTTAATTTCAGTAGCTTGTTTGTCAAAGTAAGGGTATACTGTAAATTTTGGATCCTCTATTTTTATTTTTCATAGTAAGAGACTTATTTGTTCTGGTACATTGAAAGATAATTTATATCATTTAAGTCCAATGATCCATTTTATGCATGACTTAGTGATCAATAATGATGAGCATACACATTTATCTAAGAAAAGAATTATTTCTTTCAACCAATGTTACCTCTGGCATTTACGCTTGGGTCATATAAACCAAAATATGATACAGAGAATGATCAAAGATGGGCTCTTGGGTCCATTAGAAAATGAATCATTGCCACTCTGTGAATCCTGTTTAGAAGGGAAAATGACCAAAAGGCCATTATCGGCCAAAGGAGTACGTGCAACAGTACCACTTGAATTGGTACATACAGATGTATGTGGACCAATCAATAGACAAGTTCGAGGAGGTTATGAGTATTTCATCACTTTCACTGATGATTACTCAAGATACGGTTATGTTTATTTGATTCGTCACAAGTCTAAAGCTCTTGAGAAATTCAAAGAGTATAAGGCTGAGACATAAAAGTAATTAGATAAGAACATAATGAAACTTCGATCTAATCAAGGTGGTAAATTTCTCTCAGGAGATTTCAAATAGTATTTGGTTGAAAATGGGATTATATCTCAGTTGACTGCCTCGGGAACACCACAACAAAATGGGGTAGCTGAAAGAATAAATAGAACTTTTTTTGATATGGTGAGATCTATGCTTAGTTATTCGTTATTACCAATCTCTTTTTGGGGACTAGCACTGAAAATTACAGTTTACCTCTTGAACTTAGTTTCATCTAAGTTAGTGCCTAAAACCCCAATAGAATTATGGTCAAGTTGCAAACCAAGTTTATGACATGTCCATATTTGGGGATCACCAGTACATGTGCTGAAACCAAAGGCAGACAAAATGAATTCACGTTCTAAGGTTTGTATGTTTGTGGGGTATCCCAAAGGAACAAGGAGAGGTTTATTTTATAGTCCTCAAGATAGAAAAGTGATCGTGAGCACACATTTCACTTCCCTCGAGGAAGACTATATGAATAACTTCAAACCTAAGAGTAAGGTAATACTTGAAGAACTATCAGGTGATCAGGTTGATGCTCAGCTTTCAACGCTTATTACAGAACAATAAGAACAACAACAACCAGATGATCAACACATAATTATCCATGAACAACCATAACTTTTAGAATCTCGTCGTAGTGGGAGGGTAACTAGGTTACCTGCGAGATACATGCTTTTGGGAGAAACCTATACGGCTATCTCAGATGAACATGTACAAGATCCCACTAGTTATAACGAAGTTCTAATAGATAGAGATGTTGAATTTTGGAAAAAGGCCATGAATCAAGAAATGGAATCTATGTATTCCAATAAAGTCTGGGAACTTGTGGAGGCACCAAATGAGGTAAAACCTACAGGGTGCAAGTGGATCTACAAGAGAAAAAGAGGAGTAGACGGAATGCTGGGCACCTTTCCAAAATTTTTTCTAGATTATCAAAACATGTATCAAAAGAATTACCAAATACATTTAAATCATCCATAAAAACCTCAAGATATTTTTCAACCATATCACTAAAAATGCTTAGCATGTACCTTTGAAATGTTGTAGGAGCGTTACAAAGTCTAAAAGGCATTCTCATAAATGCAAATGTTCCAAATAGGCATGTGAATACGGTATTTTCCTAGTCTTCTAATGCTATAGGGATTTGATAATAGTCAGAGTAGCCATCAAGAAAGCAGTAGTAGGGATGTCCAGTCACTCTTTCGATAATTTGGTCAATGAAATGGGAAAATGATATTTTCTAGTTGCATTATTTAATTTTTTGTAATCAATGCACATGCGCCAATTAGATGGAATTTGTGTTGGGATTGGTTCACCTTTTTCATTTTTTACAACAATTATTTCATATTTCTTTGGTACTACTTGTGTTAGACTTACCCATTTACTATTAGAGATATGATAGATAATTCTTACATCTAGTAGTTTAAGGACATCATTCTTTACCACTTCTTTCATATGATGGTTTAGTCTTCTTTATGGTTGACGGGTTGTTTTGACATTTTCCGCTAAGTATATTCGGTGTGTGAAAATTAAAAGATTAATGCCTTTTATGTCTTTTAAGGTCCAACCAAATGCAGTTTTATGCTTTTTTTAGTACAAATAACAACTTTCCTTTTTTATGCATGATCAGGACAGATGTAAGTTTGGAGATAGTTTCTGTCAAATTGGTTAAGGTTTGCATCGTTTGGTTATTGATCGACTCTTATTTTTCAATAAACGAATGCAATGTGTCTTCCATAGTTTTTTCTTGGTGGTGGGACATATGGTGGGTAACTCTGGGGGTTTAGGAAATTTTGACGTGGAGGAACTGGTTGTAAAGGTTATGCATGATTGTCATTTCTCCAACTGAAATTTGGATGGTTTCTCCAACCAGAGTTGTAAGTTTGGGAGTATTGATTTGGATTTGGCCTTTTAAAATTGTCGACGACATTTACTTGTTCATGTAAACTTTCTCTCAGAGCTGGCAAAGTTGGACAGTCTTGCGTAGAATGGTCAGTAGAATCGCAAACATAACATGAGATATTTTAAACAGACTTTACATGATCATTCTTTTTTTACTCTAATGCTGACTTTTCTAGCTAAGGATGCAAATTTGGCTTGAAAATCATGGTCTTCCCTAAGGTTATGCATGCATCCACCAGATGGAGATGGTTGGGGTTTACTTGATGACTCATAAAACTCAATTGTATCCCAATGTTGTGTATTCTCTACTATATAGTCAAGATAGTCTAATGCATCTTCAGGACTTTTATCCCTAAACTCACCATTACACATCATTTCAACGACTTGTCTACCTTAAGATGTTAATCCCTCATAGAAATAAGGCACTAATCTCTATGTTTCAAAATCATGGTGTAGGCAAATGTTAAGTAGTTCTTTAACCTATCCCAACATTGGTAGAGGGTTTCCCTTGGTTTTTGAGTGAATGTGGTGATTTGTCTTTTGAAAGAATTTGTTATGTGGGATGGGAAGGATGTTTTTCAAAAATTGTGCTTGCATTTCAACCCAAGTTCTGATGGATCCTTACTTAAGATTTTGTAACCAATAGCTTTATCCTTTAGTGAGAAAGAAAAAAACTTAAGCCTGATTATATTCATGCTACAATTTTGATCAGTACATGTGTTACAAACTTCCTCAAATTCCCTTAAATGCAAATATGGATTTTCATACTCAAAACCATGAAAAGTAAGAAGAAGTTGAATGATACCAGGTTTGAAATTAAAATGTGATGCATCAAGAGTGAAAACTATGCATGATGGTGACCCTGTTTTAGTAGGATGCATGAAGTCTCTAAGGGTCATAGGCTGTTCATGAAGATTTTGCAAGGCTTGGTCATTTTCGTACTCCGAAAACTTTTCACTTCCTATGTCAGCCATATCTAAGGGTGGTGAAGATGATCTTCTAATTAATTTGCCACTATTTGTACGAGACCAACGACGCATGCAATGCTAATGATGAGTGTTAAACCAACTATGTATAAAACGCTAAATGAAAATTGCATAAAATAAAAATAAACTAGAAATTAAATAAGCAAAAATACGAAATAAAAAAAACAAACTGAAAATAAATAAATTATGTGGTGAAACCAGCCATAAACAAAGAAATTAAAAGAAACAGTTTATGCTGTATTTTAAAACCAGTCATATAATAAAACATAAAATTAAATAAATTAATGTACAAGAATAAATAAACTGAAATTGAAATGCTAGGTGGTAGAGCTGACCATATAAATAAAAATTACATAAATTAACAAAATTTAAATAACAATCAGGCGGTAGAACTGACCATTTAAAATAAATATGTAAAGTAAATTTAAGAAATTTAAAGAAATAAATTCAATTTGGGGACTGATTTGCAAAGGTTTCTGAGCTAAAATGAAGTTTCTCACAAATTTTATGAATAATGTTAAAGTTTGAAAAGAGGAGGGGTGTTAACTAAAGTTTTGCAAAAAGAGAATAAAATAGAATTATGGAAAGATAGTAATGACAAAAAAATATTAAAATAAGATAAAAATAAAGTAAAGACAAAATAATACCAAATTTAAAAAATTCTCCGGCAATGGCGTAAAAAATTTGACACAACTCAAAAGAGTATTACTCCCAAGTATAAGAGTGTCTAGTTATAATATAATCCGATGAGTCCGGGGTCGAACCACAAGGAATTTTAACTCTAATAGTCAATTTAAAACTAAGAAAATTAATTGTGGGGAAAAGAAATTATTTGAAATCAATTTTAAAATATGATAAGGTTCAAGATCCACTCTCTGTATTCAAACTATAATTTTAATACTCTCTCATTTATATTTTGTCTCACTTTTACCAATTAACTATTATATCATTTAATTCTATGTGTGTGGATAAATATAGAATAAAGTATCTAATGTGCCACACTATATTAATGTGTCAACATTATGTCAAAATATCATACAGATCCAAAGAAATTTATAAAATTAACATGACATAAAAATAACTAGAAAATAATAAAATAAACTTAAAAACTCATTTGAGAAAATAATAAAATTTAATAGTTTGAAACATTGAGTTTCACTCTTCACTTCAACTTAATAAAATTAGCCACTCATGTGGAAAAAACAACACAATATTCTTTTTATTTGATAAAATTTTGAAATATGTTACAAAGAAAATTGATACGGACGAAAACAAGAAAAGAAAAGAAACAAAGAAAGAAAGAAATTTTGCAGATACACCTTCTGCTATCACTCTCTCTGAGAACTCAGCTCCCCCTACTTCAGCTCATTTGCCTCCTTTTTATAGGCTACAAATGCTTTAACTTAATTTATTTTATCATTTATTTATTATTTTATTATTATTATTTATATTATCATTTTTTTTTCTAAATGTGTGATGGTCAAGTGGCCATGATGGGCGAGCAAGTTTGAAATTGATACGGACGAGCAACCAAATTGCTTGTTTTCATTCTTTTGTTCTTTTTTTTATTTTTTTATTCATTTTTATTTTTCATTTTTTATTTTATTTTATTTATTTATTTACATCTCCTCAATTGATGAATTTCAAATTGCTCCAGCTGTCCTTCTTTGTTCCCGTTTTCAACTCTAATTCTATCTTTATTCTTGAAAAAAAAATATTTACAAGATAAAAATTAACAAATTACGAATTAATTTAACATAAAATATATTTGGGGAGTATTAAAATAATTTAGAAATAATAAACGCATTAATCAACACAATAAATGTAAATTTAATAATTTTATCCTTATTAAATGTACACTTTTTAGTGTCAATCATGTTCTAAAAAGAATAAAATAAGATTGTCAAATAAGTAGATGATATTTTAGAAATTTAAAAAAAAATTCAACCTCTACTCCCAAAAGCCAAAAATTTAAGTTTTTGCTAGTAAAGAAAAAAATTGCATATTTAGGCTTTACAAGCTCTACTTAAAAAAATAATAACACCAAAATTTTTTATAAGAGTTTATAAAATTAAATAAGTATGTATAACCATTAGATAAGATATACCAAAAAAATACTTAGTAGAGTTAAGGTGTGATTCATTAATTAGGTGCATTTTATTTTTGCACATAATATAATATATTTATAACGTTCATTAAAAGTTAAAAAAATTAAATTTGAATGATGTTGTAACATTTAGGCCTCTTTGGTAGGTTAGCAGCTGTAGCTTTTGAGACATGATACTGAAGTGTTTTGTGAATACTTACTATTGTACCTTGAAAAATAAGTTGATTTTATTTATACTTATATAATAAAATATTTACAATATATCTACTATTTCTATCAAAATTATTATTTAAAAATCATTAATTTTTATTTATAATTATTTTTTCTCACAATCATTATTCAACACTCCATACCAAATATGACCTTAATCGACCTGCCAAATAGGGATATTAAAAAGGCATATTCCCACAACTTTGGTATGGGCCTTTCAGATGAGGGCCTGGACAAGAGCTTAGGAAAAAAGCTCGGGCCAAACCTAAGTTCATTATTTTTAAAAAAATAAATTTATAAATTATAATAATAAATTAAAATTTTAAAAATAATAAAAGAACAAAATAAAAAAGAAAACTTAAATTCATAATTCATATATCAATAATGAATAAAAAACTTAAAATTATGATACTAAACTCTTTTTTAAGTGTTAATTAATTAAGAGAATACTTGAAATAGAGAATGCAGTACTAAAAAGATTAAATTTCTAAACTTTTATTATTTTATTTTGAAATATTTATTTTTTAATTTATTATAATAAATTGATTATTATTAACTGATTTTAAGTTTATGATCATTTTAAAAAAATTTTAAAAAATAAAAATTCAAGCCTAGTCCAAATTCAACCCAAACTTATAATAAACTCAGTCCTCACACTTTTAGGTGCCATTTATTTTTTAACTTAATAATTTAAAGTGACTTAACTTAATTAATTAAGTTATTTAGAGGTGTTTGTTTTTATAACTTAATAAGACTTTTTATATAATTTTGACTTAATAAAATAAGCTAATTTTTTTTAGCTTTGTACTTAATGGAGAAATCTGAATTAAGTCAATTACTTGCTAATGTAAAAAATATCCATGTTTTATAATTTATTTTTCATGTCTATCCCAAAACTCACCCATAGATATTTATCCCACATAAAAATTCTATGTTTTTTATTTCTTATATTATATACGATAAAATTTAAAATTTATGGTATTTTATATATTAAAATTCTAAAATAATTATGTATTCACTTGAATATAGTTTTACTTATAAATGTTAAAATATTATGGTATTTAATATATTATTTATTTGACATTCAAATTTAATAAGGATACAAATGTAAAAGTATATATTTTCAGCTTTTTAAGTTGAAAAAAATAAACAACGTACTTATTTTTTGAGATTTAAATAAATAAATAAATATATTATTTAAATTTAAATATTTAAATTTATTTAAAATTCAGATTAATTCAAATCTATTCAGATTTTAAATAAAAAAAAAACACCACCTTAACCTAATGAACTTGAGCATTGGTTTAAAAAAACCTGATCAAGCCCGTGTTTTAATATCCCCGCTGCCAAGAAATACAGCAAACGCGCGCACTTTTAAAACTGTACGATAATATACCGTAATTGCCCAAAGTTGGTCACGCAATGGCGATTCTTCGTGTCCACGTATTTGCTAAGAAAATAAAGAAACAAATTTCAATCATACATTGCACGCACATACAAACAGAGCCTCACGTGTTTCGTTTTCGCCCGCACAAAATCAGCCCCTGGCCCATACGTGATCCCCAGCCACTCCAAAAAACCCCCCGGCATCCGCAATAGAACTGAAGTAGAGAGAAAAGAATAAAATAAAAATAGAAGAAAAGCAAATCAATTAAAATTAAAAACATAGATAAAGAGTAAATGGACGAGGTCTCAACGGAGCCGGTGGTTCCGGCGGTGAAGCCAGACATGAAGCCATCATCCACAGATACCGCTCCGCAAGAAACGGATGGCGCCGCCGCCTCCGCCGCCGCTGCGTCGACGTCGGAAGTGGGAGTATCGGAGCTGGACAAGGACATGTTGTGTCCGATTTGTATGCAGATAATAAAAGAAGCTTTCTTGACGGCGTGTGGACACAGCTTCTGTTACATGTGCATCATCACTCATCTTCGTAATAAGAGTGATTGCCCTTGCTGTGGCCATTACCTCACTAACAATCAACTTTACCCTAATTTCTTGCTCGACAAGGTTTGCTAAATTCTAATTAATTTCGTTCTTATGAATTAAAATTAATTTGCTATCACTTGCTTACTCTAATTTTGAACTCAATTCCCTGTGACAGAGAACTCAGTTTGTCAGTTGTCCATTTAACCTATATGTTTTAATTGTTATTATGATTTTTTTTAATGAATTTTGTTTTATGTACACTTGTTGTGAATGGCAGTGAGTATTCAAATTAACTATATAGATTTTGATACTTTTAGTAAATTATATATAGGAAAAATGGATTTTATTGCTGTGAATAGAATAGTTATTGGTTTTAATTGTTTGTTTGACAAATAATTTGTATTTTGAAGTGATATTCTACACAATGCAGCTTATTGTTATACGATTTCTCTGTACCACATTTGTAGCTATTGAAGAAGACTTCTGCTCGTCAAATATCAAAAACTGCTTCCCCTCTGGAAAATTTTCGTCAGGCATTACAACAGGTCAGTTACCAATAGACCATGAATTTACATCCTTGAGTATCTTGTTTCTGTTAGCGGTAAAATACTGGTAATGATTGAAAGAAATTAGCGTTGTGCTGGTGAACTTACCCAGTTAGAAGAGAGAAAGAGAAAGAATTTAATATACTTCTATCCAATAGCAGTTCCTATCTGCTGCTGTTGACCGAACACTTATAGTATTGTCTTTTTAATCCGTAGCCGACGTTAACTTTCACTTCTGAATTTTAGTCTTTTTTTGTTATTCACTTGGGATGTTTTCTTGTTAGTCAGGGTTGCGGAGTGTCAGTTAAGGAGATAGACAGCCTCATGTCACTCCTTTCAGAGAAAAAGAGGAAAATGGAACAAGAAGAAGCTGAAAGAAATATGCAAATACTGCTGGACTTCTTGCATTGCTTACGGAAGCAAAAAGTTGACGAATTGAAAGAGGTTTTTTCTTCTAAGTTTGAAACCAGTTAATTATGGCTTAATCACTTTCATCTATAACTGTGTCCTACTCTATTTCTTTGCTGAATACAATTTTTGTTCAATTTTATATTGTTACTTCTAAGGTTTATTTGCTGATTAAACTTTGGAAGTTGGCATATTTAACCATACCGAACTATTGCTATTGATGTTCTGCAGAGACCTTTTAATTATCCTGGTCTTTAATTGTTTTTATGTAACTTTGCCTAAAAGTATATGTGCCTGTATTAACAATTACATTCATTGATTTTCGTTTTTGTTTTTATCTAAAACTTTTGTAGATACAAACTGATCTCCATTATATAAAGGAAGACATAAATGCTGTTGAGAGACATCGGATAGATCTGTACCGTGCAAGAGATCGGTACTCTGTTAAATTGCGGATGCTTGGAGATGATTCTAATACAAGAAAGTCATGGCTTTCATCAATAGACAAGAACAGCAGTGGTATCATCACCAGTTCTCTGAATGCAAGAGGAGGGTCGTCTGCAGGAAGTCTTCAAAACAAGAAAGGGGATGGAAAAGCTCAAACAAACTCTCATGGACATCAGAGGAAGGATTCTTTGACTGGGTCGGACTCACAGTCTCTTAATCAATCGGGTCTGTCTGTTGTAAGAAAAAAGCGAGTCCATGCACAGGTATGTATCCTCCATGGACTAAAGGACAATCTTTGAACTTCTACAGATTGGTGTTATGTGCTATATGTTTTTTACGTTAGATGCATTCGCACCACCTCATTATAATTACATGGTGTTGACCATGTGAATCTCTTTATCCAAGTTCTGAGTCTTGAGCATCATATTGTGGAATGTTCTCATCCTGGGCTGTATGAGCTTCTTGTAACCCTTGGACTTCCCCTTTCCCAAGATGATTTAATTTATAGGCTTGATTAGCTGATACAGTTGTTGCTTGATAACAAGAATATGCACTGGACAGGAATCTTCCCTGATTTTATTTGCATTTTATTGGCAATAGATTGGTTTACTATTAGTGTGTAATTTAAGGGTTTCAATGTTATCTGGTGAGTGCCAATAATTCATTAATCGAACTGCTTAAAACGTGCTGTTTTGCCTATGTGCAGTGGTTTTTTTGTGTGTAAAGTATTTGAAATTTTGTGCTCAAGTCAACTGAACTGGTATTTATCTATTGCCAATATTCAATATTTATGTTGACACATTATGCTTGTAAAAAGAGAGAGAGAGTGGGAGAGAGAGAGAGACCATTGTGGATTGCTCATCACATATTCTATTTCTAGCTTATTCTAAAATTGTTTAGGTCATGACATGCTGCATTTGAAAGTATTTTAGATACATGCACTGCTCAAATCTGCAGGCCTGGGAACATACTCCATATCTCTTTATTTTCCCTCACTGGATTCATTTTCATTCATTTCATCCATTGCCGCAGTTCAATGACCTACAAGAGTGTTATCTGCAAAAGCGTCGTCAGATGGCAAACCAGCCACATATTAAGCAAGAAAGTGATAAAAACATTATACACAGAGAGGGCTATAATGCTGGTCTTGCAGATTTTCAATCTGTGCTAACTACTTTTACTCGGTACAGGTATAAAAGCTGATCTTCATTCCGAGATTTTTCTTTGTTATTTGTGCTATTATGATTCTATTTTCATAACATGTATTTTGTCTTTTTTTCTCTTGTCCGTGAAACAGTCGACTGAGGGTTATTGCTGAACTTAGGCATGGTGATATATTTCATTCAGCCAATATAGTATCAAGGTGAGTAAAAAGTTTTCTTTTCCAATATCTTTTGAGCTTTTGATGCAATTTATTCTCGTTTTCTCCACATGTGTGCATGTTATACATACAATAATCATGTCTTCTTAATCTTAGACTCCTGACCATGTGCTTTTATTGCAGCATAGAATTTGACCGCGATGATCAGTTGTTTGCAACTGCTGGTGTTTCCCGACGCATTAAGGTCTTTGACTTCGCATCGGTAAGATCTTGATTTGCTGGTGTCAAACTCATTGTTTTAATTGTTCAGAGAGTTGCTAGTCACAAGTGAGAACATGTCTAAGAGACATGGTTAATGTCATACTTTTAGGCTTTAGCACAAGATAATTTTCCTAATTTCTCTGATTAGAGGGTTTGCATTTGACTATTAAAAAAAATGTGGGAATAAGGGGTATCCTTTAATTTCAGTGGTTAAGAATGTTATTTGATTGATTTTATATCTTCTAAATTCTTCATCTTTATTGCAAATTTTGGTTTCTTGTCAAAAAAATATTTTCCAAATTCTCTGATTAATACTTGTATGCCATTTTATAATTTATTTTTTGGTAACCAATTTTAATGAACCATTATCGAAACATATGTGAGACATTCAGTTTGAAGAAACCTCCTCTGTAGGATCTGGTCATCACTCAGTAGAAGTCAGTTTTAATGGCTGTTGTCTGTGCTTTGTAATTATGTGTAAAATGTTGTTTCCATTTGGCAGTTAGTGTTTCCTCTCATAATGATTGGAGGAACATCCTTGGGAGTTGGGGGAGATTTTCTCTCTGTTTGATCTAGCTAGCAACACATTGACATTGATCTTAACATTGGTTACTTTGCTCTTTTCTAATGCATAAATCTGCATATGAATTTTTCATCCTCTGTCTTTGACTGGTTGGTTAACCATTGCAAATTTGCATGCTGTCCAGGTTGTGAATGAACCTGCAGATGTACATTGTCCTGTCGTGGAGATGCCAACACGTTCTAAACTTAGTTGCTTGAGTTGGAATAAATTCTCAAAAAATCGCATAGCTAGTAGTGATTATGAGGGAATAGTTACTGTTTGGGATGTAACAACTCAGCAGGTAACTGTATTTTATAATTGATGTGTGGTTAAGGTTTAATCTTTTTATGCACCTGCACATTCTTCATGTTTAAATTTTTACAATTCTAGTTATGTGCTTATCTCAATAACTTTCAGTTTATATCACACATACATGAACCTCTGTGCAGAGTGTAATGGAATATGAAGAGCATGAAAAACGTGCATGGAGTGTTGATTTCTCACGCACAGAACCGTCAATGCTTGTATCGGGTAGTGATGATTGTAAGGTACTCTATTAATTTTCATATCTTTAACCAAGAATTTCTTCATGCTTTGAGATCCATAATGCACTCTTACATTTAAAAGATAAAGCAAAGGGATATACAAGAAGGGATAGTGCAGTTACCAGCCTTGCCAATTTTTAATCACTGTTTTAAATTTATGCTGGGGTTCGTCTGAGGGCAATGTGTGTCTTGCCTTAATTACACTTCACTGGTGGCATTGTTACTGTTTTTTAGTAATATGTTCCTCCTGTTATAATGTTGTGACAAGTTTGAGCTTTTCACCCCTTAATTTCGAGCTTTTGTCTCTTGACATGTGGCCATGGCTTAAGGGAAGGTCAGTTGAGTAAGAATCAAAATTGTGTTAAGGATCAAAATTGTTTGGGTACATCTTATCTGGTGGCAAAAGATAGAGCTTTGTTTTTACAGTTTACAAGATGTGCCCAACTATCCATTTCTATCTGTCTATATGCCCACTGTTCGCCTTCTTCCTTTTTTTAGTTTGAGTGGAGAATTTTGCTGCATAGTCCATGTTGCTTCTGAACTTTTCAGATAATCAAGTTTTGGTTGGTCTAAAGCTACATTTAAGTTGAATTTTGCTTTTAACAGGTTAAAGTTTGGTGCACGAGGCAGGAAGCTAGCGTTCTTAACATTGACATGAAAGCAAATATCTGCTGTGTGAAGTATAATCCCGGATCTAGCAATTACATTGCGGTATGAGTGTTTTACTTAAGGATTAATGGATATGTATAATATTTAATCACTTATGTCCTAAATATTTTATCATCAAGGAGCTGATCTAGGCTTTTACCCTTAATGTAAAATTGTGCACTCAACAGACAACGACCAAGAAAAAATTATTCTAGTTTTATGCACCAATGTGATTTTGTCCTTTGTGCGCATGTGCATTTATGAGTAGTGCTCTTTGAAATCCATTTATGGGATCCCTCAGTGTTTGGGAAAGGCAAATCGTTAGTTCATTGTTGTTGAAAAACTTTAACATGATTATTGGAGCACATAATTGCTAAATATTTTGTTGATAATTATTTTTCAATGGAATTTAGCAAAAAGGTTTTGTAGTTTACTCTCAAAGTAATAGGTTGGAAAAACAAGTGCATTTATAGATCTTCCATATTGTAGCTTGTCATTATTAAGTGTTGTGATAATGGTCTCATTCCTTATCCAAAATAAAGCTGTGATAATTTGCATGCACCTGTTTTTTCATGGCAAAAGGATTCTTGAAGTGAAACCATCTCTGCTTTCCAGGTTGGTTCGGCAGATCATCATATCCACTATTATGATTTAAGAAATATCAGCCAACCGCTCCATGTGTTCACAGGGCACAAGAAAGCTGTTTCATATGTGAAATTCTTGTCCAATGATGAGCTTGCTTCTGCTTCTACAGACAGCACACTAAGATTATGGGATGTGAAAGAAAATTTGCCGGTGAGTAATAACATGCTTTTAATAAGAATATCTCTTAGATTATGCCTTCGTCACAATATGTCAAAACTAGCTTCTAGACTTCATTCTCATTAATCAAACTGATAGAAGCAAATTACGGTGCACATGTCAAATCATTAACAGGAAATTTCAATGTAAATCATGTTATAAATAATTTTTCTTCATTCAATGCCTTTGTTGAAACTTCCAAATTGTGGTGACACTGTAATTGAAACTGTCTAATTTAGTAGTTTCCCGTATCTAGGTGTTTCTAAGCTTCAACATACCTTCAACAATGGTTTATATATAACAAAGAAGACTTCTAAAAAAAATTTAAATGAATAAAGCAAAGAAGATTATGAATTGTCTTTGGCATTTTATCATCCTGTATTTCTGCTTCAAGAGATAGATTCACTCTTTTTTGCATCTGGTTTGCTGATGGTTTGTCAAGATATCAGTTATTGCACTGAGTCTCCGTCCCATTGCATCTTCTCTTCCCATAATATTTGGGATGGAGGGTAAGGCATGGCTAAGATGAATTTCATCAAATTTAGTACAGTGCCTTAGTCTAACTTTTCCAGCAAAGGAGAAAAAAGAGTTTGAATTATCGGCCAATAAGAAATTCTCTTGTTTCTTTGCAGAGTAATTATCATTAATTCCTTCGCCATTTATGATCTGTATTCCCCAGACATTGATATAATTTATGTATTATGAATGTTGGGTGGAAGGCTACCTAATGTTGTATCTGAACATGCTATGATTAGCGACATTTGCAGATGTTATTGGTTGAATGTTTTCGAAGAAAACTAGGTTGGGAAACTCTTACTAATTAATTGGGTCTGAGCAAGTATAGTTGATTTCCATTTTTTATCTTTACAGGTTCGTACCTTCAGAGGCCACATGAATGAGAAGAACTTTGTTGGTCTGACGGTAAATAGCGAATACATTGCATGTGGCAGTGAATCAAATGAAGTATACGTTTACCATAAGGTAAGAAATTCATGGCAGTCAATCTTCATACACTCACGTCCCCACTCACCCCACTCTCCCCGCTTTCCCCCCTTCCCCTGGGCCCAGGAAACTAACTATAGATTTTGAATCAATGTGCAGGAGATCTCAAAGCCTGTAACGTGGCATAGATTCAGTTCACCTGATATGGATGATACTGATGAAGATGCAGGATCTTATTTCATCAGTGCTGTATGTTGGAAGAGCGATAGTCCTACAATGCTAACTGCTAACAGTCAAGGAACAATAAAAGTGCTTGTACTAGCTGCATGAGTAAGTTAGAAGAAGAATAGAAAAATTGAAAATTGAAAATTGAAAAAAGAAGTGGAAGTTATTGAAATTCTCTCTTGCAATTGTTGGTGACTGCCATGATTATATTTTCTGTAAATATCACTGAAGTGTGAATAGAAAGTTGTCGTACTTATAGGCCATGGACCCCATGGTTCAGTAAATTTCATAACTTTGCTGAAAATTACATGTACCTGCATCTCTGAGTAAGCATAAATTTTATTATTTTGCTGAAAATTACATGTAGCGCCATCTCTGAGTAGCATTTAACTGCTGATTAATGTTGTATCAAACCTTCCCGGTAGTGCAGTACAAAATTTAATCTGCCGGTAACATTCTATTCAATCCTTTTTGGGTGTTTTTGTTCGAGCTATGCTTAGTTATTGCTTATTATGTTCTTGCAGAATTATTCCCACATATAATTCCGTGAATTTTGAATTCCTTTCAATTTCAAGCAATTGTTATTACGTACATAAAAATGAGCCAAGATCATAAAACTTCCCGAGGTAGAAATTGAAAACCATAAATAGGAGACACTTCATTTTCGTTATTAAAAAAATTTAAAACGAGGATAAGAGGAAGCATCCAACGGCTAATATATTTCCATATACCAACAAGGAAATTTCAAATTATATTAGTACGTAGAGCTTATTCAAAACAACATCAGTGCATTACATGTTCATGACAAATGTTGTAAAATAAAAACTTGTTATGCTGCTACCCTATCCACATGATCATGATCATGGAGAGAAACAAAAAGAATGGGATAGAAAAAGGAAGAGAAGCCTCCACGAAACCGTGAAGCTCTTTTTGCTTTGATCCTTTGAAAGGTTTCTTGAACCTTTTGAAGGTCGACAAGAGTGATGATGACCAAAGGTCACCATGTCTTTGGACTTGCAAGGTCAAGAAAACTCGAACGACCTTCGTAAGGTTCAAAGAAGAAGGGAGGAGACGCAAGAAGAATAAGCTCAGGAGAGATATCGCCACAACATCTACAGCACTGATTCTACTGTATCGCTAAAATCTTGACCTAGTTGAACTATGAAGTAGATAAGTTTGAAAAGGAAGGCTTCGTAGTGCACCAACGGAGACAGAGCCATGGCTATGACCCGGAGTCAGTGTGTGAGTTGACCCTTTGAGAGAGCAGTGGCAAGACAAAATGAAAAAGATGGGTGTTGATATTTATAATCAAAGCCTCTGCCATGTAATGCCTGCTAGCTCTGCCTCTGCGTGTGAAGAAGTAAAGGCTAAGGTATAATTGGCTGTTCAAAAAACACAAAGGGGAGTTGATGTGTCATTTTCCAAAAAGCATTCCAGGATAGAAATAGATAATGAGAGTTTGTTTGTTCCCTTGGGATACCACATAAAATTTTCTTTTTATTTTTATTCTTATTGTTATTGTTGTCGTCTCAAAAACTATTTTATAATAGTGTGATGTTAAGAATTACAAATATTTGTATAATTTTATATAAAAATTTTTGTATTATATTTTCCTTGTATTCATTTTGGATGCCTTTGGCAACTCATTGAAGCATTTTTTTTTTAATACAAAACCATGTTTGGCTACAATTTTTAGCCACATTGTACCGTATTAAGAAGATGACTAATCTAATGAAAAAAATATAAAATATTTCATGAGGGAGTATAGTTTAGGTTATATTGCATTAAAATACTATTCATATTTTAAATGTAATCATTTCACTTTTATTATTCAATAATTTGTAATAAATTTTTAAATTTATTAAATAATAACTTATATTTATATTAAATAAATCTATTTTAAATAATAACATAAAATATAAAATATCAATCAACGATAATATATTATTTTACTTTTATTACATGAAATCATTTTTATTAATTTACTTTAAATATGTAAAAAGTACTAAAATACTAAATTTTAAAAGTAAATTTAAATTAAATAATTATTTTTTGACATAAATAAATTAAAATTATTTTAAAATTTTAATATTATATTACATCGTATTGTATTATATGATATATTTCATTTTATTTATATTTATAAAATTATAACATTATACTATTTGATAATAGTATATCATTAAATTATTTGTATGTCATAAAACTTAATATATAAAAAATAATTATTTAATAATTAATTTCACAAATTAATAGTATAATACTACATATTAATAAATTTCAATAAATACTAATTTAACTTTAATACTAATATAAAATAATATTACAAAATAATACTATACAAAATCAATAGTATACCAAACATTGTATTAATTGCATTACAATATAATGCAATACACTATGATATAATACAACCAATACAATAAAATGCAATTTAGTGTGTCAAACGCACCATTAGTCATTTCACTCATTTGAAGGCTTGTAGTTTGTAATGTTTTAACCCAATTTTGCTGAAAATAAATCGTATTTTCGTTTAAATAAAAGAAAAAGGAAAGAAAAACAAATTATGGGTTTCATTTAATTAATTTGTTAAAATAGGGGGCAGTATTGAGGCGTTTGACCAGTGAATTTAAAATTTAACATACTCATGAAAGAAAAAAGTGTGGCCACCAATAGGATTAAACAAAATTTCAGCTGCTGCATGAGGCAGTGGGAAAGGGAAAAGACATGAACAAAACCCTAGGAATTTTAGCTGCAAATGGGTATCTTCCCCAAGCTTTAACTTTGTATGACTGTTCCCTTTGTCCCTCTGTGTATTTTTTTTTTTTTTTCCCCAAATTCATACAGAACAAAAAGAACCCAATACCTTATTTCCCATGTCGTATGTAATAATTAAATTTACACACACAGAACAGATAGCAGTTTCAGAAATTGGGACCTCCATTATTTGTTGCAAGTCAATCTCAGCAATGGGCCTCTGCCCTCCTCATTGATGATGCAATAGGGGTAACAAACATTTCACCCTTAGTTAAAAAGCCCTTTTTTTTTTTTGGTTTTATAAGACTCTTAGCAAAAGCTGAATGTACCCACAATGCCAAATCATTCAGAAGAATCATACCATGTATTTAATGTTTGACAACAATAGTAGCTAGGGTGGTAGGGTTTGGTGTGATCAGTTATTCACACAGCAGTTTTGGTGTTATAATACTGGGGAACCCCTTAAAAGGTACATAAAAATAGAAATGAATAGCTTTTTTTACAGGCATGCTTGAATAACACCCACCAGAGGGTTAAGTGACCACAGAGACAGACATTTATTTATCACAAAGTCATGATGAGGTTGGTTTGTCATCTTATGTTACCCCTTTCATTTCAATTTTTGGGGTCCCATTTCTTGCATGTCTAATTTGTCAAATTGGTCGGCAGACTTTGTCTTAATCTTCCAGAGAGTGAAGCATACTCACAGTTTTCACCTTTCACCAACCAAACATACTCTTTGAAATTTAAAATCCATTTTTCATCTATATTTACTTTGATTCTAAAACACCCTTGATTTTTTTTATTGTTATTATTTCTTTATTGTTTATCAGTTTGAGTAATGATACAGTCACAAATTCTTGTACAAATTTATTTTGTACAAACTGATGTGCCATGATAAGATTGATTGAATTAAATATCACTTGGCCCACATGATTTATTTTTATTATTTTATGTTTTCATTCAACCATTCTTATCATGCCACATCAGTTTGTACAAAATAAATTTGTACAAGAGTTTGTGGCTGTATCATTACTCTTATCAGTTTTATCACTCTTAAAATCCAATGTACGGTCTCTTATTTATTTCCTTTGGAGCCTTGCTTCTTATTCTCAACATTAAAAAAGTTTTTTCAGTGATAAATTTCTAAATGATAATCATTGACTTAAATTAACATGTCTAAGGATTATAGTCTAAAAGTAGTTTCAAGCGCGTAGAAGTGAATTATTGTAATTGAAAGAAAAATAAAATATTTTAAATTTGAGTAAACAAAATTGATAGACGAGGAGTCGTATAGCACAACTCATAATTAACTAAGGGTTATTAATAAGTAATAAGAAAATTATTAGTCATCCACCTTAAATTTATTATGTTATAAGATATGCTGGAAAAATTTAAATTTGTTTAATTTTTGGCCCTATGTTTGTAGTTTGCATCAATCGTCTATCAAAATATTAACTTTCACTTGTAATTAAGGACATCACAAGAGGAATTTAGATATTTAACATGCTAAATAGAAAATAAATTATAGTGTGGACTAAAATGATGAATTCAAAACTTGGAGCAATTAAACGGCATCATTTCTGGCTGTTAATGTGCTTCAAGTTATCACGAGCTGATCATGTGAACAACTTAAGGATCAAAACGACAACGTTGGGTGATGTTTTAATCAAGGCTTAAGTAGCGCATGTGAGGAGAGAATCAAATTAGCTATAAAGTCGTTATCCACGTGGCAGCATTTTGTGCAATCTGGGTTTATTATCAGCTGTTATATAAGTCGATTGATGAGGCAATTTCAGGATTAATTCTAAGAGCATTCTAGAGAGATTTTAGAGAGAGAGTGTGTGTGTGTGTTATCTTGTACTTTGTAATCTTTTTTGCAATTGCTCTGTAATTTCTTTTGAATCATCAATAAAGCCCATTCTAATGGCTTCTCCTGTTAATGTAGATTGTGCATTCTTACACAATCAAACCACATAAATTGGTCTTCTTTGATTGAGTGTTTGCTTCTTAATTCAGTTCAATTGATTTGTGTTTTTTTTCTTTATTAATGCCATAGAAAGGAGTTGTTAATCATTGAATCATCTAGGCTGATTTATTGATTCATAAGCATCTTGTATTGATCTTGGGCAGTGATCTTGGACAGTGATTGAATTGCTTGCAAATCTATAGTTTAAAATATAAATAATAAATAATAAATATTTTTTTATAACCAATATTCAATTGAATCATTTAAAACTATAATTTCTTCCTTAATTAAGAAAAAATTCTAATTCATCTTCACAAATTTACATAATCAAACTTAATCTATAAATTGTTCTAAACACTAATTTATAAACACCCAATCAATCCAATCTTAAAACTCAATTTCATAATTTAGAAAAGAAAAGACTAATTTTCTTCTCAATTTATCTTTACAAATTTATATACTTAAATCCAATTCACAAATTACCCTAAACCATAATTCATAAAACACCTAGTCAGTCCAATCCTTAAGTTAAGGTGGATGGTTGATAATTTTTTAAAATTTTATTTTATTGTTTATGGTGCTATTTCAAAAAAGCCTATGAATTCAAGGGTAAAATAATCAGTTTGCTTAAATTTTGTTAAATAGTTTAAGGGTGTTAACTTTTTTTGTGGACGACTGATATAAATTATAAACTTAGTGTGAAAATTAAATACAATTAATTTTTTTATAATATTTTTAATAATAAGATAAACTTAGGATGAATGACTGGTGATACTTTGGGATGAATGGCTGATGATTCTCTTATAGCACCACTCATTTGAAAACACTCCCCCCATTTTGATGAAAAATTGTTAATAGTTGGTAAAAAAATTTGGGCCTGAAACTTGATTGTTTTAATGGACATTTTACAAAGCCTGAGCCTGGGCCAACTGGGTTTTCTCTAGCATGAAGCCTTTTGAAGAGTTCGAACGGCCACGAGATCCAAAATTGGAACAACAAAACATAAAGCGGGCAGAATAATAATAATCTGATGAAATATTTTTCAATTATGGAATTCGATTTTGACGTTCACAATTACCATTAAGCAATTCTCTCTAGCAACGTGACCCATTTTTTGAATTTAAAACATTTTAGAGGAATATTTTATATGAACATGATTTTGAGCTTGATTTCGAAACCCTAATCTCTGCTGTATGGTTATGTCTCCACTTTGGGATTAGAGAAATACATCGACACTACTCGCTTCTATCTACAATCTATTTTACCAATTATAGAAACATTCACAAACTCAGTCGTTACATCATAATTACGTAAACCAAAATTTAAAAATTAAATAAATTAATTAAAAAAAAAACTGAAGCAATTATTTCTTGTTCATTATTCGTATCGCACGTGCGAAATTTGACGTGGCTATGCCAGCTTTGTGCTTCACATGAATAATGCACTCCCCAGGGTCAAAAGCTTTCTGGCATTTGCGTGCAAAGAACAACATTGCATGCTCACGTCATATGCATGGATCGCCCCAAAAACAAAAAACAAAAAAAATTGTATATTTATTTGATTTTGATATTAATTTTTAATTTTATTTTTTTTAGGGTTCTCGTCAAACTTGGGGCATCTAGTCATTTGCTTCAATATTAGCCCATGATTTAGACCATGTTAATTTTTTTTTTAAAAAAAAAAATTGAATGTCTTTCCTTTCAATTGAAATATGCTTAATTTTGACATTCTCACCTTCATCGCTCGTCACCAACTGTGTGTGTGTTACTTGCCGTAGTTTCCATAGCGAGCAAACTAAAGTCAAGACTCAACTACTTCTAAAGTCTAAACCAACGCATGCAATTATTGTCTTGTGATGCCTTAATTTTGACATTTTATTGGATACTTAGTATGTCCATTTACGATGTCATCAAAATTAAGTATCATTTTTAGAACTATCATCCCCTGCACACAAATCATAGATTTTAAACCGTATTTATTTATTTATACACGCTACTCTCAAATTCATATTTTAAAATGCACGAGCTGATGTCCAAGGTTAGAATTATTTCCCCATTTATTGTGTCTTCGATCGACGAATAAATTAAGCATTTGTTAACCTAAATTCTTTCGTTTCTATCCTAAATTTTATGAAATAGTCTTTACTTAATCTAAAATAACCATTGTAAGTCAAACTTTGTTCGGCGATTCTAGCCATGATACATTATAAACAAATCAGTAGAAAATCTAATAAAGATCGTTTGACAAAGCCCTCACGAAAAGCAAACAAATGCTGGCACTTCATCAAGTCATTACAGGGAGCGAGGTGTTGTTTTGTCTTTGAAAACCAAAAAGCTCAAGCAAGAAAATGGAACCAATCACGCTTCCGAAAGTCAAATTTAATTTGCATGCAAAACTAATGAACCTTTATCGATTCGCTTCCTTGATCTCAAGTCAAAATAAATTAATTTTAAACACCAATCGAAGAATAACTTAACAGTGCAAAATCTTTGTTTTCTTTTTATTTCAGTAATATTCATTAACTCAGTTCTTGGCTTTTCTTTTCTTTTTTTTTTACTTTTGCTTCTAGAATCTTTTATTTTCTTGGCCCTTCCTCGACTTGAGAAAAGATATGTACTCAAGCAAAGTAGAAGTAGAAAAAAGAGAGGGTATGCGGGAGACAAATGAAATTTTTTATTTTGTAATTTACGTTTCAAATCAATTTCAAGATTTGACCTTCAAGGTAAGAAGAGACTACCTAATAACATTATATATGTTACCACAATTCTAAATTTTTCTTTGCTTTCATTTACAATTTACTTCCATATTCTAATAATGAAAAAAAAAAAATTTTGGGGGGGGTTTACAGATTTCAATTAGTAAAAGCTGCATCTCATTGTGAAATTTAAGTATGAAAAATGTTAGAGACAGCTTACGGTAACAAAAAGAAAACTTATTAGAATTTTGTAACTAATAACTTGAAAACTGCAACTAAAAACTTCTAGTTGTTGTAAGGGTTTAATGAACAAATAAAATGAAGGTCTTGGTCATATAATTTTTAGTGTGCAAACGTGTAGGCAACCGTTGGCTTCAGGGTATTCATTCATACACGTCTAAAAAGAAAGGTTAACCAAACTGAATTCTAATCATATTTTATCTCCTTTTAGAATTTTTTTTTTTTTAAAAAGCAAGAGTTATGTCTTTAATTAGGTATTAGGTTGAAATCAAAATCGTCCTTTTTCAGTGTGGGTGCCCTTATTTATTTTTCATCCGAACACGCTTTTAAACCGTATGATTTAATAGAGTTATATATATAGACACACAAATATATGTATGTAGGTATGAATGAATGAATATGTAATCGTCATTTTTCAATTATTATTTTTATTACTTTTTAATTTGGTCGGTTCAGTTTTCTTAGCTAAGTGTATCTAGCTAGTTGTATGAAAATTGCCTTAATCAGATTTGGTGGCGTGAGTTTCCACAGTGCATTCCACCACGTACGCATACATAGTGCATGAAAATGACTTCATTAATTCAACATTAAGAATTATAATATAAACTAAACTTCTTTAATTAACATCCCAACTTTTAACGAGATCCACAAATCGCATATTAGTTAATTAATATTAGAATTCCATTAATCTGATTAAGCAAAGAGTCCAAGCGGTGGTGATGCTCCAAAAGCTCTTTTTTTTCTTTTTTCTTTTTTTGCCGACATTTAATATAAGCCAACAAATTTGCTCAGTGCGATTTTAGCTAGGTGACCTACTACTGTAATGGCAATTTGAATCAAGAAAGCAAAAACATTAATTAAAAAAAAAAGAGAAAAGGTTTCAAGTTGAATTAGGTGCTTATTATGATGATAACATACTTGTAAAGTGCTTTTAAGAATTTGATTAAAGAGGTTGACTCAATACTCTTTGAAGAGAAAATTAAAGGAGGCCGTCAATTTCTATTAGAATACTTAATTGTAACCATAAATTATTATTATTCTTATTCTTGTTATTATTACTAAGATGAAAATATATTCTTAATGCTTTAATTTTATCATTACAAGTATCTTTCGCTGATGCTGAATTTAGAAAATATTTTGTCCTGTCATACGAGTAACTTTCACTTTGATGCCATTGCCCTTCCACTATATATAGTATATAATTAACAAAACAAATTTTGAACATTTACTAGTTAAAACCATCACATATAAAAGTTAAAGAAAACAAAAATAAGAAAATCCCCAAGTTGTTTAAAAAAAGGGGTTTTGTTTGGTATCATCATCAAGGTAATTCGATTTTGTAAAATTAACATCTATATTGTCGAGTGCATGAAATGAAACAACACAAAAACACTTCAGCAAGTTATGTAAATTTAAGAAACTTCCAGAAATAAATTTGTCAATTGACTGAAGGTTCTAAGCACTTAATAAGCAGCTTAATCTTGTGTCATTGAAGAATCTTACAAAAGTTTACTCATCTTGCAATTTTCCGAATTCAAACCTTTCGGCTTGCACTAGCACTAGCAGAGGAAAAATTCCATCCCCATGATTTTTGGGAAATTTATAAAAATAACCATAAAACTTTTGCTATTTTCACAATTAACTTTCTCAACTTTTTTCTATCAACATTAGCCAAACACATATTTTTCTCCCCAAATTACATTTCTTTACAAACCAAAAGCAACTTTCTTTCTCCCCTTTCGTCAAAACAAAGGCAGCTCTCCACTCTTGAATCATCAACCAATGGCGACGGCAAAATGTAACGATAAAAGTAAAATCTGATCATATTATATCTGAATCCAACACTAATCGGCATCACATAGTAGTATGAGTTATTTTCTGAACTTGCTCGAGAGTTTCAGTGAACTGCGAGTCGTGGGTAAATCTGGCGACAGGCAGTGGTTCAACATTCCCAAAACAACACACTCTCAAAACAACAACCACCACAAACACCACCACCACCACCACCACCACCATTATTCTCAAACTACAACCACTATTATTCTAAAATTTCATTTTAAATTAATGAAAATAAATAAAATAGCCAACCTAGGTTTTGTTGAAGGTGTAGATGGTAGATCGAACGCCGACGAGGGCTGATGTTGTCGCCGACGATGAGAGTTTCTTCGGTTTGGGAGAGATGGGTAAAAGAGAGATTATTGGGGGAGAGATGAGAGAGAGGGGTATTTTGGTCTCAAAGGTTTTTTTATGGCTAATGTTGATAGAAGTTTGTTTGAGGGGTTAAGATGGAAAAAGCCAAAAGTTTTATGGTTATTGGTGTAAATTTCTCATGATGTTTCTGTAAATCTTTTGTGCTTTATTTTATTTTATTTCATTTTTTCTTGTTTTGGGTGGTCGGGTCAAGCTAGTACCGTCAAGCGAAGGCTAGCAGCCTACATTTTTTCAGTACTGCTAAAGGTCTGTTTTACCCACTCGAACATTCGTTGCCCGACCTGAATGTGTAAATTTTGTTAAACAAGATTAAACACATTTCATTAAAGTCTAAAAGATACCAACCACAATCGAAAATGATCAATTATCTAATACCAACCACAATTCAAAATGATCAAATTATCTATCATTTTATTTTGGGACTTTACAAAAGCATTTGTCTATTTAATTTAGAATTTTGTTGTCTAATCTCGTCTGGCAAGTACAGTTAAATAGTTTAATATTTTATTGTAACATTGTAATCAATCAATACTGCTAGGGTTGGCAAAATCCGAATCCGGATCCGGATGTATGATGCATCTGGATCTGGATCCGCATTTACATTTATACATCTGGATCCATAAATTTTTTTTGTAGATCCTCATCCAGGTAAAATCCAAAATGGATGCGAGCGGATATTCCAGATATCTGGATCCGCAAAAATTAAAATTTGATAATTTAATATATAATTTAAAATTTTAACAATTTACATAATAATTACCTAATGACATCAAATGAAATTCAATCATAATTCAACAATTAATGATTCAACATAAATAACATACAAACAACATCATAAATCCAATACCACAATATAAATCAAACATAAAAAATAACATAAATTCAAGTACACCACCATTAAAGTCCGCAAATAAAAACACTATAAAGCCATGGAAATTCCAAGCTTTGAATCCAACACATCATGCCTCTATATCGGCAATCAACAGGACCTTCCATTCCTTCATCATTCATAATTTGTTCTGCAAATCATTTAAGCGGCTCACAATCTAATAATGAAACATATAAAAAAATTCATTAAGTGCTCTATTAGTGCAAAAATATTTAAATATATGAATAAATAAAATAAGTGTTTTTACCTTTGATTTTAGTCCAATACCAATTTTCAGTACACATCAATGCTTTCACAGTGTTTTGATGAAGTCTATTACAATTAGCACTCAAATGCCTACCTTCGATGCTAAAAGCGAACTCAGAAGCAACAATAAACATAGGAATTGCCAAGAAATCTCTAGCAACCTCAGCAAATATCGGATATTTTTATTATTCTTCCACCAGGATAAAATATTGAAATTGCTAGTAGTAGGCAAAACTCCCTCATCTAGGTAGGTCTCCAACTCAGACTTAGCTTGCTTATAATTGACTTCTTTGGAAACAAATGAGTCTCATTCACCGGCCATACTTGAATCCTTAAAAATAGGAGTTTGTGACATACCTCAAGAAGAACTCTCCGTCTTAAAATCTCCTCCATCTTTACTTGCTGCATGATTTGATTCATACTCTTTCATTACTTCACTGAGAAGGTTAAATATCTTTTCAGCTTGATAGGCAGCTTCATTTCCATAAATCTTAGGAAAAAGAAGTGAACCATCATCCTCTTAAACCTAGGATCTAAGATATTCCCTATGGCCAACACTCCATGAATAACATCCCAATATTTCTCAAACTTGGCAATCATATTTTTGGCCATTTGCATAATCCCCACATTAGGTGACGTCTTCCATGAATTCATTAACAATCTAATCCCACAAATTTTAGGAAAACATAAATTAGGGTGGGATATCGAGATCCAGAAACAATTTCTGTCAACATACAAAACAAATCCAAATGAGCACACAAAACCTTTGCCAAATCCCACTCTGACTCATTAGACAAATATTTATACTATTTATCAAGCCTACTCAACCAAACAAATGCATCTTTATACAACAAAACAATAGTGAGTATTAAGTAAGTTGAATTCCATCGAATCTTACAATCAAGAACTAAACATTATGCCTCTTTAATACTTATTTGGTGCACTACATCCTCAAAATTTTCAACTCTTCCAGGTGTAACAATCCAATAACTGACACTATCTCTTATATTTTCAACACCTTTGTCCATCACAGACATCCCATCACTCATAATCAAATTCAAGATGTGAGCACAACAATGCATGTGAAAAATTCTCCCACCTAAAATCAATGAACTTGGCGAAAATTTATCCAACAATATATTAATCATCACATCATTAACAGCACAATTATCCATAGTCATAGTTGACACTTTCCTATCAATATTCTAATCCATTAAACAATCATACAGAACATTACATATTACTTCACTCTTATGTGAAGCTGACACATATATAAATCTAATAATACAAAAAAAGAATAATGTAATTAAAATCATTAAAATGCGTTAATATTAAAATAAACATAATATAAATATTAAAAGTGTTATCTCATAATGCAACTCTGTAACACCCATATGTTGTCAATATAATGTGTCATAATAATCATATATTTTTTTGGTTACTAGTTGTCCACATATCTATAGTAATTACAATTTTAGTCTCACAAGCATCCAATAATTCATTGTCTTCGACACCTCAACATCATAAAGCTTCAAAATTCCATTATTGATTGTTTTTTTACTTATCGTATCAAGTGACGCTTGAAAGAACTTCATCAAATCACTAAACCCTTAATATTCAACAAATGAAAGTGCAAGCTCATGCAAAATGATCATTGTTGCAACAGTAATCCTCACGATTGCCATATCACATTTTATTTTAGAATAACTCTCAACTGTAACGGATCCAGCATTTTTCTTGGCAAGAAGCATTTGGCCAACATCCTTGAAATTCTTTCTTAAACAACTAGTATAATAATTTTTTAAGTGTGTAGTCCCACTAGAATAATGTCCTGTCAATATTTTACTATGATAGTTGCAAACTACTTAATACTCCCCATTCGCGTCTTTTTACCTCTTGAAATAATTCCATACATCATAAGTTAGCCTACCACCACTAGATTGTGCTGATGTAGACCCTTCCGCTATACCCCCACTGTCATTACCTCCTTTTTGTTTGACACCACGCACACAGCCACAACCACGACTACAGTGGCCACGACCACTACCAATTTCTACATCCGATTCAACTTCAACAACATTGTCATTTTCAAGTTCGCGGACATCCTCCGATCTAACATCCGTATTATTAACGCTACTTGGAGAGAATGAAAATTTATTTTCTTGTTCCTTTTCGGCCATGTTCAACTAATCCCAAAACCTAATTAAAGTAATTCGTAAAGTGAGTTAGCATATGTGAAAAAAATGAGATTAAGCATTTACATTATATTGAAAATTAATGCATTTAATTAAAATAATTAAACAAATCAGCAAAGAAAATTAATCAAAAATAAATTAAATTGAATCAGTAAGGAATTTAAATTAAGCTAGCAACATTTTCAAGTTTAAATAGATTTACATTAGATTAATCTCATTAAATACAATCAAACAATTAACCACAATACCAAAATATTAACCAAAAAAAGTCATGTAATAAATAGAAAGAACAGAAAATTAATAGAAACAAGAAAATAAATTACCGACAAGAACAATCCAATCAAGCGAGGTTGGGATGATGGCAACGCGTGCAACAATAGCGGCGTGGAGAGGATTTAATGATGGCAAGGCTTCGACAACGACAAGGCGTGCAGTGTGCAGCGACAGCAACATGCTCAAGTGAGCTTCGATGCAAGGCTTAGGTGAGACTGCGAGGAAAACGACGACCAGTCGACAACATTACAAGCCCTTTGATTTTGGGCGTTAGGGATTTAAGGGTTATCGGTTACGGCTGCTTGTGGTGAACTACCGTGAGTTAGTGAGTGTGTGTGAAAGTTGAATGCGATATTGACTTAGGGTTAGAGATTATTATTTTTTATATATTTAAAACAAAATTCATCCGAATCCGGATACCTAATTTTCCAAATGCAATTACATCCAGATTCGAATCCGAATCTGTACAGATTTTAATTTTTCATATCAGGATCCAAATCATTCGGATCCTTATGGATGCAGGTCAGATCCAGATTTTATTACCATTCCTAAATACTGCTAGCTCAAATATGCGAGATTCCAGAATTTGTCTTATTTTTCAAGAACGGAAGCAATGAATGTTTTAACCAAATATGTACTTTGTTGTTATAATCATTTTGTATGTGTTGTGCAAATTTTAATGAACTCGCAAGCGCATGAATTTATTGTAGTGTAGATCAATGGTGACGAGTGTCGATCCCACGAGGAGGTGGATTTTAATTGTGTGTAGAATTAATTTTGTAAATGGGTGATTGGATTTGTGATGGAAATGATTTGAAATATGCTAAAACTTAAATTAAAATGGCGAGAATAAATT
>MKYO02002228.1:489136-605606 GCA_002013955.2 Citrus medica
AGGATTGCGCCACGTCATCAGTCAACAGTACGCGGTTTGACCACGCGGGTGAACAGTAACACGGTTTGACCCAGATGAACATTAACACGGTTTGACCCGGATGAACAGTAACTCGGTTTGGTTGACAATAATCATGTGTGATGCATGTACCGTACGCGAGATTTTTTATCTACTGATATGCTGTCACGTCATCATCAACAGTACATAAAAATTTTAGCCCAATAGGATCGTGACACCTCATCAGTCAATGCCACATCATCGGTCAATGCCACGTCATCGTCCGTCTATGTGAACATTGTCGTGAACAGTAACGTATACAGTATCGTACACGTGAATAGTACCGTGCATGTGAATAGTGTCATTTTTCCTTTTATGCTCCTCCTAAGGTTTTCGACCGTCCTGAGTTCAAAAGTGATGTCTGTTTTGCCGTCTGATCTCTCCTTTATTGTGAAATAACTATAATGCCCTAAAATACATAAAATACTTAATTAAAATAAAACACACGGAATTAAATCAAAAGAAGGTTAAATTCATAAAAGTAAAGGTGTTAGTAAAACTTGTAGTGTAAAATGACGATTTTCTCCTTCATAAAAATACATTTTCTAACACTCAACAGTATCGACAAAAGATTTTTCATAGGATTTAAGTTGTACTCTTTTACTTTATATTTTGAAACATATATGCATTTTAAATCATACGAACTTCGCACCTAGATCAACAAACTTGACCCATTTACACTAGTTTGTAGAAATTTCTTAATTTTATGGGTCATTATATAATGTCGTGATTAAAATCATTGTATTAATATTGTATTTAAATATGAATTATGTAAATGAAACATAAGACATGCATATTTAACATAAAACTTGTAAATCAATATTAAGTGTAAAACAAAACATAAATTATGTAAATGAAACACAAAACTTGTAAATATAAGATAAAATAAGTAAATTGACACAGGGATATCAATGGTAAATAAAACAAAAACTTATGAATATAATTTAAAAACTTATAAATCAATAATAAGTGTCAAACAAAACATAAATTGAGTGAACGGAATATAAGACTTGTAAATGAAAGGTAAAATAAGTAAATTAACATATGAGTGATAAGTTGGAATATTATCGATAAACAAAATAAAAACTTACAAATATAACATTAAATTTATATATCAATATTAAATGTAAAATAAAATATAAATTATGTAAATGAAAAATAAAACTTATAAATGGAAGGTAAAAACAAGTAAATTAATATAAGAATTATCAACAAAAATAAAAACTTACAAATGTGAAATAAAAACTCATTATAATAATGATTACCTTATAAATTTTTTGATTTTGTTTCTAAAATGAACAATGATAATTTTGGGTTTGCGTAATACATGTGATGAATATGTGAAATTTAGTAAGGATAAAGCTTATTCTCAAACTAGGATTTTGAAAAACTATTTTTTCAAGAGTTGTTTGTAAGATAAGGTATTTTGCATCTTTCTAAACCTCTTCAACAATAACCCAAACAATCTTTAAGTACAAGTAAAAAGCAAAGTTTAAAATTATATGAAGTATGCTTAAAATATAAAATTAGACCTAATTTTATTGGTACATTATATTTGTCAAGTAATAGAAAAAAATCTTTTTATTTTGTTTTAACTTGATCCACATCAAGAAAAATAATTTTGCTTAACTAACTTGTGTAATAAACAATTCTACGATAGAAAAAGAAAAAAGAAAAATTATGAATGTCTAGAATGATTATGGAATTTATAGTTAAACAAATTCAATAAAACTTATTTCAATTATTTTCAAAATAATTTTTTTGTTTAATTAAATTAAATGAATAAATTATTTTTTGTTTAATGAAAGTTAATATTGATTTAGAAGTTCCATATTATTTCTATAAATGTTTGTTTTGTTTGTAATTTTAAAAAATAATTTACTATTCTTATAATAATTTATTTAGTTTATATTTTATTTTCTAATTTTATATATAATTTATAAAATTTATATTTATCACGATATTAAAGTTATGGGGTATGAATTTTTCTTGATTTTTCAAATGTGTAATTTAAAATGTAGGACGTCCACAGCTGGATCAAATCAACAAGAACCGATCCGTTTACAAAAGAGACGACGAAGTCGGAAGGAGGCAAAAAGCGAAAGACGGCAGAAGAGAGGCTTTTGGCTTTTGAGTTTTTGATGAACGTGGGACTCTGATTGATTACTAATTAGTAGTAGTAGTAGTTGTTGTAGTTGTAGTTTTATATATAAATATATAAATATAATTAAAATGGTACGTGGCGCGGCGAATCTCGCATTCTAGGCACTAACAAAATCCTAGATCACTTTCATCTTCTCTCCCCGCATATTCTATAGAATGTGCTCTTTTATCCTTTTCCCCACTTTCTTTTTTTTTTTCATTTTTTCAAATTTTTAATCTTTTACTCAATAATTATTAGAAAGAAGAAAAAGATAAAGTGAAAGAATACAATTATGAGAGTCCAAGTTCTACAATGTGGACCAGCGCACCCCCCATGTTTGGTTCTGGGGCCCACGGTGATTGCACTTATTTATGAAATGAGCTAATGAAGAGGGCATGAAAAGGGCGGGTCAGTTTTGGGAATATAATATTGGAAAATTAAAAGTACTCAGAATGTGTGGCTGTGATTGATGGTCCTCCGTTCTCAATTGTCTGAGCGTTTGATTACAGCCAAGTACTGGTGGTAGGGTAACATTCCTCATTCGTGACGGATTAGCGAGAAACACGCGCTTGTTCAGGCATTGGGGGAGCACGTCCCGCTATTGCCAACAAGCGCCTCATTGCTAGTTAACTTGCACCTGCTAGGGTTGTTTTTATAAATACTTTTTAGTTTCTACTCACCATCAATCTTTATAATGATTTTTTTAATAAAATTAAAACATAAATTAGTTAAAATTAACATAAAAAATATTATAATTATCTATTCATTTATAGTATTTATTCATAAATTTAAAAGATTTATTGTTTGAAAATTATCAAAATTTTCAGCATTGAATTTGATAAAATAATAACTGTGAACATGTGAAAATTTTATAAAGTTATAAATAAATTATGATAAATTTTATTTTTAATATTTTGAAAAAATATTTAGATAACAAATTAGTTCAAAGTTCTCATGCTAATGTAATTTAATTTTACTAAGTGTAGTACACAAATTGATTATAATTTATTCATAACTTTTTTCAATCCAACATGTAATAGTTTTAACATTTATCCAACAATAATTTTTTATTTCATATTTATAGAAAGTCTCCACTTTGAAATCAAATTGCAATTTCAATTTAAATCTATCAAATTGGATCACGAACAATCACATCCAAAGTACAATAATATTTGAATATTTCCTAAACACAAACAAATGAAAAACAAGAAAACTGAGTTTCTTAGCCACGCTCATGCGACAATGTATTAAAATGGTGTTCTATAAAAGAGTTTTGTTACGTCACGCTTATTACTATGCGTGTGGCTATCTCCTCACTCACTCAATAACTCAACTTATCCCACCTTTTTACACAACTTTTTTTAAGCCGTTTATCAATTATTAATTTTCTTTTTCAAATAGACCCGTGACCGTTATTTTAGATTATCAGATTTTTTTTATTTTTTTATTTTTTACACTAATCATCTGACCGTATCATGGACGGTGAGAAATAATATCTAAAAATACCGCAGTTGGAGCCTTCCATATAATACATTACAACTATATTTATAATAAAAAAATTTAATTTCCTGCTCATACTAGCTCTGATAGCAACCCAAATATTCCAATTTAATATTTACGATTAAAAATCTATAAGCATACAAGTAACAATTTTATATTTTATTATGGAATTTTCACTTTAAAAACCAAGAGAACTTTAAAAAAAAAGAAAAATTACTTCCACGACACACAAACTGAGCATCTCAAACCCTTTATAGTGTTTATACACTCAATTATTTTATTATGGAATTTTCACTTTAAAAACGAAGAAAACTAAAAACGGAAAGCCAAAAAAAAATTAAAAAATTTACTGTCGCCTGCCGTCTCTCTCTCTCTCTCTCTCTCTCTCTTTCTCTCTCTAGAAACCATAATGTCTCTATAAAATCCCATGATCAGCTCAGCGGGCACCACTTTAAACACTAACAACCAGCGCCACCATTTACAAGGCAAAATAAATAAACTCTTTTAACTGTCAAAAAAGTCTTCAAGTATCAGAAATAGAAACCCACCAACGCATTCTTCTCTTGATCCCATTTTCTTTCTTTTGTGGCTGTTTTATTTAAGTAATGAAAGTTGACAATCCAAGCAAACATAAAATCCAGCAACAACAAGAAGAAGAAGAAGAAGAAGAAGAAGCAGAACAAATGTGCAGGACCATTGAAGTCGCATCCGTCGTTGACCTCTCATCTCAGCCGGCGCCGGTGGTGACCGGAGATGAGGTCACTCTCATCCCACCTTTGAACTTCTCAATGGTCGATAATGGCATCTTCAGGTCTGGCTTTCCCGACTCTGCCAACTTTTCCTTTCTTCAAACTCTTCGCCTTCGCTCCATCATGTAAGCTTTTCCGTTTATTCACTCTCTTGACTCTTCGACTTAATGCATCAATGAATCATTTTTTTTTCTTATTATTACTAGTAAATAATATATATTTTTTTAAAAAAGAAAAATTCTCTTTTGGTTTTGGTGATGAAGTTATTTGTGTCCGGAGCCGTACCCAGAAGCCAATACGGAGTTTCTTAAGTCCAATGGAATTAAGCTGTTTCAGTTTGCAATTGAAGGTCACAAGGTAACCCTTTTTTTGATTCAATCTAGTATGTTTTGAATATGTATGAATCTTTCCGGTTTCAAAGTTAATTAGTGAGCTCAACCTCAATTCTTGTTGTTGAATATTGAATACTCTTTTTGTGTTCATTTGTGTGTTTGTTTCTTAGTATAGGATAATTTAAAGGGCTAGAGTTTTTTTTTTTTGGTTAAAAAAAATATTAATTACTATTTTGTGGTTTAATTTTCTTGATTTGGTTGAGCTCTTTTTGAGTGTTTTAAGGATTATCCTGGATTACATCTTTTGATATTCAATGTTGAAAAGAAAAGCTAAGGGTGGTATTTGCTTAAAGTGGTATGTTTAGCCATTGATGATGGTTAGGTTAGTTATAATAATTCTCCTTTTTTAATGTCTGCGTTTCTGTGAATTGATATTATTATGTGGTCACATAATTCAATTAATTATTTCCAATCTGTTAATCCGTTATTTTATATTTGATAATGCCCAGATAATATACCTCCTTTATATGTTTAGATAGATACCATATGTAGTAGCTGCCATAAATTGTAACTATGCATTTTCCAAAAGAAACAAAAAGTGCCGTGTTTGGAATAAGAAAACATAAAAATGGAATCCCGTGCAAGATATGGCTGACATGTGAGTATGAATTTTTAATTCAGATCTATGATTATCACATGCATATGCTTTTTATTACGATTGTTGTTTTTGTTGTTGTTATCATCATCATCATAATCAATTGTGAATGGAGGGAATAACGGAATAATGCTTATTCCATCTTTTCTATCCAAGACAAAATGTACCTCTCTTATTTGTTTTCTTGAAATACGGGCTTGGAAAATCCATATGATTTGTAACTTTTCTTATTTTGTTATGCATTTAGCATAATTTTGTATGATTCAAGTTCTACTTTGCTCGTTGTAAATATTGTTAAACTTCGACTGCTTTACAAACTCTATGAAGCATTTGGTCACAATCCCACAAAAAATTTGCCTTGGAAATTAGTACGTGGAAGTAAAACTTTTTGTGAGTATGATGATCTTTGTGGGATCTAGATATGTGCACATTACCTTAGCAAGTCTAATTGAATGATGCAGCAACGTATTTCACAATCTGTCCCAAGGATTACTTTTAGAATAACCTATATTAGCCAGATCTATTCTTTTGCCAGTTATTGCAAACTTTTAGCTATTAGCTAGTACTGGCCAAGCATGGTTCAGGCCAGATTGATATGCTTTAAGTGTGCGTGTTGAGAAACTATCACATGTAATTCAAAAATATAAATGAAAACATGAATGACAAGTCCATTTGTGAGTATATTTTCAATGGAATTGTGGTAGTTTAATTGATAACATATTCATTATCGTACATGTGGGTTCCATCTGGTTGAGATGGTAAAATCTCTTGTTGAAAACAAGAGGTGTTGGGTTCGAATGATTCTCACATAGGTGGGGATGGGATGGGGCTGCCAATACATATATATATAGATAGATAGATAGACAGACAGATAGATAGACATTTAACCTGGGTTGAATTCCATCTGACTTGAAAATATCCATATTTGATGGATTGTGAGATTAAATTCTCTAATGATGTTCAGGTGTGTGCGTGTCTTGCTCAGATTATAAATCCATCATTGACTAATTTAACCTACATTTCAAGCCAGAAGGACATAAAGAACACAATCTACTTCACTGAATTTGAACTTATTGTTTGGAAGTTAATTGTACCATGAAGCAATCTTTGTTCTTACTTTCTTTCATGCAACCCCAGCCACCAAGCCCTAGCTAGGGTCAATTCTTTACGAAGTCTGCTATCCTACTAGAACATGAAAGGTCTATTGAATGAAAGTTTTTTTGGTAATTCACCACAGTTTTTGTAAACAAAATCTTTCACTAGATTGGTTTTGAAACAAAAAAAATTGAAGTTTTCTTTGTGATCCTTAAATCTATGAATCGTGGTGACGCAACTGGATTTAATCATGTCTTATATGCTGATTGTTTATCCAATTCCTGCTTGTCCATTTTTTCTATATACATTGCATATTTTTGCTTTGGTGAATTGCTAACATGACATTGGATGCCTAATTTGCATGTTTGAAAGTCTGGTCTGCACTTTAGGGCTCTAAGTAGAAAGTTTGTCATTTTTTGTTCTTTGGATTATCATTAATACCTTCGAATGTGTAGTCTAAGCTATAATGTATTGGCTTTCACGTGTGTCGTTATCTGGATTCAATGATGATTTTCAGGGATTTCTCGGTTTGAAATTTTTTCACTTGACACATATCTTCAGTTTGGAATTTATTCACTTGACTTGGCCAAGATATGGCATGACAGAGTTTGATACTGGATGTGTAAGCCTTGGTATTTATAAATTTACTTAAATTCCAAACTTGTATTTTTCACCACTTAGTTTTTAAAAATCAGTGCACTTTTATACTTTGGTGCTACTGGGGCACCTTGTTGGGCATGCTAGAGGATTTTAGTTTTTCTGGGTGGTCCTGTTAATATTTTATTTTTTCCCCGTTGATGTGAACCCACTTAACTCATAGTCATTCACTGCACTTTTGAGGACATTACAAAAATCTGTTATCCCTGCTGATTATATGTATTATGATCATGGACTTTTGAATTTGCGTTATGTAAAGAACCTGCTAAATCTCATTATTGTGAGTCATTCTAGCATGGAATGTCAGACTAAAGGGATGGTTATGGGAGATGAGATGTTGAAGAATCATGTTTTGAATAGATCATCATGCCTATTCAATTTAAGGCAGCCAACTCATTTTGCATCTCTGCATTTGTTATATAAAACATTGATTGATCACGAGATACTGATAAACTGACAGAAGTCAGCAGTGTCAGTTGGAGGCTTGGAGTTAATCAGATAATATGTTGGCTCATCTGTGACATATGGTTTGGTTTAGCCTTCAGCATATCAGTATCAGCAAATATTTTCCAATGGTCTGGCAGTTAAAGAAGGCAATAAATCGAGCTGGTTGATCCAATAGTTGGTTCAATTATATTAGTATAATGGGGGAGGTCCTTTTTAAAAAATAAAAAATAAAAATAAAGCTGGAAGTTTAATTGATTTTTTATGTGGTTGTCTAGTTTAATTGGTCTTAATTCATAGCTTTTCATTCTAATAATTAAGAGTCTGTATCGTACAGACTTGGTAGTCGACTAGCGGGAAAGCTGCAAATATGTGTTATATGATGATATGAAAAATAAAAGAAGTTCATCAACACGAACTGATATCTAATGTTACATGTTGTGTATGTAGGAGCCTTTTGTAAACATCCCAGAGGATATGATTCGAGAAGCGCTTAAAGTTCTCCTTGGTATTAAGAAATTCATCACCTCATTTTCGGTTATCATTTATGAGTTTATTAATGCTCACTGTAAGTTTTCTGCAATGCAGATGTAAGGAATCATCCAGTTCTAATTCATTGTAAACGTGGGAAGGTATGCTTATAATACACTTTATATTTATTAATTTAATTAATCTTATTCATAATCGACTTTTGAGTGCAACTGATGCGGCCATTTTCTTTGTGAAGCACCGGACTGGTTGTCTCGTGGGATGCCTGAGAAAATTACAAAAGTGGTGTCTCTCATCTGTCTTTGATGAGTACCAGCGGTTTGCAGCTGCCAAAGCAAGAGTTTCTGATCAGAGGTTTATGGAGTTATTTGATATCTCTAGCTTGAAGCATCTACCGATGTCATTTTCGTGCTTGAAGAGATAGACGACCAGTTGTACTAAATAGCTTTTGCATTTTTTTTCTCTTCATTAGGGGAACGAGAATCTTGAGTCCTGCTCTGGAATAAAATAGGAAAAGGTGATGAGTTCCCGGATTGCAATTTCAGCGGCAGAGGAATTATTCTTCTTATTTCCTTCTTCAGGATTTTAAAAAAAAAAAAGCATATATATATCGTGGCATATTCTGTTACTAAACAGCGTGTCAATTTGCACAAATTATCGTCGTAGATTCGTCCAGATTTCTCAGAATCAACTTCATGTAAAAGTCTTAGATGATGCCGATCCAAAATCCCCAGCATCAGTCAAGTTTGCAGCTCTTCATCTCTAGGCTCAGCTGCTTCACTGTGTCTGTTATTATTACTACACAGAAAGGCAAGGGTGCCAGATATATGGGCACCCATGATTCAGTTCATTGGTGAAAGTAACCCAAAATATATTCAATCAGATTTTGGTTTGTAAAAGAGCCTTTTTTTTTTTTTAATCTTTGTATTGTATAAATCTGAACCCTTTGGGAAGTAAATTTCCATAAAGTGGTTCTCTATTATTGAACTTCAGATACCTCTGTTGTAATTTTCATATGTTGTGTGTGTCACTCACTCTTTAAGACATGATTGAAAATGGGCACTAGATTCTTCTGCACAGCTTTCCATGCTTTTTAAAATCTTTTCAAAACTAAGGGTTTGGCCTCTGCCAATATTATAATGTGCTTATGACTATCACTTAACGCTAGATTCCAAGCTCTTCGATTTGAGTTGTATCTGATCATGGGCATGGGGCTAATCAAATGATGGATGAATTCGATTAGCAACTGAACTTTGAGATTCTGAAGGATAAATAGAATATAAATAATTAAGAATATATTATGAAGACTGAACCCAGTCAACCCATTAATTGATTCAGTTGAACGTTACTATAATAAGCATAAGCCATTCACCCAACTCTTGGGACCGTCAATATTCGATATTATAGGGGGTATCAAACTGTTGTGTCGATCATAATGTCGGCTGTGTAACATGTGTCCCCACCCAAGCTCTTGTCCTTCATTTTGCTTTGCTTATTATTTCTTTAGCCAGCAACGTCACCCACCTTATGAAACATATTTACTTTTAGTGTTACCTTAGATGTAAGACAGAAAAGACCCAAAAAAAAAAAAACATACCCCTTTCTTGGATTTGCTTCTAAATTAGTGAAATTCTAAGTGAGAACATTCTCGGTTGTGATCAATTCCAATTGTGGTAACTTGTCGATTTGCTATTTGATAGCGACCTCTCACTTTAACACTAAATTCTTCCTTTGTTTCGCATATTAATTACTTTTTCAACCATCACAAGAGATTCCATGCGAAGTCCACCGTCGATTTACCTTGCAGACGAAGCAACGCAGAAAAGTGAAAGTGTTTACTCGAGTGTTTGATGATTATTTACAGTGCTTTGAGTCAAAATTCCTGCCGACTGAAAGTGCTTTTGCTTTCTAATGCGCGAGAAGTGCTTTTGCGTGTATATCTTTAAGTTGTCTCGTGGGCTTAAGGAATCCAGTTATTAGGATTAAAAGTTAGAAACCAAGTTTAACTTTGCACTAGCATTCTTTATTCATGTCTTCACTTGAATGATTAGATTTCTCCAGTCTCCACCAATCACATTAATCAGCCCAACGCCAAGTCGAAAACAAAATGGTCAGAATAGTAAGTTTAAGTGATGGGTTAGCTCTTGATGGCCATTAACTTTAAATAGGAGCTGCAAATGGAGTCTCAATGATTCTAGTATTTGGTTCAAGAATGCATTATATAGAAAATCGTTATATCTTCGTGAAACCACATGCAAAAGTTGAAAAGTTCAATGGGTCTATAAATAAATCATGCAACCAAAGGTTCCTTAGAAATTTTTTTAATAATTTGTGTCTTCTAGGAATAGCCTCTGAGATCTACAGCATAAATGAATGAAGGAGAAGAAGCAACTAATAGGAAACACAGTTTATTTTATTTATTTGGAAGCGACTAATATCACAGAGTCGTTACATCTGTTACTGTCTACAAATAATATAAATGGATGTCACACCACTCCAGCAGATGAAAATAATTTGGCTATAAAATAATAGTTTAAGCGGTGGCAATTGGACCCAAGTTAACATTAGTTTCCACAGCTTTCATGGCTTCAAATCTTGGTTCCTTGGCCTGGAACTTGAGGGGAACATAGAGCTTCATGTAGTCCTCAAAAACAAATTTTGGGTACACTTGTTTCTTCTCAGCTTCTTTTTCAAGCAATGCTGGTGCTGGATAGATCACAGCATCACTTCCAGGATTGTAGAATGAAGCTAGGGACATCCGGCCCTCGCCGTCGGTTTGAGAAATCACTCTGTGCTCCACACTCTTGTACTTTCCATTGGTGATCACCTGTAACGGAAGCGTTTGTTAAACAGTGTCGTTATATTATATGTGCTTTTAAAAATTAAGCTGAAGCGCAATAGTTGCGAAAACGGGGCTGCACAGGCCCATAGTATAATAATGTATGTACCTCAATTTGGTCACCGAGGTTGACAACAATGGAGTGGCGCAATGGGGGCACATCAATCCACTGGCCATCTTTAAGAAGCTGAAGGCCACTGACTTTGTCATCCTGGAAGAGCAAGATGATGCCGCCGGCGTCGGTGTGAGCCCGGAGACCCTTGATCAAATCTGGCTTGGGGCATGGTGGGTAGTTGCTAACTTTGGTACCAAAGGTTGGTCCGTTGGCCCCATGAAAGACCTTTTTCAAGTACCCCTTCTCTAATCCAAGATTCTCGCATAACAAGTCCAATAGCTCCTCTGCTAATTTCTCCAATTTCAATGCAAATTCTTTCATCACCTTCCTGCACATCATATATATATATATATAAGATCATCAGAGCGTTTGTGACAAATGTGCTTTTTACTTGCGGTAAAAAGGAGTGTCGTTTTTTCGTTTGTCACCTGTATTCCTCATCAAGATCTGGGACTTCATTGATGGTCGACTGAGGGAGGTGACGCACATAGAAAGTGCTTTCCCAGTCCATGTCATTGACCTCGGTTTGGATACCTTCAAGTGCCCTGCTTGCAACAAGCTCCTTGAATCTTTGCTCCATGCATTTTCTGTAATGCGCCTTGGTCAATCTCTCCACTGTGTCCATAAACTCCGGCTCAATTCCATGATTCACCAGCTACACAAATTTTTAACACATAATAAATGAACCCCATTAGACATCAAATTGAGAAAATGTAAAATTAAAAGATAAACTTCGATCAAAAATAACTTATGGTACCTCAAAGAAGCCCCATTTCTCACAGGCCTCGTTGATCTTCTCCAAGATAGCCGCTCTTTCAGCACCATTGATGTTCTCCAAGCTGATAACGGGGAAGCTCTCCATATCTCTGAATTCTTTCTTTAACAAGCTGAGTGTTTGTGTATGTGTTTGTGAGCTTGTTAATTAGTGCAGAGAGAGGGGAGGATAGCTTGCTATTTATAGGAGCTTAAAGGAGTGACGCGACGAGGGGGTCAAATAATTGAAAGTAAAAAAGTAATTAAAAAATGGATTAAATATGCTTTGCCTTGATTCAGTAGTATCCATTTTGAACTTGAACTATGAGTTCTATGGTGGAGTTGGGCCCACTCTAGTGGCCAAAAGCTTTTCTTGACAAATTTGACCAAGGAATGGCTGCCCACTTTCCTGGCATGCGCCACTCTTCTTGGAATCGTTTGGCTGGTCTGAAAATGATGTTATTGTCGATGGAAGGTGCTGAGTAGTTGCAAGTTGCAACCCCCTCAGGGGGTGATGGCCGATGGGTCCTTAACATTTAATTATTTATTTTTTTCTTCTCTTTTTAGTGGAATGGTGATGTGTTGGACTTGGACCATTAATTTGTTCAAATCCTATCCTATTCATAAATTTTCAATGCAAAAGAAAAAAAAATTACAAATTATGTTGTGTTGTAGCCACATTTTTGGATCAACGTATGGACATCACACATGTAATTTGTAATATCTTCGTAGAATCCTTCAAATGTGGAATTTTGAAAAGAGGAATAGATTAGAAATTGAAAAATCAAACTTCAGATGTATTTATACACCGCATTACAATATGTGTTCTTCCTTTTTCTTTTTCTTTTTTTATATTCGATCCTTAATTTTATAAAAACATTAGAAAGATATTCATTTTTAATAACATGTCATTTTATTGTATCAACTATTATATGTTTTAAGATTACGTTCTTTATAATACTAATATGACGTTAATCATTTTAAATATTATTCTTTTCTATACTTAATGTTTTAGTGACCAAAAAATCAATATAAATTGGGTTAGTTAATTTTTTTAGATTAGTATCGATATCAGATATGTGATCAGCCATATCTCAATGACTTATCATTAAAGCAATATTAGTTTTACACTCTTTCTATTAGTGATGTTGAGATTTCCATGTATTTAAGTCATATACTATTCTAAGGTTATGAACCTTATTCATTCAAATAGGAAGGGAATTGGATTACTTAACAATAACCAAAACAAAAACATATACTATTCTTGACATTTTATATATTCAACAAATGTATATAGTAAATTAGGTTTTCATCTTAGTAGACTTTCAAACAAATCGATATCACACATGTGATGATAATTATGATTATGATTATTATTATTATTGTTGACATTGTTTGTTTTTTCCCCTAAAGAAGGGTGAAACATCAGAATTTCTTGAACATGCACTATGAAGATATGACCATGAGATAAGGTTCATTAATTAGTGCTGATATGTTCTCACTCAATATGATTAATATTATTATTAATAATTTTATAACATTTTAGCATTGATGTGGAAATTTTAATATGTTTAAATCATATCTTATTTCTCGCTTTTTTGTGAGTTACAGATATTCAAAACTATCAAATGTTTTTATATTATCATCTTTTTATTTATTTTCTAAAAAATGAAATGAAACGAGATTTGAAAAGTTTCTAAAGACATGAACATGTTGTGTAGATTCATGTTTGTACATATATTACCTTAACATCATATACTATTTCTAAGGTTCGAGCCCTTTAAGGATATTGGATTGCCTAACAATTAAAAAAAAAATCATAAACTATTCTTGATTTTTTATATATTGAACAATAGGTATATAATAAATTAGATTTTCTTCTTAATAACAATTTTAGATGAGTGCTAATATCACACGCGTGATTGTTTATTTATTTAAAAAAGGGTCTAACATGAGAATTTTTTAAACATGTACTGTAAAGATATAATTATGAGATCAGGTTCATCAATTAGTATTGGTGTAGTCGTACTCGATACGTATGATTAGTAACACACTAATAACTTTATAAAATTTTATCTCTGATGCGGAAATTGTAATCCGTTCAAATCATATCTCATTCCTCACTTTTTTGTGTGTGGGTAATAGATATTCAAAGCTATCAAATGTTTTTTCATGTATTTTCCAATATTAATGCTGGGATTATTTTTTGCCATTGTGACGAAATGACAAGGGTTTCAATCGTCCAAAAAAATAAAATGAAATAAGGTAATGATGAAAATATCACTTGAAAATTTTTTTTTTGAAGACAAGAACATGTTATGTAGATCCATGTCTGTACATATCCATTGCCAATTTGGGGAAACTAACAAAATAGTGCTAAATTAAACAGAAGAGTCTAACTTGATCCCAGTTCCCCCTTTCAATTAATTAATCAAGATTTTCCATAACATGTGATTTAAGCCCATGTCGAGCAATCAATATTACATTAATAACACAGATTACAATGAGATAAAAGGCAAAGAGAAGAGGGTGTTTCTGTAAGATTAATAAAATAATGTAGAAGCCCGGCGAAGACGATAAAATTGGTCTTCGTGGTGGGGGACTGAAAAGAACATCAACGGTGAGAGCGGCCACTATTTTATTGTCTTTAGCTTTTTGTGAGTGAAAAAAGTTGGCATGAAATAAATGCTATGTTGAGTCACTTCCGACTAATTGTTCGACCATGCCCCAACAGCATTCTTTTTTAACCTTCCCTTTCTTCAATTAAATATATATGGTCATAACCAAGCTTTATCATTAACTTTTATTAGACGTAATTTAAATAAATAAATAAATAAAAATTGTCAAAGGTTTGGAATCATATGATCCCTATGACACATTATAATCACATAGATCACCAAGTTTACAATCAATGGTATTAGAATCAGGGGAGAGGAGATCTATTACTCAAACAGCTCACCTTTGATGACGGTAACCAGGAAAGTAGAGAGGTGGATTGGCTAGAGTCCACCAACTTGGGCTTGGACGATATCCAAAATATTCTATAAATTTTATTTTTTAAATATCTATTTACTTACTTATGTGGTAAATAAAAAAATAAAAAAAATATATTATTTTTTAAAAAATTCTTTAAATAGAAATGAGTTAATATTATTTTAATTAAAATAATTATTTTTTTAAAAGAAAAAGTCAATAGTAATTAAAGCACATCTCTCTCTTTCTCAAATAAAAAGTAGTAAAATATAAATTGAAAAGAGATAAAGCAACTATCCAAATTTGAAGATATATGATCATTTTTTATTTAAAAAATTTTAATTAAAGTGTCTTTTGAATCCTCAAATGCTGATGTGGCTCTTCAAATAAATAATAAAATCTTATTTAAAAATTTTTTGGTGATGCTCTTACTGCAAACTGAATACCGATGGTGCTTGTGAGAAGATGGGTGAGTCCATCGAACAGCCGGATGTTTGGTAAATTTTGGTGCTAATTTTCTTGCAAATTACGTCTTATCCGTTTGTCTATGTTTTTAACTTTTTTTTTCTTCTCCCCCACCTCCTCCGGTGTGGTTATTTTTTATTACTCACGACATGTATGGGGTTGTTTATTTCTATTTGGTCTTGTCTTAAATCTTTTTAGAGTCCGTTTGTATTAAGAAAAAAGAAAAAAGAAATTTAATTTTTCGTTTTTGTTTGTGGAAGTATATTTGTCATTTTTTTTCTCCCTTACTATCCCTAAGGATTGAACCCGAGTGGTCAGCGGCTACAAACTTCATGTTGTTAGCAATAAATTAATTTATTTTTGACAAAATTTGACAAATGTTATACCGGTAATTATCAACACTTGAAATGAAAATTTTAATTTATGTGATAGGATTGAAAATTTAGTCCAAAACAAATATTTTTTAATTCTCCTCAATTGCTTTTTACAGTCTACGCCAGTCATGCAATACACTTGTATTAGTTTATTTTTTATGGTTGAAAAAATGAAAGGTGAAATCGAATTATTCAAATTGAATTTTTTGTCAAACAAATATCTCCCGAAAGACCCACGTGGAAGACAATTGAATATTTGCAGGTAGCAGGAGCTTTAATTAGGAATCTCTCACTATCCGTTTTCACTTTAGGAAAAAAAAATCATTATAAATTCATTCAAGTAAAGTTTATTATTATTAGTATTATTATTGTTATTGTTATTATTATTATTATTATTATTATTGTAAGGCCACGTATCGTGTAGGCCACTAAAGCAAAAGCAGCAGTGAAAGACCGAAGGTGGCTTCTTGAAACCCAACCCATTTGGCTTTGGGTTAAAAGCACTTTTGTTATTGCTGATTAAATTTGATCCACTTGTCCTACAGACCCTGATCTCTTAGGGCATCTCTATCCACTTGGCAGCCCCAAAAGGCACCCCCTAAAAATTATGTGCGAATTATCATTGTAAACTAAGACCAATAAACTTTTTTCAAGAAAACAAAAGCCATCATTACTCTATTAGGAACTTGTTGGACAAAATGTATTTGTCTTGCAAAAAAAAGAAAGAAAAAACACAAGAAAATTCTTTATAACCATTTTAAACATGATAATATTTTTTTTATCGTCAAACTTTCTTAGAAAATTCTTACTTTTACAAATTACGTGCCGTTTTAAATAAATTCTCCTTTTAGCCATGTCGTTTTATCCATAAACATTCATACATGGCATGCTAATCACATAAAAAAATCACGAGTGTTAATTGTTAAGTTTTTCTTCTTTCTTTTGTTGATGATTCAAAAAAGTTATGTAGATTTTCAATAAAGGTGGGTAAATTCAATTCAACTGGATTGACCCAATTCAATCCAACTCAACTCAACTAAATTTAAATTGGTTGATTTGGTCAATTTTTTTTAAACCTAATTAATGATCGAGTTGGATAGAGTTCATGTTACTCATAAAACTTAACCCAATTCAAAAATAATAAAAAGGGTTTGATTAAGTTCGAACCGCTCTAAGGTGGAGCACACATTCATAACCTTACGATCAAAGTTATAATGTGTTTTTTTATTATTTATCACTTTATGTGTGTTGCTATGATTTTTTACTCTATCTTAGAACAACTCCAAAGTAAACTTTGTCTAATAAAAATTATAGTGAAATTAATATCAATTGTCAAACTGACCCTTTTTAACTATAGCTCAATTTTTAGAAATTCGACTAACACAATCCCTACCCGCTCCTCATTTTCAGTATTTGAAAATGATGATTAGTTATGTCTGTCCTCACGCTTTTAACTTGAAAATTGTGTTCATCAAGCATCAATTTTGACCAAAGTATTGAAATCCACAATTAAATGTAGCTTATTGAATGAAAAGTTTGAATCAAAAGCCATCGCAAATAGTAAAAATAATAAATGTGTTTTAATGTGATTAGTGAGACAAAATTCATCACTTGAACAGCATGGAAGCTTCATTTCTTGTCCGCTAATGAATAATCTTTTGTGGGTTTATGAAATTTAAAAAACATTTATGTGGTTACTATTTTCTTGACTAAAAAATAAATTCCACATGATACAATGGAGAAGAAAAGAAAAATGAATGTCTGCTTTTGGAAATTTTCTCATTCGACTTTCATATTTAAAATGAATTTGTGGCCTAAAAAAGGGAATCAAATGTGACAAAATTAATATTTAACTGTTATACCAAGTGCCAAATTTTATTACTTGAGTCTTGAGAAATTTGATTGTGATGGTGCTGACTTGTCGTATGATGTATTTGTGACTCAGGGTCCCTGATAAATAATTAAATATTCGTCGTCCTAGTATTAAATGACGGGAACAAGATAGCAGTCAATTGCGGGGACCAAAATTTTCAGAAAAAGGAAATTTCCAGCGAAATTGATTTGATATTATCCAAAGCTTAAGATTATTTCATTCATGGACTATTCTTGGCCTTATTTTTGGTTTATCACGTGATTAAAAAAAAATCATACTGTTATGGTTTTCTTTTATAACTGTTCATGCACCAAATGTAGATTTGAAAAAGAGTGAAGAGACTTGACAAATTAATACACGATGCTTATCATTTGTTGGGACCAAAATGCTGTAATTTGAAGGAAATTTCGGACGAGGATGATTTCAAAGCCGTTTTTAAGGAATTTAATCATTTGAAAGTGAAATACGACCGAGATTTAGGATTTTTGTCGAGCATCAATGATTTTCACATTGCCATAAGTTTTGGTTAGAGTTTTTTAGAAAAAAAATAATTTTTTAATAATTAATTTATTGACAACTCACTCCCCTCTCTTTATGTACGTGAGCGATGTTTAAATTCAAATCTCTTATTTGTAACATGAAATTTTATCATCTCAACTAAATGAAACTCCCAATATAACTAGTGTTAAAAATAATTTGAAAATATTTTAATGCAAATGAATATATGAACGTGCTCTAGTGAAAACAAAAGTTTTTATTTACATTTTGTTTTCAATTATTTTTCGATCAAATTGATCTTTTACTAATTCTTTTTCATTTAAATTATCCTTATTATTATTTATCTAGTTATATACCTCCTAGTGGTATTATTCTTATGATACAATGTATAAGAGCAACATAAACCAATTGTTAACATTTTTCATGCGCATCATCTTTAAGATTATTTTAACAAATCTTTATATGATTTTGGTTAAAATAATCTTAAGTAAAACACACACATACACACATATATAGTTCTTCTCTAATGAGAACTACATGTTATAATTAACACACACACACACACATACACATACAATAGAGTCTGTATTTTTGTTAAAATGAGGATGTCCTCACTAGATAATGAATTTTTTTTTTTGTAAACACACACAATTATTCTTTAGTGCGGGTGGCTTTATATATATATATATACGAATACATTATTAAACCATAGAGTTTAATAGAATCATTTTAGTTTGAGTGATGATACAACCACAAAATATTTTATTAGTTTATTTTTTATGGTTGAAAAAATGAAAGGTGAAATCGAATTATTCAAATTGAATTTTTTGTCAAACAAATATCTCCCGAAAGACCCACGTGGAAGACAATTGAATATTTGCAGGTAGCAGGAGCTTTAATTAGGAATCTCTCACTATCCGTTTTCACTTTAGGAAAAAAAAATCATTATAAATTCATTCAAGTAAAGTTTATTATTATTAGTATTATTATTGTTATTGTTATTATTATTATTATTATTATTATTGTAAGGCCACGTATCGTGTAGGCCACTAAAGCAAAAGCAGCAGTGAAAGACCGAAGGTGGCTTCTTGAAACCCAACCCATTTGGCTTTGGGTTAAAAGCACTTTTGTTATTGCTGATTAAATTTGATCCACTTGTCCTACAGACCCTGATCTCTTAGGGCATCTCTATCCACTTGGCAGCCCCAAAAGGCACCCCCTAAAAATTATGTGCGAATTATCATTGTAAACTAAGACCAATAAACTTTTTTCAAGAAAACAAAAGCCATCATTACTCTATTAGGAACTTGTTGGACAAAATGTATTTGTCTTGCAAAAAAAAGAAAGAAAAAACACAAGAAAATTCTTTATAACCATTTTAAACATGATAATATTTTTTTTATCGTCAAACTTTCTTAGAAAATTCTTACTTTTACAAATTACGTGCCGTTTTAAATAAATTCTCCTTTTAGCCATGTCGTTTTATCCATAAACATTCATACATGGCATGCTAATCACATAAAAAAATCACGAGTGTTAATTGTTAAGTTTTTCTTCTTTCTTTTGTTGATGATTCAAAAAAGTTATGTAGATTTTCAATAAAGGTGGGTAAATTCAATTCAACTGGATTGACCCAATTCAATCCAACTCAACTCAACTAAATTTAAATTGGTTGATTTGGTCAATTTTTTTTAAACCTAATTAATGATCGAGTTGGATAGAGTTCATGTTACTCATAAAACTTAACCCAATTCAAAAATAATAAAAAGGGTTTGATTAAGTTCGAACCGCTCTAAGGTGAAGCACACATTCATAACCTTACGATCAAAGTTATAATGTGTTTTTTTATTATTTATCACTTTATGTGTGTTGCTATGATTTTTTACTCTATCTTAGAACAACTCCAAAGTAAACTTTGTCTAATAAAAATTATAGTGAAATTAATATCAATTGTCAAACTGACCCTTTTTAACTATAGCTCAATTTTTAGAAATTCGACTAACACAATCCCTACCCGCTCCTCATTTTCAGTATTTGAAAATGATGATTAGTTATGTCTGTCCTCACGCTTTTAACTTGAAAATTGTGTTCATCAAGCATCAATTTTGACCAAAGTATTGAAATCCACAATTAAATGTAGCTTATTGAATGAAAAGTTTGAATCAAAAGCCATCGCAAATAGTAAAAATAATAAATGTGTTTTAATGTGATTAGTGAGACAAAATTCATCACTTGAACAGCATGGAAGCTTCATTTCTTGTCCGCTAATGAATAATCTTTTGTGGGTTTATGAAATTTAAAAAACATTTATGTGGTTACTATTTTCTTGACTAAAAAATAAATTCCACATGATACAATGGAGAAGAAAAGAAAAATGAATGTCTGCTTTTGGAAATTTTCTCATTCGACTTTCATATTTAAAATGAATTTGTGGCCTAAAAAAGGGAATCAAATGTGACAAAATTAATATTTAACTGTTATACCAAGTGCCAAATTTTATTACTTGAGTCTTGAGAAATTTGATTGTGATGGTGCTGACTTGTCGTATGATGTATTTGTGACTCAGGGTCCCTGATAAATAATTAAATATTCGTCGTCCTAGTATTAAATGACGGGAACAAGATAGCAGTCAATTGCGGGGACCAAAATTTTCAGAAAAAGGAAATTTCCAGCGAAATTGATTTGATATTATCCAAAGCTTAAGATTATTTCATTCATGGACTATTCTTGGCCTTATTTTTGGTTTATCACGTGATTAAAAAAAAATCATACTGTTATGGTTTTCTTTTATAACTGTTCATGCACCAAATGTAGATTTGAAAAAGAGTGAAGAGACTTGACAAATTAATACACGATGCTTATCATTTGTTGGGACCAAAATGCTGTAATTTGAAGGAAATTTCGGACGAGGATGATTTCAAAGCCGTTTTTAAGGAATTTAATCATTTGAAAGTGAAATACGACCGAGATTTAGGATTTTTGTCGAGCATCAATGATTTTCACATTGCCATAAGTTTTGGTTAGAGTTTTTTAGAAAAAAAATAATTTTTTAATAATTAATTTATTGACAACTCACTCCCCTCTCTTTATGTACGTGAGCGATGTTTAAATTCAAATCTCTTATTTGTAACATGAAATTTTATCATCTCAACTAAATGAAACTCCCAATATAACTAGTGTTAAAAATAATTTGAAAATATTTTAATGCAAATGAATATATGAACGTGCTCTAGTGAAAACAAAAGTTTTTATTTACATTTTGTTTTCAATTATTTTTCGATCAAATTGATCTTTTACTAATTCTTTTTCATTTAAATTATCCTTATTATTATTTATCTAGTTATATACCTCCTAGTGGTATTATTCTTATGATACAATGTATAAGAGCAACATAAACCAATTGTTAACATTTTTCATGCGCATCATCTTTAAGATTATTTTAACAAATCTTTATATGATTTTGGTTAAAATAATCTTAAGTAAAACACACACATACACACATATATAGTTCTTCTCTAATGAGAACTACATGTTATAATTAACACACACACACACACATACACATACAATAGAGTCTGTATTTTTGTTAAAATGAGGATGTCCTCACTAGATAATGAATTTTTTTTTTTGTAAACACACACAATTATTCTTTAGTGCGGGTGGCTTTTTATATATATATATACGAATACATTATTAAACCATAGAGTTTAATAGAATCATTTTAGTTTGAGTGATGATACAACCACAAAATATTCTACAAACTGATGTGACATTAATTCATTGGTTGAATAAAAATATAAAATAATATAAATAAATTATGTGGCCCAAGAGATATCTAATTCAACTAATGTTATCATGCTATATCAATTTCTACAAAATAAATTTGTACAAAATTTTGTAACTATATCATTACTCTTTTAATTTACTATTAAAACACATGATTTAATAACGTGCCCACACAAAAATAAATAAATAAATAAATAAGGGTGCCTGCAACTGAGAATGATTTTATATATAGAGTCCTCATTCATCACGACATCTTAGATCCACTTAATTATGATTTTGATTGGTCTATATGAACTTTTTTAATTGACCAAATTATGGTTGTAAATTTGATCAATTCTCTAAAAATAAAAGAATTTTAGAATATATTAAAAATGTCATAACAATCATACAATAAGACGATATCATTATTATATGTATATATTTATTTTGAAAAATTATCACGACATCATGTGAGTGGTAGCTATGATAAATTCAAGCTAAATGGGTACGATTATGTTGGAACCGTTTTAAATAAAGCACCCTTTCAAAATCATACAATAAAATTATAATAAATTTTTTAATATTTATCATGTTGCGTATGGCTGGGAGTCGTACCCCGAGATAAGCATAACCTAAATTCAATTCCAATCTTACTATTTTCCAAAGCTTTGACTAATTTATCAAGCTTGGACTAACTAGTGGTCAAAATGGAACAATTGTCATTGTTACCAACCCTTAATTAACGGAGGCCCTCAACTAACCAATTAACGAATGTTTAATTACTGGCCCTACGAGAAACCTTTCCTTTTTGATTGGGTTGACTTTACCATCATACCTTAACTTGGTGGGAAGCAATCAAGAGGAAGTATTTTTTCCAAATTTATTTAAAGCAAATTTATTTAAAGCAAATTTCTCCATTGTTTTTTATATTTCTGAATTTCTGCTAATTGATGTGACCTCAACAAATTTTTAATTATAAAATTACTATATTCGTATAAAAAATTTGGGATTCGAATTATAATTCAGATGTTTTTTTTTAAAAAAGTATACTTTTATACTAATTATGCTATTTTTTTCCCTTTTTTTGGTGAAGTAATTATGCTATGGTTATGCAAATAAAAGAATTAAAAGTAATTTATGTTTCTAAAGGAAAAAAGAAAATCACCATTATTACACCAAAGTATTTAGAAGTTTCCGAGAGCTTGCACTTGGGAGCAGACCTATCAAATTAGGCAATATATATCAAAGTATTAGCAGACCTTTGAAGTTACACTCTTATCACATAATGTCAAGCACATTGTTTTCACAAAACTAGCAGCCTGCAACATCCTGATGAATGTATCAACCAATAAATTTCGGCATGATATTATAGTGCTAAATTACTTGCTATTTGATTCATGCATTGAAAATATTACATCTTACAATATTAATACACATGATATATCATGAGTTCAATTGTGATTTTAATTTATAGAAGTAATCAATAGTGCTATAGTACAATTTTTTTTTATTTTGTACAAATTGATGTAATAAAATAATATTTTAATTTAAAAATAAAAAATAATTAAAAAAATCATTCGTTTTATGTGGCATTTCCATTAAACAATATTTACACCACATTTATTTGTCAAAATTTTTGCGAATATAACATTACTATGAGCTCTCTTTTTTATGCACTTGTATTCAATTGTTTGAATTTAGAATATGAATTGATGATATGGCAACACATTCTTATATTCTTAAGGTGTGTATAGGAAGCCAATCAAATCTTTGTGGAACTGTGAAAGGTGGGATTATTTAACATTACTTAAATATTTTAAGGATTTTTTTTGTACAAAATAAAACTTAATCTTTTATAATTAATATGATAATATCTGAATATATAGAATAACAGAGTATTCAAATTAATATTTAGAGTACAAATAACCTCACCCAAATGTAAAACATACAACTATTTCATTAGGTAGTGGATACTGGATAGACATTATGCAGCTGACCAGATTGGAGCTGTGAAAGCCCAGGCCCAATTTTGGTGAAGTAGAACAATTGTGTGTCTGAAGGTAGAGTCAACTGTTGTGAGTTTTCGTTGCAGGTCCAGTCCATAATCACAAAAGCACATACCTCTCGTTTGTCGTCCGGGTGATGAGTATGTAAAAAGAGTTGTGATGAATATCTAAATTTTTTATCTCAAATTTTATTTAAAATAATATATTATTTATTTAGTGATTTATAATTTTTTTATAAAATTTAAATAAAAATTTTCAATTTTTAAGTTATTAAGCTAATATTTTTAACTTCTTACTTAATCTAAAAAGTTTGAACGACATTATTAAAATATATTCTCTAAAATATCCCTATCTAATTAATTAATTATCATTTGTATCTAAATAACTTTAATAATTGGCATATAACTTGTGATAAAATAGTGATAGACTATTATTATTATTATTTTTTATTTTCTTCAAATTAACATTATTTATCTTTATAATTTTTAATGAATATTTTTCATATAAAACATCATAAACAATAATAAAATTGATTAAGATATAACAACTTAAAATATTAAAAGGTTGTATTCAAGTGAACATAATTATGTTATGAAAAAATATTCTCTTATTTATTTTCTTTGAAGTGTTATTAATTGTTTAACATTTATAATTTGTGAAGATACCGATGTAAAAATATTGGTTTTTATATTTTTTAAGTTAAAAAAATAATTTAATATTTATTTTTTGCAGTTAAAAAATATATGTTATTAAGAATTAAACATTCAATTTTATTCAGAATTGAAAATAATTTAGATTTATTCAAGTTTCTAATAAGAGTCACTTTAGATTGAATTGATCGACATAGAAGAATTTTTTATTTAGATTGTATTGATCGACCTAGCTAGAAGAAGCAGCTTGGATAAATCAAATGATAATCAGCACAGTCTATTATATGAATATGAAAATGAATTTGAATCTCTCTCAAGTGTTATTAATTATTTAACATTTATAATTAGTAAAGATATAGATGTAAAAATATTAGTTTTTCATATTTTTTGAATTAAAAAAATAATTTAATATTGATTTTTTACAGTTCAAAAAAGAAGAAGAAGAAAAGAATATGTTATTCAGATTTAAATATTTAATTTTATTCAGAATTTAGACTAATTTATATTTATTTAAGTTTATGAAAAAAGCCATTTTAGGCTGAATTGATCGATAGTTTTTATTTGGACTGTATTGATCGACCTAGAAGAAGCATTTTGGATAAATCAAATGATAATCAGCATAGTCTATTATATGAATATGAATTTGAATTTGAATCTCTCGCAGTTGCAAGTTGTAAGAACATCTACTTGAAAGGAAAAAGGTTCTAAAAAATATCAAGGATTTCAATAATCGAACGGTTGCAAATAGGACAAGTCCCACGATTGAGCCACAGATCCCTTGAACAAACTCTGCAAAAAGTGTGGCCGCAGGGAATAAAAGCCGCACCTTTATTCCTCTCCATGCAGACGCAGCACATCCAATCGCTGCCCTCTTTCAGTGTCAGTACTTCTCCTCCTTCCACGTCGCCATCTTTTTTCATCTGCCAATCACCACCGTCCGTTTCTTCAATCAGCATCATCAGCGTCTTGACAGCGGTTCCAGCAGCATTCTTTTTGGGAACGACGAGGCCGTCTCCAGAGCGCAAATTGCGCTCGGCAGCTAGTGCCATGGCCAGGTTCATGTTAATGGTAGTACCGGCACCAGCAGCAGTAACTGATGCGGCAGCGTTTCGCATGTGCATGCGGACGTGGGTTCCCCGTTCTTGTTCTTCTGGGTCTTCTTCTTCTTCTTCTTCTTCTTGTCGCGGCATGATTGTGAGTGTTTGAGTTCTGAAGCTCCACATGGATCCACAACACCCCATTCCCTTCAATCCCAGCCGTTGCTTTAGATTCTGCCACACTCTCCTCCTCCTCTCTATGCCGTTCATTTCTTTTAAATAAAACATCAATAAAATAAATAAAATAAAAAAAGAAAGGAAATTCAGTGATCACACTCTACCCCCCTGCTTTAAAAAGTTGCATTAATGATATTATATGAGTGCAAGTAATGAACCAGCTAATGCTATGGATATATTAATTAAGCTTCACAATATTCACTTACTTGGGGAAGAATTGGGAGTCTTATCTTGTGAGTTTCTTGTAGATTTAGATTCTCTCGAGGAGGCCAGAAGCAGAGGAATAAGGCAAATTGAACTGGCAATCGCAACTTGGGAGTGGAAGTTGGGGAGTTTAAAGTTTAAATTAAAGGCTAGCCATCTAGACAGGGCTTATAAAAGGGACGAAAAAAAAAAGGGCAAGTGAGAAAATATTTAGCTACTTGATTACTTTGTCAATCTTCTGTTACAGTGAACTACAGATTGGATAAAAACGCGTAATCACGTTTGTCTAATTACACAGAAAGTTTTCAATGCAGCCACATATGTAATGTATATTCTATAAGTAGGGTCCCAACGCAACCCTTTAAAACAATTTGCTGTCAGTGACTTTAATAAATCTCTCTGTAATGGATTTGATTGGATTGGATTCATCTTCCTTTCCTCTTTGAACGAATGACTGAACAGTGAAGGAGGGCTTAATTTAATTCAATTATTATCTTAAATGAGGAGCAAGCGACATATGGCATGGGTTTCCTCATTGGGATTTAATTAATTTGAATTTGGAGTTTGAACCGACTCCTCGAAGAGCTTAGCTATACTGTTGTTGTACTATCCCCTTGCCTAATCAACTTAATTTATTGTTTTGTTTGTAATAAAATGAAATACCCAGAAAAATAATTCATGTCAACTAACTAAACATTAGAGATCGAACGGTATCAGCAGCATGAACAAACCCCCTACTAGGACCCCATCAATGTTGCGTCAGAAGCACTTTGTGTAACCAAGGGGGGTGGGAAAAAAAAAAAAGAAAAGAAAAAGGCCCTGTAATATAAAGCTGCTCGCCTCCATCTCATCTCACATCTATTGTTGATAGAAAAAGGTCATTGGTTATGAGAATATATAATGATTCAATTTACTCTTCTAAAGCCGTGAAACCCGGCGCAATTTGCACTTGCAAATGTGTCCCAGTTGGGTAGATAATTTGGGGGGTTGTTTCTCATTTTATGGCAGCTTAAATTTAACGAAATGAGGGGCTCCCTCCCTCAAAGCGAATCACACACAGAGGAAGCACAGTACTGATTTAAATTTGTTACTGCCAGGGTCGTTGGTTATAAATTATGGCAGCTGAACTTTTTACCCTTTCTGGTTCGTTAAAAGGAGGATGGAAATAAACGAGGATCTACCTGCACTATGCAATGATAGCAGTAACATGGGCTCGTGGACTTTTTGGATCTCTCTAGGGCCCCATGCCACGATTCTCGCGAGGCTGAGCCATCAAAATCTTCAGAGTTAGGCATCACGTTTAATTATTGTTTATAACCTACACGAAGTGAAGTATTAATAACTCGTGTGATTAATTTAATTTATGGGGATCAACATGAAATGCGGAGACGAGTTCCGCGGAAAATGTCAAGACAATTGCTGATCAGGACGCGACCCGTGTTTTGAGTTACATTTTATTTTTGACAAATAACACATATACGAGGGCCCCACCAAAGACCAGATCACAATGTATTACTTCATCTTGTACACATACTAACATTGATTCCCGAAACATGCTTCTACTCTACATTATATCTAAATCTTCTTTGGCATCCAATGTGCTGTGAGTTGTGACTGAAACCATTTGGTTTTTGACTGTTATAACTCCTAAACAATTAATTCAGAGGTCCCTTTAGAGTTCTTGGATATGACACTGCTACACTCACCTCGTTATAATGCATATGTCCTCTCTGATGGTAAATGTGTCTTGGTTAGCGAGAGATCCGAATACAGTTCAAAATTTAGGGTTTGCCCCGGCGCAGCAGCCCTACACAACAGGAAACCAAAGTTACTGCCATATACTGCTGTTAATGTCAAAGGAAGAGGCTGAAAAAGCAAGTCATGGTTACCAACCAGCAGGGCACTTGACAGATTCAGATTGAATTAACTGCCAGCTTTTTATTTTGAATCTAACTAGATGGTCCAAAGAATTGCCCTTATGCAATAAAAGCATGAGAAATCTATGCACAAGGAGAGGGAAAAACCTTATAGCCACCAAAATTCCCGTAGAAAATCACCAACTGTAAATTACACCAGCTTCTGCTTACTGTACAAACTGACAAAAAGTATTGGTAATAAACATTTTCACAATGCAGCAAAATTATTCTGAACATGTGCATAGCATAGAAAGACATTGTTCAGACACTTACCGTATCAAGAAACTTCAGAGAGAAAATAGCATCACTAAAGGGGCATGCCTTTGCAACAATAGGCCTGAAAGGTGAACTGCATGAATTTATACTAAAATGCAAAGAAGATTTTCATTGTGATCAAAAGAAAAGCTATTGCATCCAAAAAGAACCTGATCTTTCAAAATTTTGAGGGAAAAATACACAATAAAGAGAGAAAGAAACAAAGAAAACGTCCTGCAAGTCTACAAACACCACATTTGCTGAATTAATCAATTAAAGTTTAAATTAAACCCATCTGATTGTAATTGCTCATCCCATAAATTTTCTGTGCAGAAATGATCCCCATGAATAGTCAAATGAGGGAATTCTAATCGTTTAAAAAATTTAGATTAACAAACAAAAGTTAAATTAGATAGCATATAGAACAACTAAATTATCTAGGTGTAGCGCATACTCTTATGTTCTGTCCTGTAGCATCAAATGGCGATAGCTACGGCCCCGGAAAAATCGCTGCCAGTGAAATTGGAGATAGTTCAAGAAACTCAACTTCATCTGCTCCAGGACAAGCCTGCAACCCAAGTTTCAGTTGTAAGCAAGCATGTGAACACACACACATTGTTTCTAAAAAACCCTCAACCCTCTCTTTCCCCTGCAGGTAAGCTTTCACACTCATTTTTGAGTATTTGAGAGAAGATTGCTTACCATCTCACAAGGCACCTCTGAATACCTCTAGATATGGGGCGCATGAAGGATGGATCCCGTTGAGCATAGAGCAAACCAACCTAGGGAAATACAGAATGAAAGAAATATGAATTTACAATATCACGGGTATGCAGTTTGAAGAATTCAGATGTTCATGGGGTATTGAGTTTTAACAGAAAATATAAGTTCAAAATCCAAACCCCAAATTCTAGCATATTTCATACTTTTTCAAATTAATTTTTAAAAACAAATCTGGAAAATATAAGAAATTCAATGACCTCAAGTAAAATCAACGGTATATCATAATCTGAACAAGGAAAGAAATAACAATATTACACTGGAAGTATTTTGTTTAAACTATATATGGATTTGGCAAAAGAGTAGATAAACATATCCCAGAAATTGAATTACACCAAGAAAAATGCCAAACTTCAATGCAAACCCCAAAATCTGATTACATCAAGAAAAATGCAAATACCTCCAATAACGCAACAGCAGCAGGGTCATCGAAGATCTCAAGGCTACAGTCAGCTAGGTAATTAACCTGAAAGAAGTAGGAAAGTTCACAGGTTACAAAAAGGACAAGGTAAAAAAATAGATAAATGAACAAAAAGGGGTATGCAAGAACCAGCATTAAGATATGGCTTCACTAAAATGGTATTACAGGATGCTATCACCTGTGATAAATACTTTTCACAAAGTAATACCAATCAATTAGCTCTTGTATACACATAAAGGGAGAGATAATTCCCCGATGACCTGACTTGACTGAACGAAGTGCTAGCCAGAGAGATTTCAAGATCAGACAATTTGGACAAAATCACAATGTGCAGATTATAACTCGCAGACCATTTTTTAAAAGGAAAAAAGGAAGTATAAAGTTTAATGTTTAAACAAGCCAATGATGCAGAAAATATGTGTATGATTGCTAAAAACACAGGACTGTAGAAATCTAGAAGAAATGAATACTTGTTTTTTAAATTAACAATAGAAGCCCAATATATCAGCAAAATAGAAGGGATCAGTTTAGAGTTGAAAAATTGTGATATTCCAAACAGCACATGCAAACAAACCGCTTACTCCAAATTCTGTACGGACTAGAGCCTGAACAAAATCCATCAGTTGAATCTTTGCCCACTCTGCAAGCAGAATAGTGTCATCTGTTCGAGGAGGATGCCTCCAAGGAGTACCAAAACGTAATTTGTCTTCCAGTACTCTTCCATTTTTGGCATCAAAAGCAAACTTTTGCAGGAGTAGCAAGGCTTTATCCATGGCAGGATTCACCACACTAATCTACAATGAATCATTTAAGAAAAAGTAAGTTAACATGCGATCCCAAGTGAATTAACAAACCTAACAAATTGTAGGAACAATTCAATACAAGGATTCAATGAATTAATATGTAAATAAATAATAAAACTTACTTGCAAATAAGCTAAATATGCATCAACAATGTCCTCAAATGTACTAGCCCTGTCTTCCATGACCCTACATTTCAACCAAAATCAAGGTCATTAAATAACGGAATACGCTGCATCAGTTTTGAACGAATAATTAACTTGATTACAAAGAAAGACAAAAGTGATATTGTATCTCACAGTGTACTACCCATTGCGCCACAAACTAAATATTGTTGGATAGAAATGAGTGAGAAAAACCCAGATTATCATACAAAAATAACAGATGTACTTTGTTTGTGTGAGAACCGGAATATACCATGCTCCACCCATCACTCATATCTAGATAATGATGGAGCCAGTTTCTAGCCCAAAAAATGAAGATATTATCCATCTATATATGTTGCATGATAATTCAACAAACATAGAATGATCCTTACTTCTGGTAATAATTGCTTTGTTTGAGTGCGTAAAGCTCAAACAGATGGCGGGGGTTAGGCCCAAGTACCTCAGCAATCACCGTCCACTACAATTTCATCAAGGATACTGTTAAACTAATTGAAAAAAAAACATTAATTCATGATGTTACTCCAACAAGTGTGAAAAAGGGGATGGGGGACTCATTTAATGCTATTAGAAGGAAATGCGGAATTTGATGCTGTGGTTTCTTTGATCATCTTTTAGCGGTGCATCAGTTCTTTCTTTCCCAAACAAATGTTCAACAATAGACCAGCAAAGTTGGTCACCTCTGAATTGCTGAAGCAATCAGTAACCATATGCATTTTAGCTTCTTGTGGAGTCCACCCAAAAGTCTGCAGATTTAAAAAATTAAAGCGATATATATCAAAATAACTTCAATATGGAAATGTGCATGAAGTATCATATATAATAGTACGACATGAATGGATAAACAATGATGGTGATAGAGACCCACAAAAGTTTTGTTAAGAGTACCTCACGGGAGATGAATATGTCTATAAATCCAAAATCCAAGTAGGCTCGGTATGAATAGTAACTGTATATAACAAATTATTAGCAGGTACACCAAATTTAAAAAACTTCTAAGTTATAAAAAAAACAAGAGGAAAGCAATTACAAACATTACTGATATCAATGCCAAACACAAACTTCTCACATGAATTTAAAATCTCACAAGAATTATTAGGGGCTAGGAGAACATTCCCTCGTGCCATCAATCATTTCTAAGTAGAACTTATTGTTACTTGTAAGTTGACAAATAAAAACTTAAATAGCTGCTATGAAGTAAAAAACTAGCAAAAATTAAGATGATAGTGGGATGGGCTAAACCTATCTGAAGTAACAAGTATGACAGGCAAGCACCGCTCATTTACACCCAAAGCAATTATTCTCCATATCAAACTGTCATGATACATTGATCCACAGACAGTTGAATCATCCGTTCGAATTGCATTGCGGAGAACTTCAATATTGTTTATAACCAGCTTCGGCTGCCCAAACAGTGCAATACATCAATCAATAACCATCTTCCACAATAGGACTCTTCCAGCATAATTTTTCATTTCATAACAGGCATGAACAACTAATGCAAATATACAATTAAAAATTATAATTAAAGAAAAAGGGAAACCATATACACCAATTCAAGCATATCGGTTTGGCACTCTTACATAATTATCAAATTCTTAAATTACCAAATTGTCTCTCCATTTGGAATTTTACACAACAAAATGCTAAACAAAATGATGATGATGATGATGATAATAATCTGCCTGAAAACTACCTGAAAGCGATCAATCTCGGCAGCTTGTGACAACAAATCAATCAACAAGCAAGGCCAATCGGTACAAGAATTTGCCAGGGACCTCGAAAACCCACCAGTTCTGTTCAAGTTGGCAATGGCATCAGCTCTCCACTCATGCTGCATGTTTAACACCTCCTTAGCCAACTTCAAACCCACAAGCCCTTCTCTCAAATACGTCTCTTCTTCAAGGGACAATCTCTTCCCGTTCTCTCTCAACTCCAAAACCCCATCAATCTCTTTGGCATTTACTCGAGCAGACAGAGCGTAAACAGCCCGCTCCCACAAAACAGACCCAGAAACCTTATCAGACACCGCATTTTTCACCTTCTTGTTACTTTTACTAAGTATTCTCCTAAGTGCAGTGTTAAGGCCGTGCCATTTGTTAAGAGTGGTGAAAATTTGCTGCGAACTAATCGTACCAAGTTTAATTCCCCTCTCCGCCATTGATTCGAGGCATGTCTCGAGCTGGGCTTTGCAGTTTGACAAAGTGGGCGGCTCACAATTTGACCAAGACGACCAAGGAAACGACTGATTGTGCTGTGGGTGATGATCCTTGATCGATTCAGCGAAGTCTACGTAACCAGTAAGGTGAGGTTCTTTGTTCAAATCTTTCAGCAGCCCTGCCAAAAATAAATAAATAAATAAATAAATAAATAAATAAAAAGTTATCGGAGAAAGGGTTATTTGTTAGTTGTAGAGGGGGGTTGAGTGTGAAAATGTGTATTACGTTCGAGGAATAGGGTGGTTTTGCCGACGCCACGAGGGCCGTGGAAGATGAGGGGTTGAGGGACGCGGTGGTGTTGAGCGTGATTAGTTAAGACGGTTTCTAGTAATGGTCTTGGTATTATTTTCCATGCTTTGTTCACCATTTTTTTTCTTTCTTTTTGGGTATTTGTTGTCTCTGCTGCAGCTGCTGATTCTTCTTCTTCGCTTAGCTGATGATTCTGCTGAATTGAGTTCAAGGCTTGGGGTTTTGGGTTTTGCTGTCAAAATTAGGGGTTTAGATTAGTCCTGGGTTAGCCAACTAATGTGGCTCGACACGGGCTCAGTTTATTGCTGCGAGACTGACCTGTCCACGTTGTTTTTGTTCGGTAGCTTAAATGCGCAATGCAACGATTGCAAAAATGTCCAACACCGTCCACAAATGACACATCCCACATCATTTGGAACATAAAATTCATATCCAATAGTTTTCTTTTCTTTTCTTTTTTCTTTTTTTTTTCAAATAAACCCCAATAAGGTATAAAATATTAAATTATAAAAAAGATAACGAGTTTATTTCATAATGACAAAGTCAAATGAAATCTTATAAATATTTCACAGTAAATCATATCGAGATTAATACAATCATTATTTGGGCATCTCCCAAGATTATCAATTAGAGACTTTTTAATTTTCAATGTTGGAGAATTTTACAATTTGAAACCGAACAAACTCAAATCAATATTGGTTAAAGTGTCTGCAACACCATTATCCTCTTTGTAGATATGAGAACAATGAAATGCATAAATTTTATCATAGTTAGACAATTAAGCCATCTAGTGTGGGGTTATCGATGAGGAGAAAATATGTCAATTTCTCTTTCATAAATCTCACATGTGGTCTATGACACCCTCTTACTTTTACTTGAGCTAAAATTGATACTGATGGTCTCTCAAAATAAAATCTGGGTCAAATCACAAGGCAAGACATCATATCCATTAAGTAGGTACTAATGTTTCTAATTTCATTTCTTTATTTTATTTTACATATATATTTTTACTTACCTACAAGCTTGATACAATCTTAAGTGAGACGTGTATATTATATTGGCCTATATTTTTATTGCAATTTACAAAATATACTGGTAGTTATATATATTAAAAAAAGTAAAATTAAAATATATTGTACATATGCATTAGAATGGGATGTTTAAATCATCCAATCTATGATTTTTTTAATTATTTTTTTTCCTACTTTACGTCGTATAGTATTTATATCTTTTAGTAATTATTAAGGAAAAGAATTGTTTACTTTATGATAAAAAAAAAAAGAAATACTACTCCAAGAAACATTTTTGGCATTTTAGCATGAATATCATGTCATTCGCGCATAAAACTTTGGTTGTTAAAATTAACATGATCACACCACGTGTTGGTGTTGTGCTAAGAGGCCGCTCTCTTTCATTGATTAAGAAGGCAATCAAGCCTGCGAGCAATATTGAATTTAATTTGAAATGGACAGAAGTAAGCTTTTGGGCCAGGACCGCTACATTGTAATTGGGTAAATACATTTCCGAAAAACCTTATCCACTCTCCACCACCACCAGCCCTTAGTCCCCTAATAACAAGTTCCCCAACAATCACCTACCAAAACTCATCATTTATTTGAATTGATTTTAGCGAGATTGATATGATAATATCAAGATCAACATATCAAATGAAAAGAGGCAAAGTATAATTTCAATATACAATCAAGAAATTATAAATTAATTGGAGTGAATGATAAATAATAAAAATAGACCAGCAATAAAGTGGTTGAAATTAGAATGAATGATAAAGAATGGTGGCTTGAGGTGCTAATAATGGCGGTGCAAGATAGTTAGGGATTTTGGAATTATTTTTATTTTTAATTAAATTTTTATATTATAATGACGATAATTTTAGAAATAAATAGGGTTAATTGAATTGTGGGGGCTTATAGGAGGAATGACTCCCTCTAAATTCTAAAACGCTTAAATAAGTTCTTTTCAATAATGATTTTTTAGATCCACCCATATATGTATGTATGCATGTATTTATATTAAATTTTAATTAAAATTATTTTTTAATAAGCTTTGAAGAATTTAGAATTATGGGAGTAGAAATTATGTAATAAGAATAAAAATACTTTAAGATTTTAGGACTTCTATGTATTTTGTAAATAGAAACTTAAAGATACTCTTTTTGAGTAAAACTTAATTATAAGATGATTGATTTTAATTTATAGGTTAGTAATTTCATAAATTAAACAAATACTAATTTATATATTTTATTTTGTACATGTGCTGGATTCTATCCTAATAAATCCAATAGTTTCAGTTCCTATCCACTTGCTAAAGGAACTTTCATTTAAATGTTTGTCAACTGTAATCTTTCTTCACTATTTGAGTTTTTTTAATCAAACAAATAATACTCATACTAGTATTTGGATGTCAACAAAACTTTCAAAATTTATATTATGTTAAATAACAAATTTTTCTGCACAAATATTATGTTAAATTCTTGGTTGGACCAAGGCTATCTGTTATCAAAATAAAAATTTTATTATGTAGATTTATCCATATATCAAATGCAGAAATGCTTATCTTATAAATATTATTAATATATAAAACCATAGATATGTACTTCAAATACGTATAACACTTTCTGTGATGTAAGTGTAATAAACGATGTTTATTTTTATATTCATGAATTTTTATTATTTATATATATTTTGAGGAAACACTACACATAAAACAAAGCTTGAGATAGAAGATACTCTAATTTGATATCTCATGATCAAAGAACACAACAGATTCTGTATAGGATAATGCCAATAATACATCGTTTTTATTTTGTAAGTAGTGTAATTTATTGATATTTGACTTCTTGTATATTATATACATGAATTGAAACCTCATATACGGAATGATTTTAATAATAATTTTGTTTTTTTTTTGTTATTAAAAGAAGAAGCTCATTTTCATTGACTAGAAATAAGCTACGTGAGAAAGTGTACAACTAATTTATTCATGGGAGTGGATGGAAACGGAGAGACAAACAATTCTTTAACCAGACATTCGGCCAAAAAATAATTTGATCAAGAAATTGAAAATGACGTGGCATAAGGTCCGTGAAAAGTGGAAGAAGCTGACAAGCAGGAGGCTGGAGCCAAAACAAAACTGCTTTACCTTTCACGACTCTTCATTAGTCATTCGGCAGCAGCCAGGCAGCAGCACTACTCCTCGGTCCTTTTGCTCTGAAACCAAACTCTCTTTTTACTCTTTCCCTTTGATGCCTTCGCTTTTCCTTCACCTGTAAGTAACCCCCCCGTCCTTCTTCACCCACATGCACTCTGACAGTCATTCCAAATCCAACCCTGCCTCTAATTCCTTTCCGTCGTGATAATTTACCCGGCCCGGTTCGACCCGACCCGAGCCCAACAAATGCATTCTCCTCCTCCTCCTCCTTCTCCAACCCAAGCCGCCGAAAACGACGCCGTCGCCCCGCTACAACCACTGCTCGACCTAATAACCAACATCTTATCTCTCCTCCTATTGTCTTCACTTACCGTCCGGTCGTTCGTCGGACGGTGGCAAATCCTCCGGACGAAACTCGTCTCCCTCCAGTCCTCCCTCTCTTCAATCTCCGACTCCCCTCACTGGAGCGAGAATCCTCTCCTCCACACCCTCCTCCCTTCGCTCCTCTCAACTCTCCAGCGCCTCAAGGCGCTCTCCGACCAATGCACCCTCTCCTCCTTCACCGGCGGCAAGCTGCTGATGCAGAGCGACCTCGACATTGCCAACACTTCGCTCTCTAATCACCTCCACGATCTCGATTTGCTCCTCAGATCCGGCGTCCTCCACCAATCGAACGCCATCGTCTTGTCGCAGCCCGGCCCCGGCTCTCACAAACAAGATTTGGTCCTTTTCATTAGGGATATCTTCACGAGACTGCAAATTGGCGGAGTCGAGTTCAAGAAGAAAGCTTTGGAGTCGTTGCTACAGTTATTGAAAGACGACGACAAGTCGGCCGCCGTGGTTGCTAAGGAAGGAAACGTTGGTTACTTAATTAGCTTACTCGATTTCCACCACCAGAGTTCAATTCGTGAGCAAGCCGTTTTGGCTTTATCTATCATCGTTTCGGCTAACGATGAGTCAAGAAAGATTGTTTTCGAAGAAGGCGGCTTGGGCCCTTTGTTAAGAATACTCGAAACCGGCTCTATGCCGTTGAAAGAAAAAGCGGCGATTGCTGTTGAGGCTATAACTACTGATCCGGAAAACGCGTGGGCGATTTCTGCATACGGCGGCGTTTCGGTTTTAATCGAAGCGTTCCGATCCGGTACGGCTTTAACTCAGTCGCATGCGGTGGGTGCGATTAGAAACATCGCGGCCGTGGAGGATATTAAAGCGGCGTTGGCCGAGGAAGGGGCTGTGCCGGTTCTGGTTCAGTCACTGACTTCAAGTTCGAATCTTGCGCAAGAGAACGCGGCTGATTGTATAGCGACACTCGCCGCTTCCGGTGAGTACTTCCGTCTTTTGATTATTCAAGAACGAGGGTTACAAAGATTAATGCATTTGATTCAAGATTCAACTTCAAGTATAGTTACGGTGGAAAACGCTTTGCTTGCAATTAGTTCACTTTCTTTATCAGATTCCGCGGCCAGAATATTGTCATCGACCACTTCGTTCATAATCCAGCTCGGAGAATTTATCAAAAGGGGGAATGTGCTTCTACAGCAAGTATCGTCCTCTCTGTTGGGTAACCTATCGATCAGTGATGGTAACAAGCGAGCTGTTGCAAGTTGTATGGGCTCTTTGATAAAGTTAATGGAATGTCCGAAGCCAGTGGGGCTACAAGAGGCGGCCACTGACGCGGTGCTTTCCTTATTGACTGTTCGATCGAATAGGAAGGAGCTGGTGAGGGACGAGAAGAGTGTGATGAGATTGATGCAAATGTTGGATCCTAAGAATGAGGCCTTGAACAAGAAGTTTCCGGTGATGGTGACGGCGGCCGTGTTGGGTGGAGGAAGTAACGGGTGTAGAAAGAGGCTGGTGGCTGCCGGAGTTTATCAGCATTTGCAGAAGCTGGCGGAAACGGAGGTGCCGGGAGCAAAGAAAGTGTTGCAGAGACTCGCCGGGAATCGGCTCAAGAACATTTTCAGCCGGACTTGGAGGGAATAATCGCAAAACAGTAACTAACACCCGCCAAACAGAGGTACGATTATTTTTTCAAGGGTAGAAATGGCATTTAATATTTTTTGGACCTTGGTTTCGAGGCGCGCCTCGCTTTAGTAGATATAATTTGCCTCTATTTTATCGCCTTCTTACTCTCAAATGACTCTGCTGCCCCCAGTATTTGCCCTTTTGCCACATTAGCCATTGACAAAAATTTGCCTCATTTAGAATTCATCTAGTAATCTTAGAAAGATTTTTATTTCTCCTTGAAGTAACGAATAATGATAATATTTGGACCATGAGCCCTGAACTTTTTCGTACATCAAGATCCGATTACAAGGACCCATTAGCCATGCTCTAAGATTGGTTAATTGTAGTGGCTTACTGATCTGATGTGGTTGCATGTACCGAATAAATTGGCATCTGTTCTTCCACTTTAGTCTAACACCGTCCATTGAATTTGACATTTATGATGTCAACTGTTGCCTCGTGAGCTTTTGTCTTTATAAAATGTAGACCAACAACTAGTCAACACGTGAGTCAGTGGCACACATTATTTTCATTTATATGTCATTTTTTTGATAATTAAATAATGTTATTGATAATTAAATAATGGTATAATGCACAGGAGGACCCTGTTCCGTTCGGATTTTCTAACCGTCAAAAGTATGGGCAGAGCAACTACCTCGCTGGACAAAGCCACAAAACAAACACACTTCGAATACTTTAACTTTTATTTTCTCTGTTTATTTTCGTAAAGTTATATTATATAATTTTTTTTAAAAAAATTAATTATCTTAATATAGTATTTTAACAAAGTTATGGATGCGGTTTTAAGGGAGTATCCTCGTTTTGCTTTTTGCTTTTTATCTTTTTTAATGGGAAAGCTGATTTCACTCATGAAGCTGATGAGCTGTGTAAGAGAAAGAGGTGATGATGAATGGTTGTAATTTCTTTTTAATTTATTTTTCTTCAAACGAACTTTGTTTGATAATGTAAATGCTTCTAGCGATGGATGATCTAGTTGTAGAAAGAGTGCAACTTTATTTGTATTTGTTTTTTACTCCCAACAGTATGGATGATGTTGATGATGATATGTTATTGATTGATTCTCATTTTGTCTGGTTTTTCTTGGTCTCTTGTATGATGATTTCAATAATGATGATCATGAATGTTGATTGAGATGGACCTTGCTGATCCATAAATGGGGAGTACAATAATGTATGATGTACAACCCCACCCTATGAATGCCCAATTCTTTAGGAGCCAGTCGATTTCCTCTTTTCCAAGTGGGTAATTGAAATCAATGGCAATGATTCTAGTCTTTAGTTTCCCATGTAGCAGCGGTGTGGCATCTCATCAGATTTTGGAAATGGTCAGTGGGTCCATTTGTTTATGAACAAAATGAAAATTCTAGCTCAAGCCTGTATCTCTGTGAGTGGTATATGGGCTGTAAGCAATATGTTGTGTAATCTGAGGGCATTGAATATTTGACCGGCAGATGCCTTGACTTGGACTGCGAGGACTAGTTTATTGATCCAACGGTGGTGATTTCATGGGCCGGCGGGCCCTTACAGCGGAATCCGAAAAAGCAGAAAAAGAAAAGAGAACATAGGGAAGAGGAAGGCTCGGCGCAGATATAGGGAAGTGAAGAATGGGCAGCAGGGAACAAGAATTGCGGGTCCCAAGTAGAAGACGAAAGAGAGGTCACATGCCGAAGAATTCAAAATCGATTATTATATAAAATACAGAATAGAATGTGAATATGAGAATGTGTGGTTTGGTGTGGTCCATTTGGGTCACGAGCTCACATGCAATATTGCTGCCTTGATTCTTGTTGGGTGCCACAGTGCACGGCGTATGCAAATGAACAAAAGTTTTTTTTGACTTTTTCTGGCTGTTCATATTTGCAGTGATAGCAATGGCTCTCGCCTTAAAAAGCAACTGCATCACACAAGCTGTAAAGCTTCACGATTTCACGGTCTCTTATTCTTAATTTCCCGCCAAGATTTTAATAGGTAGCTAGCTAGCTAGCTAGCTAGCTGCCATACCAAATTGACCTTTGTATTCTAATCAAATGATATGGTAATGAATCAATGATGTATTTGCCTATAAGTATGAATAATCACGCCATTTACAAAATTGTATACTGTGTTTCAAACATCAAGCCTTATGCTTAGCTATAATCTTGTTTTGGTTCTGCAACCACAACTGTTGTTCTTGCCACAGCAGATTTTGATCTACAGACTCAGCAGCCACATGCTTGTCCGCTGAAATATCAAGGCACGGCCCAAACGGATCATCTTTATTCTCAAACGTCGTTCCACCCTGGCTGGGATTCTGCGCGCTAAATGTTGGAGCCACTGAAAATGCGTCAGTAGCTGGGACTATGGCAGGGGAAGAAGATAGACCAACTGCGTCTTGTAAAAATGGATTGTATTTGCTTTCCAGCATAGAATCTTTTTCGACAAAATTGTGCTCAACAGGTGCAGCTGGTAAAACTTCGGCTGGCTTTGTAGCAGTTTCAGCAAGCACAAGCTCCCAATCATTTCTTGCTCCATTGCTTGATTCAGAGGCAAAATTTTGCTCTTTTTTTTGCCGTCCATGTTCTTGCTCTCTTTCGGTAACCAAGATATCTAAAGTCGTGTCTTTTGCTGATTGTTCAATCGGAAAAGACTTGTTTGATACACTTTGTGCTGTGAAATTATTGTCATTTACTTCCGAAGGTATGGACTGCTCTGAATTTGGAGAAATTTCAGCAGAGTGGCTAGGACTAGGGCATGTTCCTCCATCTGTCATGTTCACAAGTTGTTCTATCGAGGGACTAGGGCTCGTTCCTCCGCTCATAAGATCATCCAACGATGCACATTGCGAACCATGTTCAGATTCTCTCTCTATTTGCTCTGATGAATAATCCCAAGTTTCACCACGATCAGAGCTTGAACCAGGATCCTTTATCGGTGTCGCGGGGAGCATCAATGCCGATCTTCCATTAGCTGCTGGGAATGAAGCTTGATCTTTCAAGAACTCCTGTAACGTTTCTATAAGCTCTTCCGATACCTTCTGCACACTTGGGTATTCAGAAGTTCTTCCAACGCCAGTGCCTTTACACAAGTCATAAAATGAAGAGAGCTCTTCAAATTGCTTTGAGGCCTTCACGCAAGCCTGGAAAGCACTAACACAGTTATGATATTGTAGATGAAAGAAGCTATCCAACAAAAGCGCCAATGCATCCGAAATATCCCTGTAAAGATCAAAACTTTCTTGCACAATAGCGTACAAAGAGACTTGAACCAAACTGTTGTTCTTGGCTGCACCTGTTGGTTTTGAACCAATTGCTCTGTCTAGCAATCTTTGCCAATTTGATATTCTATCAAGCAGCATTATAGGTTTCATTTCACAAACGGGTGCATGACTTCGCTCTATTCTTCCATTTCTTCTCCCCCCATTTGAGAATCTTTTGTGAAGTTTCCCTGTAATGAAACAATCTAAACGTTCGTCAAGATACAAAGCAAAAGTCCTCACAAACGCGGTGTAATCCCATGGGCTCGAGTTCGAATCGTCTCTAAAATTTGAAAGATTTAGAAACTTTTGACCCCTTTTCATAGCATGAGCAACTTCCCTAGGAAAATAAGGATCCCCATCTTGAAAAATTCTAAGAACAAGCATAAGGGACTTGAGTGCAACAATCCAATTCCTCGTCTTGCCAATTCTTTTGGAAATAACTTGTGCACAAGCCACCGCATACACTTTGCTAGATGCAATCAATTGAAGAATTTCATCCACGTACCGTTCATCAAGGGGTGCTTCGTCGTGTCTCGTGGCCTTAAGGATTAGAACCTCAACGTTTGATGCATTGGCGTTTGAAACTTTTGCAAGGCTAATGCTCGTTTGATCTTTCACTGCCCCAATTGCCTTCTTTAGCTTGCTTGGCATTTTTACTTTCACCTTTCTGTGGGTTTTATTTTTTATTTTTCTTCTTTTGATTGAAAATGGAGGGGATTTTTTTTTTTCCTAGGAAAAAATTTAGAGTTAAGAGTAAGAATGTTTTGATTATCTTAAAGGTGAGCAAGCAAGAATGTTTAATTACAACAAAAAAGCTTAAGTTGGTGGTTTTAGATGAGTGATTTGTAATTAAAGCCATGAGAATCTCTTACCCTTGTTAGAAGAGACGAAGGAATCGTTAATTTCGTTGACCGAGTCAATAAGTTCGTTGAGATGTGATTGATTCCAGCTTGATCTGGTTAACGTCCTCACCTGCTCTTTTGGCGCGTGGTTGTTTGAAACCGAACAACAGATACTCGGAGAGTCAACTCATGATTTGTAACGATTCTTTCTTTGTATGTGAACAATACAATTGCAACCGTTGGATCTGTTGATATTTTTTGGTCTAAAAGTCAATTTCATTACTCTGCAAATACATACAATTGACGACGAGGGCTCGCCCCGTTCGAGAAATGGACCAGCTTCCGACTCCAACAGCGTAAAAGGCCCAGCCCAAAAAATGCCCATTAATTGTCACCCTCTGGCCTACCTACATCAGTTCTGGGTCCAATTGATACTCATCGCTTGGATTAATGAACGATCCCATGCATGTATAAAATAGACACAAGCTAACTTTAATTTCTTTTACTAAATCGACGTAACAAACTAGACTACTTTCAATTGGGCTTGATAAGAAGAACATTTAGAGAAAGGTGCCATTTCGATATGAGCTTCTTCTGTAACAAATGGAATTACCTTGTTTCTTGTACACACTTGGTGGGTCCGTTCGCCATATACAACAAGTTATTTAAAAATACCTAGAGCTATTTTAAGTATCATTATGTAACTTAAATTTTTTGTCAGGATACTGTTAGAATAATAAAATTTTTTTAGTAAAAATTATCATTTATAATACATGAACATTCATTTTTTATCACGAAAAATCAATAACAAAATATGCGAAAACGTACCTGAATCCTTAATAGTTAATTACTTTCTATAGTCGTGTGATTAACCTTCTAAATCTACACGTTCTCCTAGAAAATCTTTTAATTTCTATGTGCTCTCTCTTTAATGATGAGATGTCAGAAAAAATAAAACAATACGTGTGACCTAGGAATTCTAACCACTCATATAGACAACTTTTCCTATTATATTTGGCTATTCCTATTTCAATCCATCATAGAAATAGAAATTATTTTTAAGTCTCTACACATTAAAGGTCCACACCCTATTAGAGACATTAAATCCCAAATTATCAAAAGAGTGCTGCTACTTACCCCGAATTTGCACCCCAAAATCAAAACGCACCGTTTGCTCTGAGTTAATCACGTGTCCATTATCTTGCTTTATATAAAGGAAAAAGAAAAAGCTGGGGAAAGAAAAAGTAAAAGCAAAGCTGTTTCTTCACGTTTCTTCAGTCAACGTGTGGGCCTAACTAGAAAATTTATTGTGTCCAACTGTGGTCCGCTTATACTCCTTATTTACTTTGCTTTGCTATTTCCTTCCTTCTTTGTTATTTCTTTCTTTGCTATTTACTTTGCTTTCGGGAAGATCTGAAAGAAAAAGAGGAGTTCATTGTTTTACAAAGTAAAAAACTCTACATTACAAAACTCGTAAGTGTTTATTATTTCTACATTAATTTATTAAGTTGTTTCATTTTAATTTATGAATGTTACGTTATTTTATTTTAATTTATGAATCTTGAGATGTTTTATTTTAATTTGTGAGTTCAACCATGAGTATTTATATTTAAATTTACTTAACCGTGAGCTTTGTATGTAAATTATTGTATTTTATTTGTTTCAGTTTGTTGAGCCGTGATAAATAATTAATAATAATTAATTTACTGAATCGTTAATTAAAAATATCCATTTATATTTTTATTTGTTTGTAAACTTAATGAATTAGGGATAAGTAATTAATAATAATTAATTTGCTAAATCGTTAATTAAAAATATCTATTTATATTTTTATTTGTTTGTAAACTTAATGAATTAGGGATAAATAATTAATAATAATAATCAATTTTTATTTTTATTTGTTTCTAAACTTAATGAATTTGGTATAATTTATTAAATTTGCAGCAATAATGGACGAGATTGATGAATTGGAGGTTGATGAAGTAGAGGAATTTCAAGATTTACAGGAGGCTAATTTTGAAGGAAATAATGAAAATTTGGTGGAAGAGCCTACGGTTGGGATGTGTTTTAATAGTCCAGATGAAATGTTTGAATATTACAAAGCTTATGGCCAACAAGAGGGATTTCCAGTGATGCAGAGATCTTGTAAAAAAGGGGATGACGGGAATATGAGATATGTGACATTTAGTTGCGGGCGAAACGGCAAGTCCAAAGGCAAATCCAATCAGGTTTTGCGGCTTCAACCTAATCAGAAAATTGGATGCAATGCTAAAATTGGAGGACGTTTTGTTAGTGGAAAATGGATAATTGGAAAATTTGTCCTTGAACACAACCATGCTATAAGTCCGAGCAAGAGTAGGTATTATCGATGCAACCGTACCATTAGTCATTATGTAAAAAAACAACTGGAAATAAATGAAGAAGCAGGAATTAGAATGTCTTAAAGTTTCAAGTCTATTGTCGTTGAGGTTGGTGGCTATGAAAATGTCGCATTCTTAGAAAAAGATGCTAGAAATTCTGTTGATAAAGCAAGGCGATTGAGGCTTGGAGAAGGGGATGCGGCTGCAATTCAGAAATATTTTCAGAAAATGCAAGCAGAAAATGATGGATTTTTCTTCAGTCTTGACTTGGATGAGGAGGGTCGGTTAAACAATGTATTTTGGGCAGATCCAAGAAGTAGGGCAGCCTACAAAGACTTTGGAGATGTTGTTACATTTGACACCACGTACCTTACGAATAAATATGACATGCCATTTGCTCATTTTGTTGGAATTAATCATCACGGTCAGTCTATTTTGTTTGGATGTGGGTTGATTTTGCATGAGGATACGGAGACGTTTACGTGGTTATTTCACACGTGGCTATCATGTATGTCCGGTTCTCTCCCCTTAGAATCATCACAGACCAAGACAGAGCGATGTAAAATGTAATTGAAATTGTTTTTCCAAATACTAGGCATCAATGGTGTTTGTGGCATATTTTGAAAAAGGTGCCCGAGAAGTTGGGAAGGTATCCAGAATATCATGCCATTAGATTTTCATTGCATGCTGTTGTTTATGATTCACAGACTCCTATTGAATTTGAGGAAGCTTGACATGGCATATTAGATAAATATGATATTGCTGATAATCAATGGTTAAATGGTTTATATGAGGAAAGATATCGTTGGGTTCCATGTTTTGTGAAAACAACTTTTTGGGCTGGCATGTCAACCACTCAACGTAGTGAGAGTGTGAATGCTTTTTTTGATGGGTATGTTAACTCAAAAATAACTTTGAAGCAATTTGTGGAGAAATACGAGAAAGCAATGGAAAGTAAAATTGAAAAAGAATGGCAAGCAAATGCTAGGTGCTTCAGCCAATGGATGCCATGCCGTACCAATTTCGCAATGGAAAAACAAGTTGAGGAAGTATACACTATTTCCAAATTTTAAGAATTTCAACAACAGCTGATGGATAAAATGTACTGTGAGGTTTTCAGTTGTGGGGGATCAGAATATGAAGTTGTCGAAAATGATGGAAAAAGTCAAGAGAAGACTTTTCAAGTTATTTTTCAAAGGGTCGACGGTGAAATTCGTTGTGCGTGTGCAATGTTTGAAAGTAGAGGGATTGTTTGCAGACACGCCATTGTAGTGATGATACGTAGCCGTGTAACATTTCTTCCTGAGAAGTATATTATACGGAGATGGAGGAAAGATGTGCGGAGATGCAACAGTCGAGTGAAAGTCAGTTATGATGTGAGAAGCTCGAGCATTGAACAACGACGATATAAATAATAGTGTGCTGCTTTTTATGATTTTGCTGATATTGCTGATGTTGCTTCAAAACATGAAGAAAGTCATAAAAACGTTTTGACTTGGAAAGAAAAGGCAATGAAAGATGTATCGTTGAATGTACGCTGTCAAAGTGAAGATGTAACTACTGCTGGTGGGTTGGGTAGTTGTACGGAAATCATACAAGATCCAGTAGTATCTCGTCGTAAAGGTCGGCCACTTTTTTAAAGAAAACAAAAGTAATTTAAAAAGCCAAAACATAAGTCAAACAATACTTCATTGAGTACAACTGCATAAGTAATTCTATTGTATTCATTTTTAATTAATTCAATACAAATTAATTTCATATAAATTGAATAAAATTAAAATGTTTCTTGCTTACTTTCGTAACACTTGGTGGCACACGATTCATCTTCTCAGGCGGCTACTGCAATCCCAACATAATAAGGCAATATGGCTATGGTAATTTTTTTTTATATACATGTTATTAGTGTTGTTTTATTGTCATTTGTTTATTAATTTAATGGACTTTTTTTTTAACAGCCACTTCCACAACATGTTTTTTCCCTTCGTACTATCAGCCTTGGTTAAATTATGGAGGAGTTCCTTATATAAACTTCCAACAATTTCTACAACAAGATTTCGAGGATGCCAATTGGACGGAATTTTCAGCAAATGATCCCAACACATGATTAAAACTATCTTGTGTTTTGATGTATTATTTTGCCCCACAGAAGGCTGAAATTTTAATTGGTGCCAAAACTAAGGACGGCTGTATGATTTTGATCCCATTTAGTTGTGCTGGACAAAGACTCATTTATTCTACAGCATTTTAAATTGACCATTTTTCTTCTTTTGCTCTATTTCAGAATCAGTTGAAAAGACCATGAAAGCATGAATAAATGAAGCCAAAATGTGATTTTTTTTTTTTTTGCTTTCTTGAATATCACGATTTCAAGTATGAAGATTTTGTCATGCAAGAACGTTATGTTTAAATTCCGCATGTACATTATGTCAATAAATTTCTTAGCTAGCTCCAAAATAAACAAGTGAAAACACGATGGAAATTCAAAAAACTAGAAATCGCCATGGGATAAAGAAACAATTGACATAAACTAATCAATTAATCAATTGCAAATTAATAAATAGTACAAAATAATACAACTTAAAAATAACACTTGAATAGATAACATATCACAACAATTACAAGTATTTTAATGTAATCATATTTTAGTGTCTGCCTCCTTCGAAGTTCGTTATCATGCAATAATTGGAATTTAACGGACAAACACTCAATCTCTAATGCTAATTTTCTAACCTCTTCCACTAACAAATCAATTTCTCTTCGCTTGGTATAAGATCTTCAACCCATTGAAAATTATTACATCTTTTACAAAGCCAAAATTTACGATTTGGATTCTTTGTTGTACGTGACGTTAATAACTCCATGTAATTACCGCATCCGTTACATAGCTGCTGTGAGTTTCGAATTTCACTTGTGCTAGTTGACATTGTGGTTAATTGATTTTCGAAACTACGAAACAGAAAAAAAAATCGAAAATAAATCAGAACATACAACAATTACAGCACCAGTTACACACAATTAAAACAGAAATTAAATTCCCAGGGTGTCAAAGTGTCCAATTCCCAAGGTTGGAGGAAAATAAAATAGAAACATGAGAAAAACTCTCTCGAGATTGGCTGCTCATGTTGCTAAACAAGCATGGTATCTGTTGCCCATAATGATTCATGTACTTAAGCAATATTCATCTATTCAAATATAACTACGTCAAGTTCCTACAATAATAATAAACTATCATCAAATTTTTAATTCCTTGCTTCCACCATTTATTTAGCATTTTAATCAAACTCAAAAAAGCCAATCAATTCAAGCATACATAAAAAACATACCAATCTAAACATTTTTAATTGGTAAAAAATTATTAAAAAAATAGAAGAAGCAAGAGTAAGTCAAACAAAAAATCACTATGTTCATAACCAAACATCAAGTAACCCTCTGTTTCACCTAGGGATGGCAATTTGCGGGCTTGGTTCGGGCTTTTCAAAGCCCAGGCCCAAGCCCACATCATTCCAACGAAGTTCAGGCCCTTCAAAAGCCCGTCCAAGTCACTCGGGCCGGGCCTAGACGGGCTTGGGCTTTTTAAATTAATTATAAAATATTTTTAAATTAAGAAAAAAGTTTAAATTAAAGATAATTATCTAATATATAAATAGAATAATAGTCCAATACATAAAATATTAGTAATACAACCTAATAAAATAACAAATACTAATATAAAAAATTAAACTAATTTAATATTTTGAGTTTTTCTTTTTTATTTAAATTAAATTTATTTTTTATTCATAAATTTAAAAAGTCTGAGCCAAGTCCGAGCTTTTTTTCTAAGTCCTTGTCCAGACCCAACATATGTGGGCTTTGTAATTTTTGGGCCCATATCCGGGCCAAACCTTGCGGGCCAGGCCTGGGCTAGGCTTGGCCGGGCCTGGCCCAGCCCGAGCTTTTTGCCACTCCTAGTTTCACCCCTGAAGAAACAGAACACCACCTCTCGAGAAGAAATGACGAAAACAGACATAACAAAGATAATTAAGGATCTAAGCATAGTAGCAGTAAAGCACAACCGATATTCATCATTCAAAACATCCAAATCCAAACTAAAGGAATCAAGTACAGAAGCCTTGCAACTAACAATAAATTATTTTTCCAAAGATAACAAGCGAAATATGTAAAATCTATCCAATTTAATTTTTGTAATTTACAAAATCTTATAGCAATCACACCCACAGTATCTGACTCGATAACTAATTCAATTAACCAAAAATAATTAAATAAATAAAGCTACCTCTACCACAAGAAGCCAGCATAAAAACCACCCATCAGATGATGATACATGCATCAAACACAATAACGAAAATTGAACGAGAGCAAGAGAACGAGCCATTGAGCAAGAGTTGAGGGAAGGGGGGAAAAAGATTGAATTAAGACGTTAGTGGCGTGGTTGAGTGGATTTAAAACCAAAAATGGAATGAAATCATTTAAGTCCAGATCTGAATGACTTAACAAACGAATCTGCCTGAAGAAAAAGAGTGCTGCTAACTGGAAAGAGAAATGGAAAGTGACGAATCTGCTTGAAGAAAACGAGTGCTGCTAACTGGAAAGAGAAATGGAAAGTGAAAGCAAAATGTTTACCTTGCTTTACGGGAAAGTGAAATGGAAAGTGAAAGCAAAGAGTGCTGCTAACTAGAGAAGTGGAAAGTGTAAGCAAGGAAATGGAAAGTGAAGACAAAATGAAGCAACACGTGTGGAGAGAAAAAAGTAAACAGTACATTTTGATTTCGGGGCGCAAATTCGGGGAGCAAATTCGGGATAAATAGCTTTTTCCTTATCAAAAACCTTAATAAATCCCGTTTAATTGGGTTTATCCTTATATAATAGTTCACAACATGTAATTATTCACATATAAGCCCAATGTTGGATTAAAGATCCAACAATGCTAGATTAAAAGTCTAATAATCTCTTACTTGGGGCTATATGTATAACCTTAAAATTATGTTTTGTAAAAATAATCATATAAGCTCAACTTTACTGTCGTTGCCGAAATGTATTTATAACCAATCAGGTGTATCAATCATACTAACATAAGATCAAAACGACCTTTATTATAATTATCGTAACTTGACCTATCAGTGGTTACTATGCAACTACAACTGAATGACATGGATCATGATGTGGCTGCGTAGCATGAAAATTTTATGCAATATGATCATAATATACATATTTCCAACTGGTCCACCTTAAATTTTAGTGAGATCAAACCATATTAAAATCAGAGTGTGAACAAACCTAAACTTTATCTATCCAGAAAATAATCTCAAATATCCATAAACTGAAGTAATTGAAAATGTCTATAACATAGAACATCTAAAATCACAAACTCCCACTAAAACTAAATATCCTTTAATGATGTGACACATATACAAGCCGTATGCTCATGAAACATCTATGGTGGCAATCCCTTAATAAGTGGATTCACGATCATGGAGTTGTGCAGATGTGCTCTATAAACAGCTGTCTACCCTGAACTCTTTTTTTTAACAACTAGGAACTTATAGTCTATATACTTTGACTTCGTCGAACTCTTGTTGTTATTCAAATACAGCACTGCCGACTTATTGTTATAAAATAACTTGAGTGGTCTATTAACACAATCTTTTATATGTAACCTTATAATAAAATTTCGTAGTTATATTCTATGATTGAATGTCTCATAAAACGCTATGAACTCTACTACCATCGTAAAAGAGACTATAAGTGATTGTTTAGCACTCTTCTAAGAGATATCACTCCAGCTAGCAGATAGATGTAACCCGAAATAGATTTTATATTATCCTAACATCCAACAAAATTGAAGCACTATACCCAACAATCTTTAGCTGATCCGACCTTCGATATGTGAACATGAAGTCTTTTGCTATTTGTAAATATCGCATGACCACTTAATTACTTTCTAATAGTTCGCTCATAGATTAATTAAATATTTGCCCAACATTTCAATAACGTACGCAATATCCAGTTGTGTGCAATTTAAGTATACTCCTACTACTGTCGCATAAGGAATCTTCTGTATTTTTTTTCCTCAAAATCACTTTTAAGACATTGATTGAGATTAAACATTTCTCCCTCAGCAATAAGGGTATCACGTAATTTGCAATCTTGCATGCTATATCTCTTGAGAACTGTTTTGATATAGTTCTTTTGTGATAATTTAAGAATATCGTAGGAGCAATCCAATGTATCTGCATGCCTCATACAAAAGAGACGTCACCAAAATGTTTCATCTCAAAGTTTTTAGATGGAAATCTCTTGATGTCGTGCAATAAGCCCATATCGTTGTTGGCAAGTAAAATGTCATCGACATATAAAACTAAAAAAATATACTTGCTCTAACAAAACTTATAGTATATGAAATTATCGACTAAATTCATTTTAAAACCAAATAAGATGATCACTTAATGAAACTTGAAATACCACTATCGAGATGCTTACTTGAGCCTATAGATGGATTTGTTAAGTTTACAAACCATTTTTTTTATTTTTTCCTGACACAATTTTCTAGCTGCATCATTTAGATTGTCTCATCAATGTTACTATTGAAAGACAGTATTTTCATATCCCTCTGATGTAACTCTAAATTGAAATGTGCTATTAATACCATTAAAATCCTAAAAGATTCTTTCAAAGATATTAAAGAGAAAATCTCTTTATAGTTGATGCCTTCTTTTTGTATAAAGTCTTTTCCGACAAGACGAGCATTATACGTTTCCACATTGCATTTTGAATACCTTTTGGTCTGAAATATATAATTGCAACCAATAAGTTTCGCACCTTTTAGTAATGAGATAAGATCTCATATGTCATTGTTTTTCATGGACTGCATCTCCTCATTGGCATCAATCCACTTCTAAGAGTAAGAACTTTCCATGACTTGACATAAATTAATCTGATCATCTTTAATCATTCCAATGTCTACCTCATGTTCTTGTAGAAATACAATATAATCATTTGACACTGCACTTCTTATTTCTCTGAAAACTAATTATAACCTACAAGATGCATTAAAAAAACTAAAGAAGATAAGTTACTCTTGAGCCATGTTCATTATTAGAACAGAGTTAGATATAACACCGGTTTTTTTTTTGGATAAAACTGATAATAAAGAGACTCCACTTGACTAGTTCCTTGTTTCACAAGATCTTAAGCTGGATTAGTTTGATTTGACTGGGGTCAATAGATTTGCTTTGCCGGATTTAAATGCTGAAATCATTGTTGGTGTTGGATTTTCTAATGCTATTATTGTAGTGCTTGAAGGTAATTAAGACGATGGTAACACAGCTGGAGGGTCTATTAATGCCGACAACAATATGAATATTCATGATTAAAAAAATAATGCAAATGATTTAGAATCTGATATGAGTGAAGATGAGTAGGATGTTGGATTGGATGGCTATGAATCTGATGATGACAGTGGGCCATCTTCAAATGATGAAGATGAAAATGTTCAAGCTGCTACCTGCAGATATAAGTCAAATTTAAGTAGTTTTGAGTTTATCCCTGATGGTGATAACATTGAGCTTAGGATTGGACAGTTGTCCAAGTCTGTTGATGAATTCCGAAATGTTGTTAAACTCTTCGTAATAAAGAATGGTTTCAGACTAAAAAGTTTGACAAATGAGAAAAGTAGGGTGACATCAAAGTGTTCAGCTCCATGATGCATTTGGAGAATACATACGAGTCCAAATTGGAATAAGAAACATTTTCAAATTAAGAGTCATATGCTTGAACATACCTATGAAATAAACAATGAGAACCATGAAGTAAATTCAATATAGATTGCAGCCACATTCCTACATTTGTTCAAAGGCAATACACAACTCCTTATTGATATGTTGGGGTCAGAATTGTTTAGAAATTAGAGGATAAAATACTGTAATAAGAGGTTGTACAGATCGAAAAACAAAGCCTTGGAGCTGCTTGGTCAAGACCACAAAACCAGTTTCACAAAACTATTCAGGTACATGTATGCAATCTTAGCCTTAAATCCTGATTCGAAAGTACCATTAGAAAAAGATTGGCTTGGTGGTAGGGTAAATCCTCACTTTGAATTTTTTTTTACATTCTTTGATGCATGTATGAATGAGTTTTTTGAAGGTTGTAGACAGTTCATAGGTGTAGATGGTTGTTACTTAAAGGTTCTATACAAGAGGGTCTGGCCATGTGTGTGGTTGAAACTGAAAACACTAAGTCTTGGGTTTATTTTATGGAGAAACTATATGATCAAATAGGCTGTAATGATCATAGGGGTTTGTGCTTCATGAGTGATAGACAAAAAGTTATATTGAATGTACTTAATAATGTTTTTCTTAAAGCTATGCAAATGTACTGTTGTAAGCATATATATGTGCAAATTGTAATATGAAATTTCATGAATCTTGCTTAAAAAAGAATTTTGGGTAGGATGTAGAAGTGGAAATCAAGTAGAGTCCAACAACCACATGGTTGAAATTAATAGCATCAACCCCGCTGCTCATAGGTGGTTGTTACAAATTCTTGTGACATGTTGGGCCAAACATTACTTCCCTACTCAAATTAAGTGTTAACATGTTACAAAGAATATGACTGAGTCCTTCAATAATTGGATAAGTAGCTCCAGAGGCATGCCAATAGTAAAAATGTTGGAGGAGATTATGAGAAAAATTATGATTTTATACATAAGAGACATGAGTTAGGCAACACTTGGCATGATGAATTGCCCCCACTTGTTAGGAGGAGAGTAATGGATGCAAGGGTTGAATCTAAAGCATTATCTATAATATGTGGGCACAATATATCATTTGAAGTCATAGAAGATGTCTCTAAGAGGTGTGTTGTAGATCTAGACAGTAAGCATTGTGATTGTGGGGAGTGGGTTGTTTAAGGCTTGCCTTGCAAGCATGCTATGTGCTGCATTGATGCATGAGATATAATGTGAATGAATATATCCATCCTCTATTGAAAAAAATGCATTCATGATAACCTCAGTACCAGTTACATCTAGTGCCAAATGAAAGCAGACATCCATTACTCTTGCATGATAACTTGTTGCCACCAACTATGACTAGAGATGCTGGTAGACCCCAAACTAAAATAAAAATAGAGGATGGTGAAAGACAACACTACTACAAAAAGGGACATAGATGACGTTTAAATTAACTTTATGATGACGAAATAAAATTAGTCATCTTTGTAGCAGTCATCTAAAATGAGGTACAAAAGACAACACGTAAAGAGAGTCATTTAATAAGTATTATAGATGACTCATTTAAAAAAAACAGTCATTTAATGTTGTAAAAGAACTATATTTTCTTCAAGTTTAAGTGACTACCTTTAAATAATGGACATCAACAATAGTAGTCACCCTAATATGAATATTATTTATACTTGCCTATAGTGTAATAATTTGTTTTTGAAAACTTGTAGTGTAAAAATAAAAATTCACCAAGCAATTGCATTAATCATATATAAATTTAGTATGTTACAAACAATACTAAAAAATATTACAATTTCCAAATTAAAAGAACTAGACATCTATAACTCTTTTTTCCTAAAAGAAAAATATTACATTCTTCAGAGGAACAACACAATGCAGCCATCCTATTGACCTCTCCAATAATCATGCCAAAGCCAGAGAGAGTTGGAGAGTGAACCCTTTTGACGAACCTTCCTTGATTACAATATCGAAATAATTGAAATAATTTCAAAAATTATTTTAATGTCTTATTCGAAACAAAGACAATAACAAAGATACGAATAAAAAATAATGCTATTCATTTACTAGCCTCTCAAAGTCGTTGTGCTACAAAATTTAGCGAAAATTGTTCTACCATGCGTACTTTGTCCACTCTATTCTTACTTCATCAATATCCTTTTGGGTGTAGCTGTCTCATCCAATAAACTATACATCATACACAAAATAGTCAATATTAATACATGCATCAATGTTATGAAATCTATAAACTTTAAAAGGATAAGGAAATGCTACCATGTTTTTATGTAATCATCTTGGTTTTCAATAATTTCCTTCATAAACCTAATGACATAATATCCACATTCAACGTCTGTAGTTTGTTAAGGACACTGCACAAGAATTTTGAATTAATTAATGTCATGTGCATATGTAAAAAAATTTAAACTTAACATATATATGTATAGTTTCATATACCTTAACCCTCTTCCCAACAAAGGATTTTTTTATCCGTATTTCCCATTTTTGACAAAACAATCTTGAAAGAACTTAAGATATAATTAGATATACACATTTAGTCATGTTTTACAACATGTATTATAATTGACAAAAATTTACAGTGGTATAAAATTCTTCAAATCAAGGTGAGGTTCATGACCAAGTGAATCAATATACTATGAATACGTGTGTATCCACAACAATCAACATCCAATGTTTTCTATATATATTGATAAATATTAGTCTTGCATTTTTTTGTAAAAGAAAAGGAAAATAAACTCCAAATGCTATATGATAAAATAGTTTGGTATTTGTACCTTCTTTAAAATATGTAATTATAGACACAGTCGGTTAGCCGCTTTAAAGATCCAGCTAGCCATTAACTCTCTAGAATGAAAGTTCCAAATTCTGAACACAGTCGGTTAGTCGCTTGATAAACTCGGCTAGCCGCTAACTTTCTGGAATTGAGTAACTGTTTTCTAAAATAGTATTTAGCCCCAAAAAACTTTCTAAAATTACACTATGGCTTAGTTCATTTTAAAATGTTTTCAAATACGTCTATTTCCATAATTTTAAAAATAACACTTACGAATTTCAAAAACTCAAATCTTTTCAATATGGTCCATACAACTTAAAAATATCAATTTTTATAAAATCATATGCCTTATAAATATAAAACCTTAGTGTATCAAAAACATAATTTGTTCTAAAGATAACTTAGGCATATTAGTTCTTAAGCATAATTAAATTAAGCGCAAACATAGCTAGGTTTAGGTATATCATCATCTTCAACAAATCTTGACTTTTGCAGCTTCTTCATAATAGTCTTCATTTCTTTCACATTTGATTCAATAGCATTCAGGGTATCACAATCCACTATTGCACCTAAATTCCCCTCAAATATGGCTCCATTGTTGAAATCATCCCTTTTTGAAAACCACCATTTGACGTATCACCATGTTGTTTTGTTTGAAGATCTATAATAAAGTTTGTGAGGATTCTTATCCGATTCAGATATCATCACTTTAGTTCTCATATGACATCTACAAATTCAGTTTGAAAACTTAATCAGCCTCCCATTAACAAAGTTCCTCCAAGCTGGCTCATAAATTGGTTGTGTATTTAATTGGTTGGATGTGTTTGAGCTTTGAGAATCCATATGGTTGAGATAGTGTTTGATCTTGATTATGTTGAATGCTTCTATTGATGAGTTGAATGAATGCTTATGCTGATGATGATAATGAGTGCTTCTGTTAAAGAGTTCAATGGATGATGATTTAAAACCTAAGAAGATGATGAAGATGAAATTATGCTATTGTGATTTGCTGACTTGCCAAAGCCTTTTATAGTTGATGGTACTACTCAAAATATTACTGTTTAGTTACAATGGTAATAATGACGGTTTTAATTTATTTTATCTTACCTTCTTTAAAATATGTAATTATAGACACAGTCGGTTAGCCGCTTTAAAGATCCAGCTAGCCATTAACTCTCTAGAATGAAAGTTCCAAATTCTGAACACAGTCGGTTAGTCGCTTGATAAACTCGGCTAGCCGCTAACTTTCTGGAATTGAGTAACTGTTTTCTAAAATAGTATTTAGCCCCAAAAAACTTTCTAAAATTACACTATGGCTTAGTTCATTTTAAAATGTTTTCAAATACGTCTATTTCCATAATTTTAAAAATAACACTTACGAATTTCAAAAACTCAAATCTTTTCAATATGGTCCATACAACTTAAAAATATCAATTTTTATAAAATCATATGCCTTATAAATATAAAACCTTAGTGTATCAAAAACATAATTTGTTCTAAAGATAACTTAGGCATATTAGTTCTTAAGCATAATTAAATTAAGCGCAAACATAGCTAGGTTTAGGTATATCATCATCTTCAACAAATCTTGACTTTTGCAGCTTCTTCATAATAGTCTTCATTTCTTTCACATTTGATTCAATAGCATTCAGGGTATCACAATCCACTATTGCACCTAAATTCCCCTCAAATATGGCTCCATTGTTGAAATCATCCCTTTTTGAAAACCACCATTTGACGTATCACCATGTTGTTTTGTTTGAAGATCTATAATAAAGTTTGTGAGGATTCTTATCCGATTCAGATATCATCACTTTAGTTCTCATATGACATCTACAAATTCAGTTTGAAAACTTAATCAGCCTCCCATTAACAAAGTTCCTCCAAGCTGGCTCATAAATTGGTTGTGTATTTAATTGGTTGGATGTGTTTGAGCTTTGAGAATCCATATGGTTGAGATAGTGTTTGATCTTGATTATGTTGAATGCTTCTATTGATGAGTTGAATGAATGCTTATGCTGATGATGATAATGAGTGCTTCTGTTAAAGAGTTCAATGGATGATGATTTAAAACCTAAGAAGATGATGAAGATGAAATTATGCTATTGTGATTTGCTGACTTGCCAAAGCCTTTTATAGTTGATGGTACTACTCAAAATATTACTGTTTAGTTACAATGGTAATAATGACGGTTTTAATTTATTTTATCCATATTTTTTTAATAATAAACAATGTTAATGAAATCACATAAATTGGTGATTTGGTCATTTTTTAGGTTTTGCTATTCTAGTACTAATTTTATTATCTATCGGTTCTTATAATTACGTGAATACATTCTTTCTAAGTGTTAATACGTCAAACTTCAAAGAAGGTATCTAAAAATTACCCAAGTGACATTGATATCAAATCCAAAATTGACAATTGTTGCAGAGGGTGAATAAACCCAAAATAGAAAGGGAAACCATCAATATCACTGTAAATTTAAATACCATCATATAAATTACGCCACCTAAATTTAAATACCCACCTTTTACATGCTAATCCTACATTTTGCACACAACTTTTTCACTTTATGTAAACTCCAAATATTAATAACGTAAGTCTAAGTCTTGTCTTTTATTAAAATAAAAATCAAAACAAAAATCACGGAATTATTGATATTGCCACGGATTCAAGCTTGAATAACATTTACCAAAAAGGTCCCCCTTATGAATAGAAACCATCTTATTCACAAAAATTAGCACCAACAACAAAAGAAACTCATAACCCGTTACTGTAGCAAAAGCTAGCCATAGCCATGTTCATTTTTTTCAATTCTTCTACTAGTATTATTAATCACATCATAAGTAAGCAAACCTTTACACTGTTCATTGTGGTCATGGAATCTTTTCCCCCTCTCTCTTGATGGCATATCTTGGAAAGACATGATTTTGCAGCCATTCTTCCTATCAACGTCATATTTAGTTCTAGGGGCGGCAATATGGGTCAGAATTTATTTATTCAGTTCGATGACTACATGATTTCAACTCGGGCGAGGCAGCCGGTGTTCCACGGTTAGAGATTTGGGGTTGTTTCCGTTTGCAGCTGTTGGTGAGTGGTGGGAGCGAGTTTTTAGTTTTAGGTTGGGTTTTTAGCTTTAGGGTTAGTTTTTTTTTTCAATTTCACTTATATATTTTTCAGGGAAAATTTAATTAAATAAATAATTTGAATAAACAATTTTGCAGATCCAGGTATCCAACTTTTCGGATGGCAGTGCATTCGAATCGATATTCAGAATTTCAGATCCATCTATAAGTTAAAAATCAGACTCTGGATTCGCATTTTTTAATAGATGTATCCAATTTTTTTCAGATCTGAATGTTTTAAATCTTTATGGACGTGGGCAGATCTAAATTTTTTGAGCATCCCTAATTGGATCGTTCTGGTGAAAAAGGCTTTTGACTGGTTAGCAAAGTGGGATCTACCTCTATGTATCGCGATAATTCTTCACTTCAAAAACTCCAAAAATCTACTGAGCAAGATTTCAAACGTAGTACAGACATCACACAAGTGGACAACAGTGCCATTCATAAAAGTCGGAAAGTAGTGTGGAGTCAATAATAAGAGCATGTGAATGCACTCACTCTGTAAATTAATGGCTAAACGATGGAGGCAAAGGCAAGGAGAATCTGTGCTGCTACTCGAACTTTGATTCTTCTATCGAAATTTTGAAAGCCAGTGACCCCGACACATCAGGTGATGTACCATTTGCGTACCCTCAATCATGACCCGCTTCGTGCTTTTCTTTTCTTTATTTGATTCCTTCCCCGTCAAAAGTAGTCATCCATTTTTATTTTTTATTTTTAACTTTTCCCAATTTTCACTGCTATGATTCATCAACGACTGTTCTACATGTAGCAATCATGATGTTGTGCCACATTTCTAACTAAAGATTCTCTTAAGCCCAACCAAACCAAGCCTTATTAAATTTGATGACTTGCATATTCTAATTTTACGGCTCATACAAAAAGCACCCATTCAGTAGCGGGGGGATCCAAGGTCACTTTTTTATGCCTCGATAATTTGCTTTTCACTGCGCGCCCACTAGCTTTGTTACAGATAAGGTCTAAGGTCTTGTGATAAAAAAGCTACATACTAACATGTCCATATGCACGGAGAGACTTCATATCTTACAACTACATCCTTCCTTGTGAGCTTTGCTCTGCACCGAGCAATCACCACAGTTCGAGTGGTCATGCTTTTTTCAACTCACACAAAAGTGGAATCCAACGGCACCTTCACAGGAGCAGCAGTTGATCCCCTTTTTATGAACTTGGCAAATTGGCATTTCTCTAGTCAGGTTCAGCACAGCACTACTCTCAAGCAACAATTTGCCTCGTTTTATTGAAAAAAAGTTAACTGAAATTAATGGCTTTATTAAAGCTTCTGGAGTTAAATAAGGAAAACGGGTTTGCCAAGCTTAACACGACAACACAGTCGATAGACATCAACGTTCCCCCATCGCCTTCATATTTATTATATAATGAGCTGTTTCCTTGCAGGTAATTCTCATGAACTGACTGACTGTGATCCGTCTTCTATCAGTCAGAACCGTCAATGTTGTTACTTACATTGACAAACACGTACTCTCCATTAAAGCTAAGAGAAAGATTATCATTAATTGATCAAAGTAAATTAGGAGCATGCATATAATAATATAGAAATAGAATTTAATTAATTACAAACGAGGATGTCAACCAACTACTGAATTATATAAAAATACATCAGAAATTCCCCCAAAATTATATGTAGCATTGAAACCCTAAAACAGCTACCATAATAAAATTAATTAGTTCTCTAATCCTCTTTCATTAACCACCAATTATAAATAAAACCCATCTGCATTTGCCACTTTGAGCCATCATCAGTATCCAGTGGGAAATTCACACACCCCATATCCTGCAAAGAAAGACAACAAAACAATACAAGCTCAGATCTTAGCAAAAATTATTTATTATTTATTCACAGCAACTATCTTTGACTTAAATGATGCCGCGTCATCAAAAGAATTCACTAACACCCTAATCATTCAGTAATTTTTTTTTGACTTTTTTACCCATTCCTGTAGACTCAATGTGGCGCAAGTTAGCAAGTGAATTAACCAACTATCGTGCGCCATGAGAGAACAAATAAAATAAAATTTTAAAAAGATTAAGATTTAAGCCGAAGACGGAACACGTACTCGGTGGCTGCGTAACAACGTAGGCCGCCCCGCCGAAATAACAACTGCCACCGGCGCGAGATTGCTTCTGGTAGTAGCTGTTAAACGCGAACGAAGCATGGGCCTCAAGAGTGTTAGGATTGTAACACGTGGCATCCGGTTGGATTGGACGGCAGTCAGCTCCTCCCTCACCGCAAGCGTAATCCAAGCCCCTCTGCAGCTTCTCTTTCCCCACTTCGGCGTTGGCCACGCACCACGTGTTCCCCGAAGTACTCTTCGACACTCCCCCTCCGCCATTGACCGGCGCCCTCACCGTTTGACTGCGGTTGACGGGAGACCTGTGGTCGTGGTAATTCTTCAGACCCTCCACCGTAAACGGAATGTTGTAAACTTTTTCCTCGGTGGGGTAGAATAGCCCGTAATTTCTCTCCGACGTGGGACCCGGTTTCTCGTCCTCGTTGAAAAGAGCGAAGAGATAAACGGTCAGATCAGCCTTTGGTCTCAGAGGGGTCCCACCACCAGTCAAGATTCTGCGGACGAGATTTCCGTTGTACGCAGCAGCGTTTTCAACGCTTGCACCATTCTCATTCTCGTCCCCCTTGGACGGCCATCCCGTCTCCGTTACAACCATTCTGATGTCGTCGTACTTCAAGGCAGACAAGGCGGCGAAAACGGCGTCGATTTGGGCATCAAATAGGCTGAAATAACGTAACCCGTTACCCGCATCCACGACGCCGGGGTTCTCCCTAAACAAAGCGTAGTCTAAAGAGATGACGTCAGTGTTTGACTCGTAGGCGAAAAATGGGTATGCATTGACCATTAGGAAAGACCCGGTTTGGCGGAGGAAACTCAACATGGGCTTGAAAACGGGTTCGATCAATTCGGGTCGGAAAGATCCGGCTGATGACGGGTAAGAATTTTGCAAAGCGCTCAAGGCAATGGGTGACGAGACTTTAATGGAAGAGTGGAGATTGTACTTGACAAGAGCTTCGTGGACATTTTTCATGGCGGGCAGGAGGAACTTGGTGGTGTTATGCGGGTCGACGAACACTTCATTGCCGACGCCAATGGCTTCGATTTGGGTATGGGGGTGGTAAGCGGCGACGTTTTTTTGGACCCATGAGAAGGCAAAGGAGGGGCGTTTGGCTGCGGAGAATAGAAGCTCGTTGGGTAAGTCGACGGTGACTTTGATTCCGGATCCGGATAGGGCTTTAAGGACTGCCGCGTCGGTGTCGAATACTTTGACGCGTTCAATGCCTTGAGATTTGAGGAGCTGCACGACTTTTGATGCTGATGGTAAGTTGTTGGCTATGCGGCCGTAGTTCACTCCTATTGATCCCGCGTCTGCAAAAGTGTAGAACAAAAACATATGAGAAATAAAAATGAAGAAAATGCTTCACAATGCGCTTGTTCTCCAGCATTTTCCTTTTGTTTTTTCCCAGAAAAAATGAACAGAGTGAGAAAGCAAGTTAGTGTTTTTACCTGCAAAAATGAAACCGGAGAGAAGTAAGAAAAAGTAGAAAGCAAATAGACGATCCATGCTCTGGTTCTTGGAGAAGCAGAGCATGAAAGAGAGAGAGGGAGGGTTTGGGAGTGTGAGTGTTCTGGTTTTGTGTGCAAAGCCAAGAGAAAATGTGTGGAGTAAGAAGCAGTGAGTGAGTGAGTGGGAGAGAGAGTAGGGCTTTGAGATATAAAAGGAGCAGAGACCATAGAGACGTTGTGGTTCGGGATAATAACATGCCGCCCCTAAAATTTAGCGAAATAATAACTGAGGATACAATAGAATTTGGCTTTGGCATACATGATAAATCTTAGGAAATTCGTTATATTAGATGAGAAAGGATTCGTCATCTATGCGTTTACAAAATCCGTTGTTAAAGTATTGAAATAATTAATTACAGTATTTGGTTGTCACTTTTTCCCCCCCTTGAAAGAGACTGTGTGCTATATTGATATGAACTCCGAGAATTATCAGTAAGTTTGGTAAAATTTAGGTCTGGTTTAAATTTTAGTGTTGCCCAAGATCGGACCGAATGAGAGAAATATAAGATCGGATTCGGGTTAAAATATGATTTTTTTTAGTACGGTCCGGGCTTGAGCTCAGCACTTTTCGGGTCCGGATTTTGATCCGGGTTTTCTAAACCCGCATGTGATAACTTTAATTTTTTTTCTTCAATTTTTTCTTTCATTTCTCCAACAATGTAAATTTTAAAAAAGAAAATAATCAAATGAACTCATTCAATCTCAAACTTAAAAAAATAGTCAAATACAAATATACAACACACTAACAATGCATGTTTTGCACAAATGATAAATTAAAATTATTTCAATCTATTTTCTAATACCTAAATTCATCTAATTTCTAACTTAAACTCATTCAATTTATATATAAAATAAATAAATTAAATTCAACAACACAGTAATCACACAATAAATTTAAATAACATCCAACATATCATAAATTTATAATTATATATTTATATATATATTTTTTTAATTTATTAAAAAATTAGGTCTGGTCTGGGTTTCAAGTTTTGGGTGTTGAACTCAGATCGGGCCCAGAAATATCCGGATTTAAGAATTTTAAATTTAGATATAATTTTTATGTGCATGCGGTCTGAATTTTGCCTGGACCGGATTGGTTGGGTCCGGTTCAGGCAGGCTTTTTTGACACCTCTAAATTTATCAGGGATTAGTATGAAAATAAATTATACACCATGCTTTAACTGATATTGAAGAAACGTATAGGGACCATACTGTTACTGTACTGTTATTTTTCGAAGTTGGAGATGGTGGGAAGGGACCCACGTGTCACAAAATGACAAGAACAAAAGAGGGGAGTGTGTGCACGGACCACGATTACCAGTTGGGTTTGGCTCAATAGGTACGAACCACGTGGGTCCACCCCTCACGTGGACCCACGAACTCGACCGTTTTATTTTAGTAGTACTGCTTGGCAATACTATTTATGTAAAATTAATTATTGGCAGGCGGTAAGTTACGTTTAGGCCCTCCCTTAAATATTATAACAAATGATCATGAACTTCGAATCAGAGTTGTCCCCTGGTCCTTACACGTGTCATTTATGAGCTGGAATCCAAAATCGTTGATCGATTCTAGCGAAGGTTCATTGATGTTGGTGGTGGTGTGGTGCAGTGTACAAAATATAATGGCCCAATTGATTAGGTGAAGATGTTCATTACGACTTTCGATGCTGCGGGATTTGGAACGTTGGGTTGAGGAGACAGGAAATGGCAGTGTTTAACGGGAATGGCAAAAGAGAGTGGTCCAATAATTGATGCGATTTGTAATGTTACACGTTAACATTAATTTTTCACAGTAAAGAAAGTAAATAACGTTCAGAGTTTCAGGTTAGATTAGTAAATTTGGAAAGAAGGGAAATTTTATCCGGGGCAAAGAGATAGGGCTGCCTCTGCAGCCGCTGAGCAAACGCAAGGAATGTGGAGCTGCGTGCATCGTAAATGAAGACCTGCTGCAGCATGTGGTCAAAAGGCTTATGATCTCTCCCCATATCTTTCATAAATATTGTGTCATTTGAGTTTTAATATTAATATATAATTATAATTTAATTATTTTATTAATTTATTAACCATTAATTATATTAATAAAATTTATTTAAAATAAAATTAGATTAATTCGAGGTCAAAATAAGTATGTTATCACTTTGGGAACTAATTTTGTATTTTTCTGCTGAACTTTTGCTTTGTTCAGTAAAATAAGTATGTTCCCCTTCTACATGAAAGGGGTACATCAAAGCCCATTTCCAACTATTACTAGGGCAGTAGGAGGGGAATCAATCTGAAATTTGTAGGAACTGGACCAGTTCAATTTCATTACAATATCGTCTCATATATGCTTTCAAAAATTTGGTTTATTGAAAAAAAAAAAAAACAGTAATGAACACGACGATAGTTGACTCGAATCCATTCCGAAAGGAAATGACTTTTTCATCCAATTAATGGGGTTGATTGAGACTAGAGTGAACCAACCATAGGTCGGATTAATATATTGATTTTGCAAATACAAAGGTGAAAAGGGCCATACAGAACGGAGACGGTCCATTTTGATCAAGCCCACTTGGGGCCTCATTATTGTATAGATGCAAACAAAGTTGGTTGGACTATTTGCTATTTGAGAAGGCCTTGGGTACCTCTCAAAATTCCTCATAAAAATTATTTTTAATTGATATTATCTAAATAATCAAAAATAAATTAAACTTATTATTATTTTAAATGAAATTTCAATTAAATACTTAACTAAAGTATTCTTTTAATTTTCTTATCATTTATATTTATATTTTAAACTATATATATACACACTGATTTCATGACTAAAATTATTTCCTTTGAAAGGATTAAAAATATAAATTATATATATATAATTCGAAAGGGTTGCTATACGAAATTTACTGGGGTGTTGAAAGCTACAACCCAATAGGTAATGGAGAGAAGCCCAATATACGCAATGAGGCTAACATATATTATAAGCCCTCTCATGCCACCGCATTTTTTTTATTAAAAAATTAAAATCTTTTAAAATTAATGAAAAACGTGAAGTTATAGGATTTGTATCCTATTATCAGTCCATCACCCGGTTGAGATATCCAGGAAACTGTTTTTAACCACTCATCATTCGCCACATATAAGAGGACACACTGACCGAGCTCCTCGAAAGTGATCTCCGCAGAGATAAAACCCATTTTCGTTTTTTTTTTATTTGTTTAATTTATTTTTCTTTACAAAAACGATAACTAATTACAACTGTCGTTCACTTGCTCGAGTCTACGCTTCCAAGGCTTTTTTAAAGAGAAAGCCCTAATCTCATCATCACAACACAAGCGCAGAGATCGAAAGAGCAAGAGAGAGAGAGAGAGAGAGCGAGCAGACGAGAGAATGTCAGGCGTCACGAACACTCCGCAAGAGGAAGATAAGAAGCCCAACGATCAATCGGCTCACATCAATCTCAAAGTCAAGGGCCAGGTTTTTATTTTTCTGCGCGATTAAAACAATTTAACTTTAGGGATTCATCTTTTAGGTTTTTTTTTTTTTTTATAAGTTACGTTGTTATTTTGAATAGCCGCTATTGGGTTGTTGAAATAACGGTTTCTGCAAGTGGGTTTGGTTTATCTGGTTAATTAGGGTTTGTTTTGGTTAATTGTTGATTTTGGTTTCTGTGGTAAAACTGGTTAAGGTACACTTTTTGGGGGGGGGGGGGTGGCTTCTTTTGCGTTGAAGTATATCTATGGATGTTTCTGATCATGATGCCTATATTGGTTTGGATCATGTCTAATTTTTTTTCCCAAGTGAACAGTAAGTAAAAATATTAAACCTATTTTCGCTTCAATGAGTTTTATTGTTGAAATTATTTCTTTCATGTTACACACTTATTGATTCCTTGCTTCTAGTTGTCTCTTTCCAACCAATCAAACATAGATTTTCTTTATTTGCTTTGGCGCACAAGGCTAGTGTTTTTTGAATTTAAATTTTGTCTTTTATTTGTTTTCACTCGCCAGTCTAGTCTTGTTGAGTCAACTTTTGCTATTATTTGTTTTCGTGTGTTCCATTTTAAAAACCTTGGAAAAACCTGAGTGGAATTATGCATGATGTAATTTTCTTTTGTTAAAAAAGAAAAAAAGGATCTTGTAGTGCATGTTGAAACATAGAATATGAATCTGGTAAAATTAGATCAAGGAATGAGATGGAATTGATCACACCTTGCAATCTGATTCAAAAGTTTTAACTTTATCCTTGTCAGTCTCTATTGACCATATGGATCTGGAAAATTTACTATTGAATATGCTTTTTCACTATTTAATAACTTCCAATACACTTTGTCCTTATCGTGTTATGCAGTAATTCATACATGTCTCTTAGCAAATGGTCATTACAGTTGAACTAATAAAATTGTTATTGTAGGATGGGAATGAGGTTTTCTTCAGGATCAAACGAAGCACCCAACTAAAGAAGCTTATGAATGCATACTGTGATAGACAGTCTGTGGAGCTGAACTCAATTGCCTTCTTGTTTGATGGTCGCCGTCTTCGAGGAGAGCAAACCCCTGATGAGGTATTTCACTCCCTCCTTCCTCTCTCCCTGAAGAATACACTCTTACCAATGTCCGTTGACACAGATATATATATATCTGCATTCTTAGCATGGACGGTCATCTGATCACTTTTGTTTTTGGGACATTCATGAGTATTTGTTGTGGATGCATTCTTATATTTCTCTAATTCTTTTTCTGAATCAGCTGGAAATGGAAGATGGTGATGAGATTGATGCCATGCTGCACCAAACCGGAGGAATGTTGATGTTTTAATTATGTAATACTCGATTGAGAGCTTATTAGTAGTATTAATATAAAACTATTTATGGATATGGATGTAAGTTATGCAGGCTCAAGATTGTGTATTTGTGATCTACACCATTATGTTTGTGTTACCTAAGTATGTAGCTCTTTCTTCAAGAGCTCTGATCGTTGCTGTTTATATAGAGCTAGAATTTAAATATATCTGTGATGATTGGATCTTCCTGCACTAATGTTTGAGATGGCGATTCCATAATGTGGCAGTTGCCTGAGGCTCTGACGGAAGTTGCTCTTGAAACATAATTGTCGGGTAAGAGGAAGTACAACAATCTTTTCTGTTATCTTTCCTGTATGATTTAGCCATAATTAGAATCACAGCTAGCATAAGCCCTTGTTTTACTCCTTGAAAATGGTCTGTCATCATAGCTCCGTTAGGGAAAGAATGCAGCAGTCAAAACTCAAGAACTAAGTTCCTATTTTGTATTTAACTTCCCGTCTGAACTTTAATCCACAAATCACAAACATTGATCAAAATTCTACGCCTGTACATGCTATTTTACATCAATATAATCAACAAATATATTTCGCTAAAGTGGAGAGACGAACTGAGCTTGGGATATGAAAATAACTTCTCAAAGTCAATAGAAGTTAGCTTTCTTGTTCTCCTTGTCAATGGGTATTATTTACTGGGACACATACTCCCCTTATCCAAAGACATATTTACACTTCTGTGAACGCTCAAAATATGGCAAGAACTTGCTTCACTTAATGTGGATTCTCCGTACTTCCGACTGCAACAACCATAAGCAATGCAATCAGATCAAGGAAGCTTATATAACGCTGACAAAGTATGCTATGACAGAATGCATATTCATTCACATAATTGATGGCTTACCAAATTTTGACCTCTTTGTGTCGCTCTATTATGTCTTGAATCTGAGTATTGTGATCTCTCTGTCTGACCAAGCAATTTTTGAATGAAGTCTTGTAGATGATTATAGATGCTGCATTCCAACATATCAGAAAATAATTCATAAGCTGACTGAGCATAAAACTTGTGATAACGAATTAATAAGCTGGAAGAGAACGAGCAGAAAAGTTAATTAAATGAAGTTTGAAGACAACCACCAGAATGCATCTGCTTGTCTTAATTATCTTAGAAAGTAATTTAGCCAATGAACCAGAAAAAATCATGAATAACACTCATGGCCTTCATATGAAGCTAAAGTTCTAAATTGAACAGACAAGCAAGGATTCGATAAGACAGAAATCTTTCTTCAATTTAGAGAAGGCAAACTTTCTTAATTAATTCCATCCTAATATCATAACCAAACTCATAAATAACATAATCTGCTGGATGAAATGATGAAGCCAAAAAGATCTTAAAGAATGTTCATGCACAAATAACCCATCTTCAAGGCAAAGCAAGACACAGAAATGACTATTTGAGATTCAAAGGCCAAGCAAAGTAAAACTAAAATACCTAAGGCGGTGTCTGTTGCAGGCTGCAAAGAAGGCAACAAAACCATTTAATATGCTCCTGACGGCACGAAAAACCTGAAAATTTGTTATGAACAATGAGAACCATTTACATAACTGCAACATACAAATCGTCATATATGTAATATATGTTTTCAAACCTGAGAGAATAGGTCATTCCAAAGTGAACGCCACATGGAAACTTCATATGTGGTTACTGTAGCCTCAGAAGCTGAAGCAAGTTGGAATATGCTACTAACAGTCTGCCAAATATCTCCCATTAACTCAGATATGGAGGCAAAAATGAAAGCCACAAAACTTCCTAAAGCAAGGAATATGCGAATTGGAGCATATAGTATCTCCCAAAGGGTCCAAAATATTGGGTATAGAACTGAAGTTCCTGAAATACAAAGCGATAAGAATAATATATAAATAATAAAAGGTTTCAAAGACTCTGTTGCCTTGAATTATGTAAAAGCCCAAAAATGAAAAATGTACTTACCAATTTTCCAAAGAACTGAGATGATTAAAGATATAGGCAAAAATATAATTTCTACTAGGTCACCCAGTAGACTGGACGAAGAGTCAATTATAACACCAACAACCGAACAGAAACTCCTCACTACTTGGATGAACATGTTCCAAATTGGAAGAAGGAAGCTCAAGGACTCCATTAGAGTTGCTGCCAATGGTTGTGTGACAACTGAAAAGAATGACTGGAAGGTACGTGCAATTGCTAAAAACCATTTAACTGCCTTTTGAAAGTTATGAAGAAATAGCATGGTTCCCAAGTACTTGATTCTCGATACCATCTCCCAAGTTTCTATCCAATCAAAAAGAGGCCCAAATAAACGAGATGCAGTTGCTTTGAGAACAGGAACATTTTTGTATAAATCATAAAATCCTATTAGAACAGTGACCACTGAGATAATCACATATAAAGCTCGAGCTAGCGGGCACATCCATGGCCGATAGAGATGACAAAATCCTGGATATGACTGGAGGAAGATAACCCAAGATGGTAACCCAGCTTCTAACAGAGTAAGTAAACGCAGATCAAACATTATAACTTGCCTTAACTTAAATGGAAGGTCGCGATCATTGAACCTAAACAAAATCAAAACATCACAATACTGGCTAGCTTCAACTGCAGTTTCGCATTCACTGGCATAAGAGTCAGAGCCGTAAGATGAATCTTGAATATCACTTGGTGTTGCCTCAGTATACACATCAACTTCAACACCAGAACTCATGCACCTTGTTACTTTTCTTCTCTTATAAGGCCCAGTTGGAGGAGGTGTATGGGGTTCACTTGTTCTATCTTCTGTTGGCCCTGTGCGACCAAACTGGCTATCGGTGAAGTTAAGAGAAGTATCTTTACCGCACTCATTATCAGGGCAAAGACATCCATCATCCTCAACAGGTTTAGTCCTTGAAAAATCTTCTTCGGCATCATAGAAGATCTCTCCTGTAAAGTTCAAATGAAATATCATCAGTATAGGCTTCTTTCCGCCTTATATAAGTCTCCTTCAAGTGATCTGTGATCCTTAGCATATCCCTGGGCAATCAAACTGTGATGTGTAACCTACTGACAGGCAACATATCAGGTATCCAAAGACACAACACCGATTAGGTAACTAGTTTAATGTACTCATCTGTTCTACGTTTCAAGAACCTAGGTTATCATTTAAACATTAGGCAATGCCAAAAATATACCTGCGGCAGAATCTAAATACTCCTTCAATTGAAACTGCTCGGACAGTGTCCCTGAGAACCATGAGGATATACAGCTTGCAGCTTGGGCTATGCTATCAAATTCCCACCTTTGCATAAATTTAGCCTCTATAGCCAGGGATGTATCAGTCTGCAAGTGCCATGAAAATCAGTAAACAAAGACATCCTCGATTCAGAGAACAAGATCTGGAGCACAAACAAGGGACACTACCTGAAGTTCATTCAAGTAGTTTATGCCTCGTACATTGGTCCACGCAACTTCAAATACAATAAAACCATACAAGGTTCTATGCAACTCACTGCTTAAAAGCAAATGACTGCGCAATGTCTTTACAGGTAATAAAACCCTCTTTCGAGAGAGTGTAGCGGCATCAATCAATGAGAACCATCTCTCCAACTTTTTGGATTTAATAGCAGCAGGTTTGGAGCAACTGTCCTTTCCCTCTTTTCTCTCCCTCCGTGCTTTAGTATTTGCAAAAGGAGATAATCTGGACTGAGAATTTAAAAGAAAAAAAAATGCAATTTAACATTGTGATCATTGTCGTGTAAAAAAAAACAAAACAATATTGATAAACATAGTCCTATTTAGCAACCTTGGTAACCATCAATTGCCACAAGTGCGTTGGCCGCGCACCTATGTCCCTCAGCCATGGCCGATTGTCCACCAAAATGTAGAATTTGTTACTTTCAACGGCCAAGAAGAGACTAAGATCTGAAAGATATGATTGCAAGTCTCTGCAAGGATAAATAGCAGAAAATGCATAAATTTTTCAGGCAAGCCAAAAGAAGACAACAATGATTATCAATCCTCCATTATTAACAACCAAATCAAGCCATATAGCCAAACACAAGCTTTAACATGACCATAAAATCCCTACTCTCAAAATATATACAACCTTAAGCTTGGTGATTTCCCGGAAAATTTCAATTAGCTCAAAAAAATTCCAATGAAACAAGAAGAAACCAAATAATCAACTTAGTTCACTTTCCACTCAAATTAGTTAATAAGTAAATCGACTACAATTCCCAGTTTCAAAATCCACAAAGAATATTTACTGCACGGGGCCCTGCGAGCTATTCTCTTGCTGATGAAACAGTTCAAATTTTAGTAAACAATTAACAGTGAAATCAATACGGCATTTCCACAAAATTTAACTCAATAAAATCATTGTTCAATGATCGAATTCAAAAAATATAAAGAATAAATAAAACCATACCCAATTTGCAGACTTGTTAAAGGGAAAACACATTTGTCATCATTGTCATTCCCCATTGGAAACAGAAACCACTGCCACAGAGAAAACACAAGGCAAACGAGAAAAAAAAAAACTTTTATGATCGATATTTTGTTACATTAAATGCAAATTATTAAAACAAATACATGCATTCTTTATAAATGACACGTATAGGTGCACGCATATTAACTTAATACGCACGAGTAATGTAGAGGCAGAGAGAAGGAGATACGGTACCTTGAATTTGATCAAGCGAGTTCCATTGGCGGAGAGAAGAAGAAGAAGAAGAAGAAGAAGAAGAAGAAGAAGAGAAGAGAAACGAAACGGGCGAGAACAATTCACCGCCAAACTTCATAACAAAAAGGTGTCCACCGTGGGCGAATCAACGGCCGCGATTGGAGGCCGCCAAGTGGAGAGAGATCAAACGGACAAAAAAACTAACAGAAACAGAAAACAAAAATAAACAAACACGGGTCTCGGTCTCCGTCCCTGTGCCTCTCTCTAACTAACTTCTAAACGAAGTCAAAATGAAAATCTCAGAAGAAGAAAGAATAAGCGAATTTGTTTCTGTATTTGGAATTAGAGGTTGCTTCGGCTTGTTGGCTTGGAAGGCGCGTGAAAGGGGAGACTCTTATTATCATTATTATATTACTATTAGTCGGTAAATGATAATGAATGAATAAACAGAGGGATAGAATGGTAAATTAGGAATGTCTCCCTCGGGATCTGATGATAGATAGGATAATACTTCAATAGAGAGGGGGGGTTTGGCGCCAGGAAGAGGTAGATGGTGTTGTTGAGTTGTCTCTGTCGTTTTATTAAACAGAAGAGCCACAAACAATGAACAAAGCCTTTGGGGGGGGCTGGGAAGCTGCCCAGAAATAACCTGTTCAAGCTGTGAGATTCGCGTGGATGCCTCGTCTCATTTTAATTTGTGCCGGAAGAATCTTCTATCTTGTATGAGTGAGTTCTCACGACGTGTCATGCAAATTATAGCTAAATGGCTTCCCTTCCTTACCATTAGCCCTTTGGATTTTTCTTTTCATTTTTATTTTAAAAAAAAAAAATACCACCTGTAAACTGTAATGGATGCTTGGGGAGGTCATAATCTGTTTTCACTTAACCGTGGACTCTAAAAAAAAAAACCTCTGCTAATCGACAAGTTTTTGTTTAAAGTCGGATTCTATTAAGACATATCATAGAGGTACTTTTCTTATTTATGGTAAGTCCATGAGCATCCATCCAAACTTTGGAGGAAGTTTGAGAGCGTGAAGCACAGGAGCCTGTGGCATTATTTAATTTATTGCCTTTATTGGGACTCGTTATTATTATTATTAATTAACTGGATGCCTAGCATATTCTTCTTACATAAATAATGAATTTTCTGTCCCAGTTACCAATGCGGCTCAGGCTTTAAATGCTCCGAAGCTACTTCTTCCCTAGCTGCTCTTGGCCTTATCCTACTCAATGTAAACAGTAAACACCCACAATATGTTGCATATTTTTGCCCCTTCCCAATTGGAGTATATATAGAAATAGAAACAAATCCACCAATTCAATCAAACAACTCCATTTAACATTTAATTTCCTAAGGGAAAATGAAACGTTTCGTAAATAAGACATCTTTGACATTTCATGACAATATCATTATCACATGCGAAAGTACCAAGGCCATAATGTAACTCGATTTCACGTCCAGCCCTGTATCATTTTTCCTTTCTGCGAAATTCCATTGAAATTGAAATCATAGTGTAAGACTCAATAATCGCTACGGTTTGGTCACATTTAAGTACACAAAAAAATTCACTCGGTGGCTGGCTATACAAAAGTTGTTCACATTACCTAATCTCAACTGCTGCGCTTGAGACCAGTAAAGATACCAGATCCATCTCATAAAAGCGGAAATAGATTATTTAGTTGATGGTTTTTATAATTTCTTGACTAGAGGAAATGAAAGCCCGCCCATTCGAGAGAGCTGTCTCACTTGTAAAACTGGAAGGACAATCTACAAATGGAGATAAAGAATAAACAATCCATCACCCTTTTCGTTCTTATTTCCTGTAACTCTGGTAACTGTCCAATGAATACCGTACTCTTTTTCTTTCTTCCCCTTCAAAGATATACTATTCTTTGTTGTGAAACTGAAAAAGCCAGATGAAGATGTGACAAGACCTCTTTTCTCAGTACACATATATAAATATATATATATATATGTGCTTCTCCACTTTTTGTGATTGGTTCCATCTAAACATTATAAGTTATTAATTAGTCTCATTAAATTTATTAAAATATTCTGTTAAATCTATAAAAATAATTTTTATAAATTTTAAAATTTAATTTTGAGAATTATATAAGTCTTTACTTTAATTAAAAAATTAATAACAACCCATAATGATGATTTCATTTTTTTTCATTTAACCTGTGATGTAATTTAGCCTGCAATAAATCTTTTTTTTTTACATCTTATTGTTATGTAATTTAGCCTCTAATAATAAAATTTTTTTTTTACATATGCCATTGGCCTCAAAGGCTGAAAACATTAACCCCTAGATCTTAATTCATCTTGTTACTTAACAACAACCCATTAATTAGGCAGAAACACTACTCACTATTGGCGGATTTAGAAAAATAATTTATCGGGGGTTAGATTACATAATAGTAAAATTTAAAAACTAAAATTTTGAATGAATAAAATATTTGTTAATACATTTATAATTGTTCTCGACGTATTTTCAAGAATAAAAAATTATTTGTGGTGATGACATATCATTGTTTTTAATTATAGTGTAGGCTTTTGTTGAGTACATACAAGCACCAGGTCGGCCAGGCTACTACTTCCGCCCTAGTACGGCTCACCTCAACCAAATGGTGCAAAACGGAGCGTGGAAGCGAATGTGACCCGACCAGAAACGATGGCCCGACCAGGAACGAGAACCCGACCAGAAATATATGCCGAGCTGACACCCGTTTCCGGAAAGAGCGGGAGAGCGATCCCACAGACTCGTGGCGTTTGCGTTTTTCCCGGAACCGTTACGAGGCTTTCAATACTTACAGTTACCCATAATGTCGCAATTAAAGCTCCATAACTGACCACTACTCGAAAAAAGGGGAAAGGAAGACAGAATGGGAACGGAAAATAACGGCTATAAAAGGAGGAAGAACCGTTGAAGAAGGGGAAGAGAAAGAAAGAGAGGGAAAACGCTGCCAAATTGGACCCAGACTTGGGAATTGTGAAACAAAAACCCCCTTCATATATTCAAACTATATTGTTTTCCCGGAACCTTGTGCTAACTTAAGCATCGGAGGGTTTACGCCGGCAAAACCACCGGCGTCTCTGATCTGTTTTTGGTGAACGCAGGTCGAGCAAGAGAACAGTAGCTGACAACTTAACCGTTGGTGGACGAATATCTGGTCGGTCATCAAGCGAACAGATTTCCGCATCAACAGCTTTTATAATTTTAAAATTTAAAGTTTAAAATTTGTGAGTTTATAAATTTATAGGATCAATTTTAATAGATTTAATGGGGGCTAATTTTTATTCTTAAATATTTCTTCTTTTATTCTTAGAAATTTTAAAAAAATTTCTAAGAATAAAAGAAGAAATATTTAAGATTTTTAATTTAGCCAACATGGGCTACAACCCCCATTGGTCACATACTACATCCGCCCCTGCTATTCACACCGTATTTGATGGATAAGAATTCAATACTGAGCTGAATTTTTGTTGAGTACTAAATTAATAGTTGTTAAGTAAAAAAATAAAAACTCAAAATAAATCTTGATCATTTATTCAATACTCAAGAAAAAAAAAGTCTAGCACTGAATCTTAATTTGTATTTGATATGTGACAACTGAAAAATATTTAATAAACACTTACAACTTTTATTTAAAAGTTACAATAATTTTATCACACCATTATTTTTTTAATTATATTTATTATTTATGTTAGAATTATTATTTAAAAATGATATTTACTAAATACGGTCGCCTTTATTTCACACGGCAACAACTCTAAGCTGAGCTAAGTTTGATGTATTCACTTCAGTTTTTCGCAAGTAGTTTAAATTTTATAGAATTGCGTAGGCGGTTGCAGAAACAGACACGAGATTCGCCCATCGCCACTTCATTCACGCAATGGATAAGATCATCAAACATCGCATAAAGCGCATCCACTTTGCCCTTCATGGTACCCTCTGCCGACCCCACCACCTCACTACCGAGATTTACAATCATACTACCCACGGACCCACTATAGTTTGCACGCATGTGATTTGAGGAATAACTGATAATCACCGTAGGTCCCGTGCAGGCGTTGCAAACTACTAGGTTTGTCTTGTAGCGGGCGGTGTATAAAATAAATACTATAGGACAGATGCAGAGAATCATGCTTGCACATGATGTGGCATGCAACTGGCTTGATTGATTCATGCTTTGCTGTATGTCTGTGTCTGCCATGTGTTACTCGTATTAGTTTTGGAGATATTATCAAATAGCATCAAGAAATTTCTTAACATATTAATTTACTACTAAAATTTTCTCATAATTATATTTTACCATTTAATATTTTTATTGTTATCATTTTACTACAAACATATTTATATTATTAAGAATTACTGTGGTCACAAGGATATTTAAGGAATTCAAATTAAAATTATTTTCCTAATTTTTAACTTTTTTTTCCAAAAAATCAATTTAGGATTTTTTTTAAAATTTCAATCTTTTTAAATTTTGAGGGTTTTTATTATATGAATCATTTTGGGGTTTTATTATAACGAAGCTTAATAGGGTGAAATTTAATTGTACAAGTGAAAATAATGTCATAAATTAATTAATTTGATTATAGATGCATGAGAAATTTTCAATTAGTATCACTCTATCAAAAAACCTAAAATTCTGTTTTGGGGATATTTTAATATAATAAAATTTTAATAACTAAAATAATACAAAATAAAATAGCTTGTAAATTAGATGTTGGGAGAAAAATATAAAAATTCAAAAAAATAAGAAAATAACTTTGACTCGAAATTTCACAAATACCATAGTGACCTCACTATTTTTTTTAAACAATATTAAGATTTTAGTGGAAAAATGTTAACAACCAAAATATCAAGTGATAAAATATACTTATAAATTTTGTTTTTGTGGTATATGATACATTGAGAACTTTTAGTGGGTTTTTAATAACACCCCTTAATTTTATGGATCCATTTAAATGAGTTTTTTTTTTTCTTTTTTACTCTTTTGAGCAGTTCGAATTAGATGATTGAGATCGCTTGGGATTGAGATTAATTTTTATTTTTATTTTTGGTTGATTGATTGGTAAGAATTTCTTTTCATAAGTTTTAATTAATGCTTACCAACAAAGCAAATCGAATCTAGGGAAATTTAATTTAGTTAATGAGGTTCACCTAACTGACTCTATCTTGGGTTATAGAAAATAACTCAGCGGATTAAACTTGAATATCTTACCAATCTATCAAAGATTGATTGTTATGAACGCAATAATGTTGACATGGATACACATCATATTTATGTTATATTTATAATTTACAAACCGTTACATCACAAATTTCTAAAGCTGTTCAATATAGTTTCTAAAAACTTTGTTGTACAAATTTAAATCAAGGTAGAAGATGAGATCGCTTATGAAAAACTGAAAAATATAACTAACAATTTGACTTCAAAAAAAGAAAAATTTATGAAAATAACCATAAATATTTTGTTATTTTCACAATTAACCCTCTCAACTTTTTTCTATCAACATTAACCAAACACAAGCCTTTCTCCCTAAATTACCCTTCTGAACTTGCTGAACTGAGTTGTGGGTGAATCTGGCGACAGGCACCTGTCGCACCAAGCTTCGTACGACAGGCAGTCTGTCGCCAGATTCATCTACGACTTGCAGTTCACTGAAACTCTCGAGCAAGTTGAGAAAATAACTTATACCGCTATGTATTAATGAAAATAAATAAAATAGCTAACTTAGGTTTTGTTGAAGACTATAGATGGTAAATCGGAAGCCGATGAGGGATGAAGCCGCCGCCGACGAGGGCTGATGTTACCGCCAATGATGGGAGTTTGTTCGGTTTGGGAGAGATGCGTGAAAGAGAGTGTTGGGGGAGAGATGAGAGAGAGAGATATTTTAGTCTCAAAGGTTCTTTTATGGCTAATGTTGATAGAAATTTATTTAGAGGATTAAGATGAAAAAAGTCAAAATTTTTATGGCTATTGGTGTAAATTTTCCTCAAAAAAAGTAATACATGACGATTATATATAACAATTGTAAAATGATTGTTCCCTTAATAATAGACCACATAATGTGGCCTTGTATTTGTGCCGCATTGACCTTTTGTTATTGATCACTATTAGTCCTTTGAATGGATTCACTATTAAATTGTTTTTTAAAAAAAGAAATCACTGTTAAATTAAAGGATATCTTTTATAGATCTTGTGTCACATATATTTTAATATTAATAAATAATTAAAATTTAATTATTATTATTTTTTAATTTATTAATCACTAATTATATTAATAGCACTTGCTCAAATAAAAATCAGATCAGAAGTGAACCTGATTATAAATTGAATCAGGATATGAAAAAAATTATCTTGTTTTCGTTGCAAGGCTGAGACTTGTGAGCGTAAATGCATGGATCGTATTCATATATTGGCATTTACTCTCTTGCGTCTTTTAAAGGCTCCTGTCCCGATAGTGGCGTGGCCTTTTCAGAGGACGAGGTGCTGTGAAATAATGACACATCGCCAAAAGTTAGCACCAAAATTCCCCTATTGTGCCACACGTAGCTAACTAACCAGCTGGCCAAAGATAAAGAAGGTGCTGCAGACCCTTATCCCTCTTCTCTTCTGGATTAAGCCTCAAATTCGAAGCAAGACAAACACAGCCTTTATTGCTTTGAAAAAGAAATAAGAAAGAAGGCAAGAGCATTTAAGTCATAAGTAACTCTAGAGAAGTATCGAAAAATGTGTGGCACATTCACCAATCGCCCCAGCTAAACTCAATTGGCTTTTATTGCATTTATAAGCAAACTCGGTCACTTCCCAACAAATTCGGCTCAACACGAAAAACAGGGCCGAAGGCAATGCTTTTTGTAATTTAAAAGGCCCAAGTGTCTTAATGCTTGCTGGGTCCATTAGCCTTTAAACAATATCTTTGGCAAAATCAGACTAATTAAATAAATTTTTTTAAAAAAATTGCTAGATCAGCAGTGTTATTCAAATAATACTGTAGTCTCAATGATAGCAGGCACAACATTTGCCAAATACTGCACAAAACGCTTATAAGTTTATATATTATACACAATACACACGATGAAATTTTAAGGAACTACAACACGTGTGGACTCAATAGTGCGACTTAAGTACCACTCTTTTTAACTTGAAGAGGCCAGGACAATCTCCTATTGCTTGTGCCATCAGACTGACTGAGGTCACTCACTTCACTAATTGCATCCTCTGCTTCTTGCCGCCCTAGTTCTTGTCTTCTTAGATTTCTGATAACCAAGTCATCAAGGCTTGATTCGTTTGTCCAAGGAGGTGGAGTTATACAATCAGAACCACCTGGTACTCTTTGTGAGGAATTGTTATCTGGTGTTATCGGCAATGATGAGGCAGAATCACCAACCCTTAGATGTTGTAGAGTTGCAAATGATTCTCTCATGGCAGACATGGCTTCAAAGAAACGGGTGCATGATGCTAGAGCAACAGGAATTGGGCGAAGCATCTCCTGCACCAGGAATGTAAATTTAACTAGTTAATGATTCAAGGAAAAGGGAAAAAATCATTGATGTTTCCAGAAAACTTGAAAATTTTTACTGGATTATCATTCTTGCATTATAAGAAAATTAATCAATACTAAATCACTACTGTTTTCTTAAGCTTGACAACAGATTGCATTAGTAACCTAACCAAAAACTTAAAAAGGAAATAAAAATATGACCTCTTTAAATGTCGACAATTTCCCTTAATTATAGCAGTCCACACAGAGTTATGTATTTGAGAGGCGTAATTTAGATGTAAAACTGAAATGAAATTATGTACAAAAAATGAAAAAATTTGTAATGTGTGTGGGTTTGGATTAATGATGATCGATATTGTACTCTGACGTTGATATAAACAAACAAATGCTTCATGAGCATACCCCCCAAATTGATGGAGGCTCCTTAAAGCTCTGACTCCATTGGAAATCTGCAACTGATGCTGTCAAGGCTCCATAGTCACTAGCAGCTTTCATCAGTAATTCAGAAAATTGTTTCTGCAAAAAACCACAAAAGATGCACCCCTAAGCAAAACATATTCTACTTCCCGAAAGACTTGAGCACTGAAATAATTATCCAAGATTCTTCACGAAGTACATTAGAGACAACATGGCCTATGCGGAAAGAACATCAAAACACTGCTTGAAACAGGGAACTACATCAGTTGATTCAAAAGTCATCTAATTACTCATCATTTGATATTAGGCAATAATGTTTTATGAAGAAAGGCCACTTTACTCAAACTCTACACACCAAAGGGCAAAAGCCAGTGCCTTTTCTCTTTAATTCCAGGACACCATACACTTGAAATGTAAAAGGTGAGGATTTATGTCATGTTAAAATTATGGACTTAATAATTAATTCTAAAAACTTAACTGTCAGCAACTATATAGAAAAATCGTACTAAGAAGTAAACATATGATCTTACTGTACTATATATTACTTGGATATAGTAACTCAATGGATCAATCCAAGCACAGAGCCATATCATCTACAAAAGAAGAATATTTTACTGTCTTTAAGGAAATTATGAGGACATGGGTCAAACAAGTACAATGACAACCCATAAATTGCCAGAATTTGAACCTAAATTTGATTGGCTTTTCGAACATGTAATCACAAGCGTTGAAATTGAATCCACAGTCCCTCAAAACCAAAGTCAACCTACCTAAATTTTTTACTCCAAATTCAGAACTCTATAAATGTTTCTTGGAAAGTGTGATCTAACTAGTTTTAATTCAGAGGTAATCTAACTTGTCGATTCACAGTCAACAAAACCAAGTTTCTAATAAATATGAGATTCCACTCTGCTTTGGGGAAAAAAAATGCATTTCACTCGGTCACCAGCCTGATATTCTGCTTCCACAGGAATGCAATCCAGTGAATAGGGTTGTTGAAGACGAGCTATAATGCGATCCTGGCATCATTTACAAATAGAAGAATGTCAAATGAGATAACGAGAAGGCAATAGAAAATAATATTTTTGGACAAAGCAAAATTTCTTCTAGTGACGAACATAGTTCTAGTTGCAAGTTTCATGATTGATAATAGATCTAAGTTCCATACTGATGGACTCGTATAAACAATATACGAATATAATTCCCATTTTCCCATATGGCACACAGCAAACTTCTACGCATCTCATAAAATTTTGCAAATTTGTAATGTTCGATTCAACAGTTTCGACTTCATCCTATCTAGATACCACAACAATTTCAGTAACCAGAGGAAGAAAACAACTATTATCTCCACGAGGAGGTATCTCATGAACGAAACTGCAACCTCTATCACAGAGTCCATGAAACTTCAGCATATTCAAGTAAAAAAGCCAGCAATGCTATTAGATAAATTACCTTATTCTGAATAACATCTTTCAGTATCCTAGTGATCCTTGAGAGAGTTTCAATCTTCTTTTGCATTTCACTCACATGTGTCAAATGTGCCACATTTTTATCATCCTAAGATCCAAACATATAAACCATGAAGCAGCTCAGCAACAAAAACACCAACAAGCATCCATTGATGATCACAAGTGACCTTAATTCATTTTTCAGCATTATCTAAATACAAAATAATCCACCTTTCGACCTTGAAGTTCCACTTGCAGATCAGCTATCTTTCTCTGTACAGCTGTTAGCTCTCTTAACACTCTTATCAAGTCATCACCTTTTTCACTATTAGCGCATAAGTTTTGAAGCTCTTCCTACATAACAATCCCAAGTTCAAAATTTGAAGCATGCATATGAAAATCGAACAACCCATTAGAAAACCCAACTAATTTAAACAACCAATTCCAGTGGGTTACAATTTACAAAAATGTCATATACTAATCAATTACATTCTTATAAAACGTAAAAAAGGAAAAAAATCTGATAAAACATAAATGGGCCTTTTCAATAGTACTTCAAAAATCTAAACAAATATTGATAAGCTGAGGATGAATGCAAATAATTCGTTAAAAAAAATGTGGGCAATTGAGGAAGTGGGTACCTGAGAAGGAGGTGGGGCGACGGAGAAGCCAAGATCGGCAGCGATGGAGAGAGCATCGGACATGCCTCCGATGCGTCTAAGAGGTTTCTTCCCAACCCAGGTGCTGCCCGTGTCACTCCCCATTGACATTTTCCTCCAACCCAAACACGGTCTTCTTTTTCTCCAAAAGCGTCTTGCTGATATATCGGCTGATTGGGGACGCGGCCAATAGAAATTTTGAATTACCGTCGACGGCAAAAGCTTCTACTTTACTGTTGGGTGAGTTTGAAATTATCAGACAAGTCCTGTTATTTTGAAATAATAAATAACTTTACAATATACCACTTGTTTAACAGTTGCCGCTTTAGTTACCACCCTGCCTTTCCGGGGCAAAAAAGGAAAAAACCCTTCGCATTTAGCCCAAAACCTTCAGGGGCCTAAACAGGTTTTGGTCCAATAACTAAAGGCCGAATGGACCCACCAAATAAGGCCCATAACTATTGCTTCACAGTTACCACCTAAATTCTTGATTCTAGGGTTTTATTTTTCGTACTCTGTCTCCCCTATATAAGCCCCCTTCTCAGCCTCCCTCATCAATCTCTATCTAGGATTCTTAGCTTTTTCCACTTTAATTCAAATGTTTAGCGTTTGAAAATCGTTTTTTTTTTTTTCACCAGGGCGTTTTTATTAAGAATTTATCCCGATGAGGAAGCAGACCCAATTGATAGGAAGTGCCGTATGACACTTATAAACAGCAGCGGTAACGTTCAGGATTCCCAATTCTTCCCATCCACCAATCACGTACTCTCTGATTCGTCTTCCTCACGGGATTCGCTCTCTAAGGGTTCTGTGATTGGTCGGGACCTTTTGGGCTTTCCTTGTTCTTCCGCTGTGTGTGTGATTTGAAACGGGACCCTGAGGGCGTTTTTCTGCTTTTCATTTTATTTATTTATTTATTTCACCAGGTTCAATGCCACGTCGCCGGTAGCTTACGAGCGTTGACCGGCGATGCTATGATTGGACCGAAAGCAATTCCATGTTTCGCTTTGCTGATAGGAACCTGTGGACTCCAGCTTTCGTTAGTCTACGGAGCCGTTTATGGCGATTACATTTTTAATATTTATAAAAGTTAGCTTAGCTTCTTTCAAACTTTAGTCGAAGCCTATGATGATTATCGATCTTTAAGTTGGAATTACCGGCTGAATTTTGATTGATGTGTAAAAGACTGCTGTCTGAGGCTTCCCTCAACAATACAATTTTTTTTTCCAATTTAACACTAATTTTCTTTATATTTGAATTTGTGGTGGTTTTCGTCAATAATACATAAGTGGTAGTTCTATTATAAAGGATACGCAATTTATAATTGAATTCGAACAAAATGTGATTTAGTCCCAGAATCTAAATCAAGTTAGAAAATTTGAATTCCATGATATACAGAAAGAACAAAATCAACTGATTTCCTTTTATTTTTCCATCTACAGAAAAGATCATTCATGGGATCAATTGTTCTACAATCCTAACCTAGGCCACGTTAACATGGCCTACAAAAAATTGAGCTGAATATCTGCTGCATGATAAATGGACATAGAACTCAGGAAGGAAAATGGGCAGGCATGGTTAAACTGAATTGGTATGTTGCAGAAGGAATCAGCTTGCTTTAGCTGCTTTAATTATTTTGACGGAGACTAGCTCGCTCGCTATGTGGGGGGAAAGAACCTGTTGAGATTGAACGGCAAAGTGTAGAATTCTTCATTTCTGTTGTCGCCTCTGAATGTTCTGAACTTTACCCACCATGGCATTCCCCTATCTTTCTTTGATTTCTCAACCTCTAAGGTGTTGTCGAGGAATACAGCCACGATTAAACCCACTGTCGGTGGCGATGAGAATATGGTATTCAAGAAAGCATTGAACTGCAAATAACAAAATGTAGTTTGTAAAGCTGCTTGTGATGTGGGAAGTTCTAACAATTTGAACATCTATACCCACCCATCCAGCATTGGTATGGACAAGACCGTGGTGCTGGGGATTCCAATATTCATTGAAAAATTGTGGGATGGATATGCCGAGGAAGAGTGAGAGCCCAGTGATCACGAGGTTTCTCATGCAATTCATGTTTGTGAATTGAAGAAATGATAAGCCAACTGAAGCTGGAAGCAAGGAAGGATATGATTATGTCATTGATGAAGGGGAAGAAAGTAATGAAAAGGATTTCTTAGATGAACGTAATTCCGTACCTACTAGCCCAAAGAGAACACAGTATAATGCAGCAAATATTGGAATCGGTATAGATGCAAACACAGCTCCAAACTTTCCTGTGTGAATAAGATATCACATTTACAGGAAGCAATTTAATAAATCCCAAATTGCTAACTAAGAAAGGAGAAATGCATTTAGCCCGATGGTGTTATCAGAACAAGCCAGAGTACCATTAAGCAAACAGATAAGCGGTCTCTCAATTTTCACGTGTCTAAGAAGTAACACAAACCTAAGCAGGAGAAAAATATCATGAAGCCTGCAGAAATTTGAACAACTCGACGACTCCCAACTCGAGTCAGACCAAGAAGTCCCACATTTTCCCTGGAAACATTGGCATGACTTCTTGTAAATTCGAATTATATAGACAAGGACATAACATAACAATATATCAATGCAACAAGCTGCATACAGCTTATTACTAATTTAGGAGCGCATCTTACACAGAAACAGTAGATCCAGTGCCTGTCCCAAAAAGACCATCAAGCAAAATTCCAATTCCCTGCCAAAGGGACAATACTAGAGTGAGAGTTGGGAATACTTAAAGCAGATGGTAAGCATGATGCACGTGCCATAGGATGATGTAAGGGCAGTCTTGCTGTCTTTCTTAACTCATAATATTGCATATTCAATACGATGTAATGGAAAAAAAAAAAAAACCTTTTAACATCATTACTACATATTTTGTGCTTCCCTTCCTATACTCAGATTTCAAAAAATCCAAAATTCCTCTGAGCTAAAGCATAAAAAATCTTTCAAAAATTTTGACGAGGAATGTTTATATATCTCAATAAATATTAATCCATTCGAACAGACAAAACTCTACTTCTTTGGACATTCATAAGAACTAGGGCCTTATCAGCACGATTGCTCATTTCTCATGGGCATAATTTATACCACTATCTCTTAAATGTTGTAATGAAATTGAAAATATCATATGCCTAAGTAAATATGCAGAGTAAGTGACAATTAACAAAACCAGCTCACCTGCCAACCAATGCCACGGCTCAATACATAAGCAGGAGGTGGAGTGGCAATCGCCAACCGAGATGCAGCCTTGTATGCTCCAGTGGACTGCAGGTTGAAAAGCAATTTTATCAAACCCAGAAGCAATCTATTAAAAAATTACTACTATGATACTCCGAACAAGCCACATTTCAAACAAGTATAGCCAAAGAGAATATTCAGATGAAACCATTTTAGTTGAGTATAGTGTACCCTAGCATTTTGATAGCTAAGGATATACCTCAACCATAGATACAAGAACTGCAGACATCATAGCAAATGAATGGCCTGCTGAAAATGTTGGTGGGCCCCACTGTAGGGGATAGGGGAACTTGAACCTGAAAAAACAATATACATAAAATTGCAGAACTAGGGAAAAACAAAGTAATCCGAGAGAACTGTGAGTTGATTAGTATACCATGGGGCAGTAGATATAAGATTTGCCCTGTCAGTACGGCAACTTATTTGAGTTGTATATGGTTTGCCTCGATAAGCCCCACTGGCAGTTAAGATAACAGAGTAGATCCAAATGATTGTGACAGAGATTAATACTGGAAATCGTTCAAATATTGGAAGATCTCGAAATGGTCTCACATGCTTCAGGTACTGTGATGTCAAAAACCCATAAACTCTGTTAGGGAAATAAGCAAAAATCATGTTCGTAGATTTTACCCAACACGATATACAACCCACTCACCTGTGACAAGCCAATAACCAATAGCAGCATTGGTATCCCAATTTCCACACAATTTCCCAGCTGGAAAAAGAAAAATGTGTGGCAATGGTAAATTATAGCCAAAAAATGTGTGGCAATGGTAAATTATAGCCAGTTCTGAATACAATGAACTAATAATAGCTTATGACACAAAGAATGTGTTTTACATTATTCAGTGATCTTTAACATTCTTCTGGTTTGAACTGAATTGTTGTCGCCCAGGAATTTTTTTTTTTTAAAGAAGAAAAATTTAAATCTTAATAGTTTCATCAAAAAAATAAAGACCTTGCATCACAAAGTTGAAAAATCAGAATGTCATAACTTTTTTGTCTCAGCAAAGTAGCAACCAACATCAAATTCTTGTTTTTAAATAGCTTTCAAGACATTTTAGGTGTTAGGAATGCATAGTAATACGAACCAAAGGAAATCCCCGTTGAAACAGTCCCAAGCCAACTAATCCAACCACAGGCGCAATTCCAAGAGGACTGAAGAACCTGCAAGAAAGACCAGTATTAAAGTCAAGAATATGATCATACAGAGATGACCACTTTCGTCAATGTTTCTGCTGCTAATGTACCGTGAAAAGAGACCCCAAACTTGACTGTAACCGAGGATGATTTGTATGCTTGAAGCTACAATTAGAGCCCCTTGGATAGCTCGCATTGTTTGTATAAATCTCTGCAAACATTCACGGTGGAAAACCTCATTCAATGGATGTCATCAAATGGGAAAGTTTGATTTCTAAGAAGGAAACAAATTCGTAAGGATTTTCCAAACATTGTTGTCTGAACATTGGCAAACTTACTTCGTGATCATCTGTTATCCGTTGCAGTGAGGAGTCATTTATAATATAAGCTATGGGAATGACATACGCAAAGGAGCCTCCAACAACAGCTGGCAACCGGGTTCCGAAAAGTGCTTGGAGAAGTGTATTAATGCCAGATACAAAGAGAAGAGTCTGTATTACCCGTGCTTTGTCCCCCTGGTTGCGTAAGCAAGAATTAGTCAGGGAGAAAAAAGTGCTAAAATAGATGCAGGGAAAAGTTACATGAAAAGGCCAATAACAGACCTACCAACGTTACAGGTCCCACCAAGATCTTCTAGGCTAAAATTCAACCATATACAATAACCACAACAATGCAATCTACAATTGCTTTTGGACAAAGAAAGAAAATATGGTGCTAAGCAGTCAAGCTTTTGAACCGGGGAATTTTGACCTAGAGCATCATTGGTGGGACATGATAGTCAAAGTACAAGGTTTTCCACTTATCTCCTTTGGGTATGTCAGGATGCCAAGCATGAACATACTTGTGAAAAACGTAGAAATTGTGTTTGAAAGGAAAAAAAAAAAGTTTGACAGAAGAGGAGCTTACATTACTTCCACCCATTGCATGTACGAGTAAGGTAGGGATCATTACACTTGTGCCCAGCATCAGTATGTAGTTTTGAAATGCTAACAGAATAGTTTCAGCTGAAAGACAACGCTTTCATTGTAAACAAAGATGAGAGAGTAAAGAAATTAGATCAAACACGCAGACATCTAATCTTCACGATAATAAATGATGAAACTTGTGGGTTTTACATCCATACAATGATGCTATCTCTTATGAATGCTCTACAAGAACCTGCTTTATTCACTAAAAAAATTAGCTTCTAGCGATCATAACAATAAGGTCTTATCATATCTGCTAGAACTTGGTACAAAATTGAAATTTCTTTATTTATTACACTAATGCAGCAAAAGCCACTCATTCCCAATGCTCCTTTCTATGGTTTAACTACATTGCTGCTCCGATCATCCACCACATAATCTAAAGATTGCATGAGATATTGGAAGAATTTTCAAATCAGCATCAATAAATCATACTATACAAGCAAGAAAGATGTAAGAACTTTAAAACAAAATGTAATGAGGCCACAGTGTCATGATTCACAACAGATGCAGGAGGTTAAGACTTAAGATTGAGTGTAGGGGTATAATTGTAACTACAAACAACCTTTACCAAACCCAGCGGAAAGGAACATTTGAAAAACCTGAAATGTCGCCGTATCAAATGGAACCAAACTCTTAAGAGTTTTCTGCTTCATCATTTTGCAGTTACTAAGCAACAGAACAGAGTACCAAATAAACAAATATAAGAGTTAAAAAAAAATACAAACATATTCATTTAAAAAACTTCTTGCATCAAACTGACGAACAGAAGTTGCAGAATAATCTTGCTCTCCTCCGTCATCTTCTACTAATGCAGTTCTTTAGTGAAAGAGCAAATGTTTAGTTTTCTTTCTGGTGAGACCGAGTGAGAGCAATGCCGTTAATACAGGCCTCAAGTGAGACAGCAGAGCAGGGGACAAGCCACTAAAGACTGAAACAACTCTACTCAGTTTCGTCTACTTCAAATACCCACAACCAAAAGACAAGCCCATTTCTAATCTAACATCTTGAGGACTCATAAAATAATCATCACGCAGGCAACAAGAGATAATCAAGGAAAAGGAACGGACACGTACCCCAAGGAGGGTTAGAGTCTATGCAGTACTCAAGGTCTTGAAGCTGATCCATTGGAGGGTGGCTATACTCTGCCATTTGCTATAACTCTTTGAGAAATGAACCCAAAGTTTAAGCAGAGATGAAGGAAGATGAAGATGAAGATGAAGTAGAAGAAGAAGAAGACGAGGAAGCAGAGTAACTGAGGACAAAGTAAAGTACAGATATAAAGTGAACTAAAGTTGGCATAATATTAAAAAGAAAGGAGAAAAAAAAAAACACAACCCCAAAAAGAACAATATGCAAAGCAAAGGAAAACTTCCCCGATGACGCCCCTCTTCTGTCGTCGAGAAGCATGTTTTTGAAACTAGTGTCATAACTGCATTCTTAACCTTCGTTTTTAATTTATCTACGAAATTGCCATTCAGGTCAGGTCCACTATTTTTTCCTGAATAGTCAATCGCCAAATTTGAGTTTACAACATCATCCAGTGCCTTCTTTTGTAATTAAAAAAAAAAAGAAAAAAAAACTTTTTAAGGTAGTTACTTACTTCCTTTCATAAGTCAGCCCCATTGTAAGCATTTGACTCTAAAGTAAAGAACCGAACTAAAAAAAGAATGAATTAAACCAACCCGTTTGATTTTTATTTTAGTCCCATTTTTAGTGATTTTCGTTTATTCTATGCGGGTGAATTGAAACACAATTTGAACCGATTAATTTTTAGTTTAGTTCTGTATAATTTGTCAACACTTAAAAAACGACACTGACTCATAACTCAACTCTATAATATTGAATATCTTAATTTAATGCTTAAGTACTACTTAATAGAATACGGCAAGTTAATGCTTAAATGACACGTCCATTACTATTATTAAGCCACAAGCTAAATTAAACTCAGATCGTGATATTTTCATTATATACATAAAACAGACGGATATGTTTCATAAAGTGGTGGTGTCAATGTTACATTTCGATTGAAATAATTAAAATCCGTTTTTGTGAAATAAAGAAAATACTAGAATGAAACCAAATATATATATATATACTGTACAGATGGAGTGGGGTCTAAATTCTAAAATGAAATAAAAGTAAAAGTACAGCCGAACTGTTTTTTTTTTAATTATATGAGATTAATGTTCAAATTATAACTCATATTATATGAGATTTACAATTAATATTTATAATTAGATAATTATTAGGTTTAATTTATATTAATTTTTATATAACATTATTTAAATTTTATCCTTTTTAATATTTAAAAAATATTTACTCTAATCACATTTTAAAAGAGAAAAAATTAACTTTATTTAATAATTAAAAAAAATAAATCTTAATACATTACAAGAACTTGAACCATTGCGTTCACAATAGTAATTACAGGTTACTGGCCACTGGGTTAAGGCTCAGTTGATTAAATACGCAATCACCATGCCACGAATGATTGACAGCTGAATGCTACCATATCTGGAGGTACTGGCCCCACGTAATTATTATTCAGAAGCCGTTGAAATCAGCAATGGATGATGATCAATCAACGTGAGCCCTCCGATTGGTGGAGTAGATCATTGGAAAACCCACGGAGACAAAGCAAAAAGTGCTGCAAGAACTGTACCCATCGGAATAGTATATTTTCAAAATCGTTGATGGGGCAAAAAGCTTTTCGCTTTTGGTAGGTCTGCAAATGAAGCGCAGTATTAAATTTGTGTTTCAGGTGAAATTGACTGGACTTAAATGATATGCCAGGCGTCGCAGCTGTTTGAATACTTTTTCAACCGGAGATTTTTTGAATTATTAAAATAAATATAAATTAAAAATAAAGAAAAATATATATTTTCATATATTATATAATAAAATGTACTGTATTTACAGTATGTGTTGTCCTTATTTTTTAATTTATTTTTCATTTTAATATCTCAAAGAATTCTTTATTGAATAATGACTTGCAATTGCAGTGGTAGTTATGTACGTGAATAGTTGTATTTCCCAGTGCATTATAACCATCATTGTGGCAATGAAGCTTACAAAGAGCATACTTCATGAGTAATGTTACTCTCTAAATTATATTGCAAATGAGATTCAAATGTTTGATTTATAAAATCAATATGAATTATTTTTTCCTAATGTGTTGTATCAACTTAGCCTCTATTTAAAATTGAGATTGGATATTTAAAACTTAAAGGTTACAGTACTAAAATGTTTAATAAACACTAATTATTTTAATTTATAAATTAAGTTGATTTAATATTACACTTGTATAATAAAAAAATTATTATATACTTACTAATTTTATCAAAATTATTATTTATAAATTATATTTATTATATATTATTAATTTTTATTTTATTATTATAATTTTTTTAATAAAAATATAGCACCTCAATACTAAATATTACAATAATTAAAACAAATTTTAAAAAATTTTATAAGTTGAACCTCCTAACAGTCTTGAATCATTACGCAAAAATGCTGTCTATCAATTATTTCCCGACAATAGCCTCGGCACTTTGATCCTTGTAAAGGAAGCATGAGTTCGGTAAATAGAGTCTTCTCATATTAATATTGATGGGAGAATTTTAATTATGAAATCGGGAAAAAAAAAAGAAAAAGAAAAAGAAAGGCTAACTTTCAGGTTATATTATCTATTTAAAAAAAAATAAAGAAAACTGTATTTAATATTTTCCATGGCATACAGTTGTGTTCTGTGCAGCGAATAAAAAGAGAGGGAATATGTGCTGAACAAGTAAAAAGATAAGTGGGGCTGCAGGCCTGCTCTTGAAAAACGTAAAAAGTGAGGGTAAAATAGTGAATAATTGGAAAGAGAAGGGTAGATTGTTAAGGAAGGAACAGTGTAATGTGAATTTGTCAAATAAGTGTGAGGTTGCACGTGCGGCACAAAGCTTTCAGTTGGCACCTAAATTAAAATTCCCCCCACCCACGATCTTTACATCCCCCTCAAAATCCGATTCCCATGAAATTGAATTGATTTATGAAACAAACGAAAACCCCATCTCAAAAGAAACCCAATCATGTTTTTTCGATTTCTTCTTCTTCTTCTATTTTCAAACTTCTCTATTCTCAAGATAAGAATCTTTGTGCTCGTTTTATTTCTTAATTATAAGAGAGATTATTGGAAATTCAAATTTATTGTAATAGCAAGATGTATTTGTTGAGATATGCGTATACATATATAGTAAGATTTAGAATCCATTGGATGGTTTTATAGATGACTGGTGGAAGCTTTACCATATGTCAATCTATAATGCTCTTTCTTATATTTTTGTGTCAAAAATGTTGAATCAAAATAAAAAAATATATTAGAGATAGATATTGTTGAGGTTGAGCTTTATGTTTTGGTATTTGACTTGTTAGAGAAACTAATTTATTTTCTTTGATAGTTAAGTGTGACTCATTGTATGTTGTTCAGTTGATTCTAATATTTGTCATATTCGCATGAAGTTATTAAATATTGTTTATGATGTTGAACACTTACTTGTACTAAAGTAGAATTTTCAGAATTGTCATATCTTTAGGATTTATAATCAAACTGATAATGCTTTAACTTATTATATTTTTTTATTATTCTGATTTTATATATGGTTAGAGGTTTTTCCTCCTCAAAGGTCTTCTTATCTTTGAGACCTTTTTTTACCAAAAATAAATGAGGATTCTATTAAAAAAAATTAAAATGTACTATAAACAGATATGGTATAATTTCATTTTGAGATAGAATCCTTACTAAGAAGTTTAATTTACAAATCGGTTATTATTCTCCGCAATCAAACTCATAGGATGGTTTAATTGAGAATGATGTATTTTCCATTCCCTTAAAAATATTCCTCGTACTATGGACTATGGTAGTAATCTCAATTACAAGAAGAAAATAGTGAATTTGGAACTGGATAAAATTACACCTAAATATTGAAAAATGTAAAATCAATGTGAATTTGGCTCAAGGTCAATAAAGAAAAACCTACGTCTCAAGAATAGAAAACTGATTTGATTTGCTTTCCGGCCTCATTGAATTGAAAAGAATAAACAAAAGAAGTGGACAACTTTTTATTAAATAAAATAAACATGCATTAAAGTTCCATTTAGTCCATAAGCCATCGATATTAAAAAAATCAAATCCAGTATTTTATACTAGCTCATTTGGAATAACTTAAATCCGCACCACGAGCCAAGCGATCACTTTTCATCGCACTGCCGGAATAAAATTAAAAATAACAATCCCCATCCCTTATTACCAAAATGCCAACAATTAAAGTGGACAATCATGTAATATTCACAAATTCTAATTTACAGGCTCATACGATTAAATAAATAGTATCGAATGTGTGCCCTCTTCTTCTTCTTCTTCTAATTGATCACCCAACACTTATCAAATGAATCACACATGATACGAGGCATAATATTCGACCTAATGTTACATGCAATGATGCGCAAAATTTGTTTAAAAAAAATTATTATTATTATTATAATTCTGTTGTTTCTGATTGAAGTGGGAAAATTTAAACAAAATAAACAGAAAAATCAGTAAATCTTAATCTACTACTGCTAGTCTAAAACTTCATGCTGCTGCTGTGACAGTAGTACTTTGAGTTTCTTAATTTTGATTTCTCCGCCTTCTGGCAATGACCCACGTGACTGCTTCCAAAATAACGGAAAATGCTACCAAGACAATAAGATCGTACGCAAGCACACAGCAAGAGTCAAATATTCAGAGGGTTCAGGATGCCGAAACCTTAAAGATGTTGATGGTGCATAATATAATGATAGCGTATCCAACAGAATAGTCATAAAAGATCCACCAAATTCTGTACTCGTGCTCCTTATTTGGTCTCAATTACGACAAGAACAAGTAGTATCCCAACTGTCCTGTGAATAGAATGTTGGAAGCTATGAGATTTATTGCCAAGATTCCGGCCATACCAAGTGAGTAAGCCAAGCTTTGGCATATGTATGAAGTGAGCATAAAACCAAGCAGCATCAGCTGATTCGAAGACCTTCACGTGCCTGGCATCAAGAAGCCCCAACTAACCGTGTTTATGATTCCACGAACCTGCTTGAATCCATACTCGAGATTCCTCCTTTGGTTGCCGTAACTTTCCCGGGCGTAATATCCAAAGTAGCCATTGATTTGACACTGTCGCCGCCCCTGATAGGATTCATGCCGAGATTATTGTCCCCACGCACATGACCTTCTTGTCACAAGTGGCTCACCGTGGTCATGTTTTTAGAAGCACTATACATTGTCATGCGTATACTACCATCTGGTTATTGGAAAAGTCTACTGAAATATTGGGTGCTTGAAAGGTCAAGTTTCCCACTTGTAATAACTCGTCACCGGCTAGACTCGAGTACGTACTATGGTTACAATAGATTAAGAGCGATTGGGAGCCGACCATTCCTTTTACCAATTGGGTTTATAGCCCACGCAACCCATCTGGTTGGTTGCATGCCTACATGACGAAAAGCCACGTCGACAGTCTCGCCATAGCTTCAGTGGGAGAAACAATTTCAAAGCTTGCAAATCTGTGCATGCATGCGCCATATTTGTCGGAGTGAGAATGATGAAGATGAAGAAAGCAACAAAGTGAAAAAGCGCAATCGAAAAGATTCTCTCATGGATTTGTTTTGGGGTGTTTGAAGGCAGAAATTAATTAACTTTGATGAGGCAGCCATCGCCACTGCTATGTATCATAGTAGTAAACTAAATGCGAAATCAATTCCTTATGAACTTAAGTTTCCTGATCGTAATAGGAATAATAGCAACACAGCCAGGAAATTTCATCGATTTTTACATGTTATTAGGACACCTACCCAGGGCCGGCTTTAAAGTATATATGGGCTTAGACAAAAAAATTTTGTGGGCGTTTTTTTTATTTTACAATTTTAATACTTAAATAAATATAAAAGATTAAAAAATTTATTCGACTTTTAATTTATTAAAAAAAATTAAAATGTACTATAAACAGATATGGTATAATTTCATTTTGAGATAGAATCCTTACTAAGAAGTTTAATTTACAAATCGGTTATTATTCTCCGCAATCAAACTCATAGGATGGTTTAATTGAGAATGATGTATTTTCCATTCCCTTAAAAATATTCCTCGTACTATGGACTATGGTAGTAATCTCAATTACAAGAAGAAAATAGTGAATTTGGAACTGGATAAAATTACACCTAAATATTGAAAAATGTAAAATCAATGTGAATTTGGCTCAAGGTCAATAAAGAAAAACCTACGTCTCAAGAATAGAAAACTGATTTGATTTGCTTTCCGGCCTCATTGAATTGAAAAGAATAAACAAAAGAAGTGGACAACTTTTTATTAAATAAAATAAACATGCATTAAAGTTCCATTTAGTCCATAAGCCATCGATATTAAAAAAATCAAATCCAGTATTTTATACTAGCTCATTTGGAATAACTTAAATCCGCACCACGAGCCAAGCGATCACTTTTCATCGCACTGCCGGAATAAAATTAAAAATAACAATCCCCATCCCTTATTACCAAAATGCCAACAATTAAAGTGGACAATCATGTAATATTCACAAATTCTAATTTACAGGCTCATACGATTAAATAAATAGTATCGAATGTGTGCCCTCTTCTTCTTCTTCTTCTAATTGATCACCCAACACTTATCAAATGAATCACACATGATACGAGGCATAATATTCGACCTAATGTTACATGCAATGATGCGCAAAATTTGTTTAAAAAAAATTATTATTATTATTATAATTCTGTTGTTTCTGATTGAAGTGGGAAAATTTAAACAAAATAAACAGAAAAATCAGTAAATCTTAATCTACTACTGCTAGTCTAAAACTTCATGCTGCTGCTGTGACAGTAGTACTTTGAGTTTCTTAATTTTGATTTCTCCGCCTTCTGGCAATGACCCACGTGACTGCTTCCAAAATAACGGAAAATGCTACCAAGACAATAAGATCGTACGCAAGCACACAGCAAGAGTCAAATATTCAGAGGGTTCAGGATGCCGAAACCTTAAAGATGTTGATGGTGCATAATATAATGATAGCGTATCCAACAGAATAGTCATAAAAGATCCACCAAATTCTGTACTCGTGCTCCTTATTTGGTCTCAATTACGACAAGAACAAGTAGTATCCCAACTGTCCTGTGAATAGAATGTTGGAAGCTATGAGATTTATTGCCAAGATTCCGGCCATACCAAGTGAGTAAGCCAAGCTTTGGCATATGTATGAAGTGAGCATAAAACCAAGCAGCATCAGCTGATTCGAAGACCTTCACGTGCCTGGCATCAAGAAGCCCCAACTAACCGTGTTTATGATTCCACGAACCTGCTTGAATCCATACTCGAGATTCCTCCTTTGGTTGCCGTAACTTTCCCGGGCGTAATATCCAAAGTAGCCATTGATTTGACACTGTCGCCGCCCCTGATAGGATTCATGCCGAGATTATTGTCCCCACGCACATGACCTTCTTGTCACAAGTGGCTCACCGTGGTCATGTTTTTAGAAGCACTATACATTGTCATGCGTATACTACCATCTGGTTATTGGAAAAGTCTACTGAAATATTGGGTGCTTGAAAGGTCAAGTTTCCCACTTGTAATAACTCGTCACCGGCTAGACTCGAGTACGTACTATGGTTACAATAGATTAAGAGCGATTGGGAGCCGACCATTCCTTTTACCAATTGGGTTTATAGCCCACGCAACCCATCTGGTTGGTTGCATGCCTACATGACGAAAAGCCACGTCGACAGTCTCGCCATAGCTTCAGTGGGAGAAACAATTTCAAAGCTTGCAAATCTGTGCATGCATGCGCCATATTTGTCGGAGTGAGAATGATGAAGATGAAGAAAGCAACAAAGTGAAAAAGCGCAATCGAAAAGATTCTCTCATGGATTTGTTTTGGGGTGTTTGAAGGCAGAAATTAATTAACTTTGATGAGGCAGCCATCGCCACTGCTATGTATCATAGTAGTAAACTAAATGCGAAATCAATTCCTTATGAACTTAAGTTTCCTGATCGTAATAGGAATAATAGCAACACAGCCAGGAAATTTCATCGATTTTTACATGTTATTAGGACACCTACCCAGGGCCGGCTTTAAAGTATATATGGGCTTAGACAAAAAAATTTTGTGGGCGTTTTTTTTATTTTACAATTTTAATACTTAAATAAATATAAAAGATTAAAAAATTTATTCGACTTTTAATTCTTGAATTTTAATAGTAATAAAAAATATCTTAAAAATTTTCAAAAACCAAACCTAAAAAAATAACCAAGAATATATCTTTTTTACTTCCATTAAAATTATTACAAAAATAAACAAACAAATAAATAAAAACAATATTATTTTCAAATAAAATATTTAGAATAGCAGAAAGTTGAGATAATGAATTGATTATGAAATAATAGATATGCACTTTATATTTTAAGAAACTAATTTTTTCTTTTTTACATGAATTAATGAGTGTAACAATTCTCTTTGTAAAAAAAAAAGAGCAAGAAATCTATTTATTTATTGATTTTTATATTATATTACAAGGTTTTAATAGAAATTAAAAAGAATATTAAAGTCAAGGAATTTAATTTTTTTAGGAAACTTAAAAGGTAAAAAATTAAAAAATTTTATAGAAAAACTAATAATGAATGAATTAATAGCTAAACAATTTTATTAATTATATCTCTTGAACATTAAGGTTACCAAATATTGATTTTCTATAAAAAAAAAAAAATAATTCTTAGTTGTGGTATAACTGTTAATTATAAAGATATCTAATAGGCTTATCTACAATACATATTTTTTTTTAAAAAAATCTTTATTAATTAAAAAACTATTAAGAAATACTAAAAAAAATGAGGTCTTAAAAAAAATAGGGCCTTAAACAATCGCCTTATTGTCTATACTTAAAGCCACCTCTGCGCTTACCTTGCTAGAATTCCTTGTGTATAGGACTAGGAATAGGAAATATGTGGTTTGGACCGACTGAATTACTTTCAACAAGTTTATGTACACACATGTATCTGTCTATGTATGTATGTATGTATGTATGTATAAATATTTTAATTTAGAATCTTTAATTTGTTAAAATCCAAAAAAATTATTAAGCCATATAATTTAATAGAATAATAGTATTAAAAGTTATTGATATGGTTTCATAGTTTTCCGTACCTTAACAAAATCTGAGGTCATATATATGTATATATATTGAAATATATTAAATATTTTAGTTGAATATTTCAAAATATAAAATTTAAATATTTTTTCTTTTTATTGTGATAAGTTTGTTTAATGGATTGTAACCAACGTGGACTAAATCAGTTTGGTGGGTAATTTCTTGTGACAAATCAGACACTGAATTGAACTTTTTTTTTTGTTTTGACCACGAGGTATCCTGGGGAGGGTCTCAATTGTGGGAGACACCTTTAAGCCCGTACCATAACCCAGATTAGAAATCACTGCTCGAACCGAGAGGCACAGATTCTCCCAACAAAGACGACTTTCCTGCGACTCGAACTGGAGAGCAAATCCAGTCAAACTACTTAAGGAGACTTCGTTGTCAGTGAAGCCAACACTTTGCTGATACGCTGAATTGGACTTTGGCAACAGGTGATTCTATGCTTAAATTAAGGAGAGACGCGTTGTCTTTCAAGTATAAAAGGAGAAGTCCAGTGACTATTCGTGGTCTTTGACTCTCCGTCTCCTTTCTTTCACAGCAACTTTATAATTCAGAATTTATTCCTTAGCTTACTTTCCAGAATCTATTCATGGTCTTCAACATTAGCTTACTTTCCAGAATTTATTCCTTTGCTATTTTTGCTGTTCTTGATTGTTGTCACTAGGAGTGTACCTTCACATGCATCAGTGAATTGCATCCTCGAAAACTAGACTGCCATAGGCCTTTTATTGAGGGACAAAAACTCTTGGCAATACAACATATCCCTCGGTAATAACTATTTCTTAGGACCAATGGGCCTTTGGTCTAGTGGGAGAACCATTGCACTTACAATATTGAGAGCAAGGTTTCGAGCCTCCATAAAAGCATTATGAGGGTTAGTTTCAGTTCTCCCACAATTATCAAATAATTGAGTGGAGCTTGTCTATTCCTCATGAAATGTGAGTGAAATTGACATCCCTCGAATATTAGGGAGGATTTAAAGAAATTATAGGAGTTAGTTTTAGTTCTCCCACGATTATCAAATAATTGAGTGGAGCATGTCTATTCTTCACGAAATGTGAGTGAAGTGGACACCCCTCGAATATTAGGGAGAGTTTAAAGAATCTGGGCCGCGCTTCATAGGAGTACATGCCACGACGAAAGCCCCAATTGTATAATCTATTTGTAAATATTAATTGTAATATATGATGTAATATCAGTAACAGTTCTAAAAAAAAACTATTTCCTAAGGAAATTTTTCATCAGTGTCCATCGTGAAAATATTATCGGTAAATGTAAAAAACCCACAAGTCCTCGGAAAAACTATTTTGCACCAAGGGAATTTTTTTGGTAATAAAAAAAAAACTTGTCGAAACAATTTCAAATGATGAGAAAAAAATATTTCTTTGGAAAGATGTTACTGGTGATAATTTATTTCCAACGGAAAATGTTCTTCGGAAAAACTATTTTGCACTAAGGGAAATTTTCTCGGTAATTAAAAAAAAAACTTGTCGAAACAATTTCAAATGATGAGATAAAAATATTTCTTTGGAAAGATGTTATTGGTAATAATTTATTTCCGACAGAAAATGTTCTTGGTAACCATATTAGTCCGTCATAAAATAGTATACCTACCATTTTTTTTCGGTAATAAGAACAAATTTGGCAGCTAAACATATTAACAAGTGAATTTATCCCCAATCGTAAGAGAAAATTCCGTAGGTACAATTGTTAACTAGGAAATTTTTTTCCTCGCTAGTAAATATTTCCAAGGGAATTTCGACGTTCATTTCCATCGAAACCTAAATACCAATGAATGTTATTGATTGATCAGCTTTGGCATTAAGTGATTGGAAATATACCTTAATCCCTTGGAAATTATGGTTTTCCCTAAAAAATATAATATCATTATATTGATTAAATATTAAATGATTTTTGAAAATAGATTATTTATTTCCTTTGTTATCCTTTAAGCTATTCATACTCAAATTGTATAATAATGAACTTGAATTTGATGGAAATCATAATAATATTAACACAATCATCTAGAGTAATTTTGTCATTGTTCAACTATATGCAAAATGATTCATCTTAATCACTTGTTGTCAAGATTAATTAACAAAAACTTAGATTGCATATTCTTACTTCTTCAATATTCCATCAAGTATTTAAATCATCACTTCAGTTTGTTCTTCATCTCCATTTTCTCCAATAGGATCCTGCATAAGTATAAAATCATACTTTTTTTATTATACGATGCTATACTGACAATTAAAGAAAGGAAAAGATATTAACATGCTTCAATCATGACCTATTCAAATTTTACTAATTATATGAATTTGCATACTAAAGACACCAACTATCAAACCAGTAGCTCACCACTTTTTCAAATAGAACCTGTAAACATTCAAAAATTTTCTGCCATTGTACACTCAATGCATTGCAAATTTCCATTTACAATGCACCTAAATTAAAAGTAAAACAAGCCACATATATTCCCTCAAATTTCCGTTTCCCACCTTTTTGAACCTTCGATCTTTAATAACTTTATGAAAATATCATTATCAAAAACTGAAATATCTGAGTCCAACATTTATTATTATGGGTCCTTAAAAGTAAAGCAACAATACTATAATAGATTCATAACATTGCTTATTGAGATGTATTATATATCAATAATAAATTTCCATAATTTAACAAGATTTAGTCTTGAGCAAGAGAGAGGGGTGATAGGAATCGTCAACAACAGACAATTTTCAAAATAACATTCGAATCAAACATGGCAATTTGCATAGCTTTGGCAAAAGGATTCGCAATAGATCGATTGATTCAAAGTTTCAAACTATACAAAACTCACAGAAAGAAATCAAGCATGATTCTTATTAACTGTCCAACGGATAGCTCCTCAATAAGTGGCCATGAATCAAAATAGTTTATTAGGCTTCATTTGCTTTCCATCTCGAAAAGCCTCATAACATGTATATATATTATTATACTCATGCTTTTAAAAATTAGAAAAACAATATCATTTAATGCCTGTTTGGTATGGCTTATTTAAGAGGTATAAGTGCTTATTTAATTGTATAAGCATTTTTTAAAATTTTTTATGGTGTTTGGTTATTTTTTTAGTATAGTTTTTTTAGCTTAAATAAGTTTTTTTATGGTGTTTGGTTATTTTTTTAGTAGAGTTTTTTTAGCTTAAATAAGTCGATTTACCTCTACTAGTAAAAGTCCAAAATTTGAGCTTTTGGGAGTAGAGGTTATAGAACTTTTCTAAAAATATATAATATAAAAAAAATTACACAGTTTAATGGTTTAAAAGTACTTTTTTTATTGACAACCAAACACCCAATGACTTTTTATCCAAAAGCTCTATTGGTATAAGCTCTAGTGCTATAAGCTCTACTGTTATAAGCTCTATTTAATAAGCTGTACCAAACGGAGCCTTAGTCTTAAGTTTCGATACGGTATTAGAGCTTATGGCTTCTAGCTCAAAATCTAAACCAAAAGTTTCTCTGTAAATCTTCTACCAATGTGCAAGTTTGGTTTCAATCAAACTCAAAGGTGACAATTGCCTTCTGTGGAGTTCCCAAATTCTGCCCTTATAACCAGCCGTAGGCTGGAACACCATATCACGGATCTTGAGACTCCACCTAGATTTCTTAAAGAAGAACAAACTGAGAAAATTAGTCTGGAATTCCTAGTTTGGAAATCAAATGATGGACTTCTTATGACATGGTTAAAGGGCATGATGACAGAAAATGTGATAAGTATGAGTATAGACGAATTTCTCAAGAAATTTAAAGGATTATAAGGAAACTTGCTACTATTGGTAAGCCAGTCAGTGATGAAGATCAAATATTTCAAATTGCTGAGCTTTGGGGCCCAAATACGTAGATTTTAAAACGGCCATCCTCACTAAGCCGTCATATCCTTCTCTCAAACAGTTCATTTAGGCTCTTCAAAATCACGAGAAGACTGTTGTTTTCCCAAGGAAGAGGAAGGCAAAATTAACGTGGACTGTTGAAACCAAATTAATGGACAAGATCAATTTGGAATCCCCAAGAACCACTCTAAAGAACTTGATCTGTAATTGTGATTGTAATAGTTACTAAACAGAATTTAAAGTGAGTTGGCTTGGTAACTGAAATCAATCACAAGATAAAAGCATAAACAAAAACAGATCAGACACACTGCATAAAGGTTTATAGTGGTTCGACTGTTTTTTTGCCTACATCCATTGTGAAAAGAAGAGGAAGTTTTCACCAATTTCAGAGTTTACAAGATACAATGATGAAGAGTATGTGTAACTGAATGAATCTAATTCGGTAACAGATCATAGCACCTTTTTTATAACAGCAGAACCATCTAGAAAGACCCCCAAAAGACTAGCTCACATTTATGGGTTTCCCAGCTAAGCAAACCCAGTTGCATCCCATGTAAATAACAGAATTAGCGGCCTTTTGAACTGCTTAAGGAGACTTGTCAAGTGCTCATATAATATGCTACTCAAAATGCAAATGTGGTTGCCGTTTAAATTAGTGAAACACGTGATGTTTCAAGTGTATAGTTAATTTATCTAGCCGACACAACAACCTTGTCATACAACCTCTCTAACTGACATGCCAACACTCTCTCAGACAAGCATCTGACATGCCAAATATACTCATATATCTAGGTTTGAGCTTCAACCTCTTCAACATTCTCCACCTTAAACTCAAATCAGTTACTCCTGAGCTATAACATCAGTGTGGATTTTCACTAGCTTCACCACCCCTCTTAACATTCTAACCAAACAAAGTGAAGTTTAATGTCAATATACTTTGTCTTATCATGGTGCACCTGGTTTTTGCTTAAGCAAATTGCACTTTGACTATCACAGTGAACAACCACCTGCTTTTGTTCATACCTTAACTCTGTAACCATTTCTGTAAGCCAAATTGCCTCTTTAATGGCTTATGCTGCTGCAATAGTGTATTATGCTTTAATTGTTGACAAAGCAACAACACTTTGTAATGAGGCTTTCCAATTTATAGTACAGTGGTTGAGTATGAACAAATAACCTATCAGAGACCTTCTTTTGTCCAGATCCCCTGCATAATTAGCATTCACCTAGCCTTTAACATTCACTTCAGTACCCCTTTTGGCTCCATACACGAGACCATAACCAGTAGTACCATTTCGTTACCTTAGGATCTACATTACTGCCCTCCAATGTTCCTTACTTGGATTTGCCATATACCTACTCATAACACTTACAGCATAAGAGATATTTGGCCTAGTTAGGACCATTGCATACATCAAACACCGTACAACACTTAAATATAGAATTGAACTCATTTATGCCTTTTTCATTTTCAGTTCTTCAACATTGTTGGCAAGACAGTCTAAAATGGGCTGGCAATGGGGTCTAAATGGATTTTGAGGTTTCCATTTCAAACATTTCAAGTGCTTTCTTGATGTAGTTATGCTGTGATAGCCTTAAAATGCCTTTCTTTCTATCTTTAATCAAATCCACTCCAAGGATCTTTTTGGCTGCTCTAAAATCCTTTATCTTCAATGCACTTTTCAATCGTTGTTTTAATTCATTTATCTGATCCATATTTTTGTAGACAACAAATAAATTTTACAATCTTCTCCTAAGTCTTTATTATATACACAACAATCAAAAGAACACATTTGAAAACTATTTTCAACCATGAACCTATCAAAGCTCAAATACCGCTGTCTTGGGGATTGTTTTAGTTCATATAAAGACTTATTTAGATGACAAAAATGATCAGCATTTTCTAGATTCACATAGCTTTCTGGTTGCGCCATTACAATCATTTTATCTAATTCACCAAGAAGAAAAGTAGTCTTAGCATCCATCTGCTTTAGATGCATGTCATTTACTACAACAAGTGCTAACAGGATCCTCAGGGAGGAGTGTCTCACCACTGGGGAAAAAACTTCATTAAAATTAATGCCCTCATTTTGTGTGAAGCCTTTGGCAACCAACCTGACCTTAAATCTTTGTGGTTCGACCCCTGATATTCCCTTTTTAATCTTGTATTCCCTCCTTAATCTTATAAATTCACTTGCAGCCAACCACTTTATTCTTTATTGGTCTTGGTATCAAATCTCAAGTATGGTTCTTAATCAATAATTGCATTTCCTCATCCATGGCTGCCACTCATTTCTCTGAGTCCTTACTACTGATAGCTTCAAAGTAAGTTTTTGGTTTATTAGTTTCAATGCCTTGTCTTGCTGTTAATGCAAATGCAATCAAACCCGCATATGCATATTTCTTAAGTAGCTTTATTTCCATATTTTTTTGTCTCTCACCAACTGATAATCTCTAACATTATTATCACCCTCTGATTTTTCTTCTGGTTCAGGGACATCCCTGTCAAGTACATGCTCAGGCCCTGTTCTTGGATCACATTCTGTGCTTGAGCTTGGCAACTCTACCTTAAAAGAGATCTTCTAATCATTTCCCTCATGTTTTACAATAGTTTGTTTTGCTGAGACTAAATTCTAGAACAGTTTAGACTCATTAAACATAATATCCTTACTGATTATGGCTTTTGATGGCCTTAAATTAGTATACTGGAACTTATAACCCTTCACCCCAGCAGGATAATCAAGAAACATACACTTTAAGGCTCTAGGCTCTAGCTTCCCTTGTCTGACATGTGCATCTACTGGACAACCAAAAACTCTCATGTGAGAATAATCTGCTGGTTTACCAGACCAGAGCTCATAAAGAGTCTTGAAATTAATTGCAGAAGAGGGGCTCCTATTTACTATGTAACAAGCTGTTGATAGAGCTTCAGTCTACATGGTCATAGGTAACTTTGAATAAATAAGCATACATCATACTTTATCAATTAGGGACATATTCATTCTTTTAGCTAATCCATTTTGTTGTGGAGTGTGTCTTACTGTCTTGTGTCTAACAATATCATGTTCAGTGCAGAAATCATCAAATTTCTTGTTACAAAATTACAAACCATTGTCAGTTCTCAGCCTTTTAACCTTTCTGTTTGTCTATGTTTCAACCAGTGTTTTCCAAGCTTTATACTGTTCAAAAACATTTTCTTTTCCCTTCAACACAAACACCCAAACCATCCTAGAAAAATCATCAATGAGATATAGGAATTAACTAGCTTTACCTAAAGAAATAGTCTGTGTTGGCCCCCACAAATTAGCATGGATATAATCTAGAGTTCCCTTTGATACATGAGTACTAGTACTGGATTTTACTCTTGAAGACTTTCCTAAGACACATTCTTTACAAAAACTCAAGGCCTCTATCTTATCCTGACCTAAAACCCCATATTTTGATAGTTCTTGCAAACCCATTTCACTCATATGGCCCAACCTCAGATGCTACAACATTGTGTTATCTACATTCTGGTTTGTAACCTCAATTTATCTTGTAACAGCTAACCTTTAAAGGACATACATGCCAATGTTCATATTTCTCTTCATTAACACCATTAACCATTTCATTACTTTTAAGGTACTTGATTCAAGTCTAACTGAACACCCCATTTTATTAAGCATGCCTAGAGAAATAAGATTCCTTTTTAATTCAGGCACATGTTTCACATCTTTCAACTTCCTAACCATGCCATTAAACATTTTCAGTTTAATTGTGCCTCTGTCAACTACCTTACAGCAAGCATCATTTCCTATTACAATTATTCCACTATCATAGGCTTCATTATTCATGAAAAGATTTTTGTTAGGCCATATATGAAAGGAACAACCAGAATCCAACACCCAATTACCTTTGGCCTGGCCATCACTGGCAATAAGAACTCCAGTAGAGTTATAATAATCATAATCTTATATTTTTTTATGCAACAACAACATCTCAACTCTTCTATATTGTATCTTTATGCTTATTTTTCCTTTCAAGGCACTCCTTTTTGAAATGACATTTTTTGTGGCATTGGAAGCATTTCAAGTTCTTTGCCCTAGATTTGGATCTCTTTTTATTTCCCTTGCCATTTTCTCTCTTTTATGTTCTTCCCCTTGTAGTTAAACATTCCCTCTCTATAGCTTTTCACTTTATTGTAGCCTTGGAACTAAGAGTTTCCTTAACATCTACCATAGAGAGGGTTTTTTCTTCCATACATCAGCGTGTCTATAAGATTTTCATAAGAATTGGGTAGTGAGCAAAGTAAAATTATGGCTTTATCCTCATTATAAATTTTCACATCAATATCTTCAAGATCTAAGATGATCTTGTAGAAAGTGTCAATGTGATTAGTGATTGATGATCATTCTTCCATTTGTAAGGTATACAACTTCTTTTTTGTGGCTAACTTTTTAACCATTGATTTCTTTGTATATAAGTCTTCATGTTTCTTCTACAACCCTGCAGTTGTCTTTTCACCACCAACGTCTTTGAGTATATCATCTCCAAGGCTGAGAATTAAAATATTATGTGCTCTATCCAGTACATTAGATAATTTTTCATCAGTCACCTTTCATGGCTTCTTGGATGATGATGCTTCATGATGTGCAACATCAAGTCCTTGATGCACCAGTAAGGCTCTCATCTTGAGCCTATACGGATGAAAATCATTTTCCCTTGTAAATGTTTCCACTTCAAGCTTGGTTGATGCCATTACAGAAATCAAGAACTTAGAGATAGGCTCTAATATCAATTTGTTGAAACAAAATTAATGAACAAGATCAATTTGGAATCCCCAAGAACTACTTTAAAGACTTGATCTGTAATTGTGATTGTAATCATTACTAAACAAAACTTAAAGTGAGTTGGCTTGGTAACTAAAACCAATTACAAGATAAAAGCAGAAACAGAAACAGATCAAACACACACTGCATAAAGGTTTATAGTGGTTCGACCATTTTCTTACCTATATCCATTGTGAAAAGAAAAGCAACCTTTCACTAATTTCAAAGTTTACAAGATACAATGATAAAGAGCATTTGTAACTGAATGAACCTAATTCGGTAATAGATCATAACCCCTTTTATATAAGAGTAAAACCATCTAGAAAAACCCCCTAAAAGACCAACTTATGTTTCTAGGTTCCAAGCTAAGCAAACCCAGCTACATCCCGCGTGAATAACAGAATTAACAGCCTTTTAAACTGCTTAAGGACACTTGTCAAGTGCTCATATGATTTCTTACTCAAAACATAAATGTGGCTGTCGTTTAAATTAGTGAAATACGTGATGTTTCACGTGTATAGCTAATCTATCCAGCCGACACAGCAACCCTGTCATACAACCTCTTTAAACTACTATGGCTGACATGTCGTCACTTTCTCACACAAGCATCGACATGCCAAATATACTCTTATATCCATATTTGAGCTTCACCTTTTCAACATAGACGTAATCAATCCTTTTTTAGACAAAGAGGAAGAGGTAGAAATTAAAAGAGTGGCGGGCTTGATTTGTTTGGTAGATGACCTCCTAAAAACTATGGCATAAGATATGACTATAGAAATAACAAACCTGGCTTCCAAAATGGCGATAATATAATAATTATAGAAACAAAAATAATTCAAATTACCAAAACAGAAACGTTCAGCTACAAAAGGACACCAATACAGAAGAGGCCATTATATGACAAATTTGTAAAAACATAACCATACTATTGATGTTTGCTGGGATAGATATGAATACGAATATCCTAAAGAAAAAAGGGGCTAAGCACTTGCCGCCATGAATCTGCAAGATAAACCGAATCAACAATTTTTGTTAGACTTTAGAGCAACTATTCACATGGCAAATAATCTAGGTATCTTAAATAGTGTCTTGCCTAGAGATGGCCAATGGGCTGGATGGCATGTGGCACTACATGTGTCTGTACTGCATGGCACGACATGAGTACGTTTCGATGGTGCACATTACACTACATCGCACAACACGCACTTGGGCTGGGTCATGCTTAGAATTTTAGGCATGCGAGTCTTAAAAGCATAACACGATTAGAGATGGGTTAAGCACGACACGATGAAAAAGCCCGCAATAAACACATTTTATTTTATAATGAAAGCAAATTTAAAATTTAATAATTTTACAAATAACTTGAAATTGAATTTTTTAAATTCATTTAATTCTTAGTTTAAAAAAATCATAATAGATTTATATTTATAATTTATTAAATAAATAATTGATATCAAGATTTTGGGTAAAAGCTTGTTTAGTCCCTATATTATGAGTTTAGTGCCCATTTAATCCCTATATTTTTAAGAATATCTCAAAACGTCCTTACTATTAAATATTGACACTTATGCCATTATTTTTTATTTTTTAGCATGCTTTTACAATTTTACACTCTTACAGTAATGTTTCTTTTTTAGATATTAATAAAAAAATTAGATTATCAAATTAAACACAAAAATAAAATAAAAAACAAAAAAGATATATATTAATTTTTGTGGAAGCTCATGTGTGTCCAAAAAAAATTAATTTTGTAAAAAATTATGTGTGTCCAAAAAAATTAATTTTGTAAAAAATTAAGTTATCAATTTTTTAAAAAAATTAATATTTTAACTTCTCAACAGAGTGTTCCACAAAAATTAATATATATTGTTTTTATTTTATTTTTTAGTGTTAAACTGGTAATTTAATTTTTCTTTTTAATAATGTTTAAAAAAAGGAACATTATTGTAATAGGATAATATTGTAAAAATAAATCAAAATGAACAAAAAGTAATGGCAAGAATGTCAATAATTTAATGATATGGATGATTTGAGGTATTTTTAAAAATATAGGGACTAAACGGACACTAATATCAAAATATATGGACTAAACGAACTTTTACCCCAAGATTTTAATGAATAAAATTATAAATATCATGATTTTATAAATATGCATTAAGATTTATTGTGAACTATGATTTACGACTCTATGTAAGATCAAGTAAACAATTAAGTTAACCTTTAAGAAAAATTTATTATTATTATTGTTGTTTTTAAGTATTAAAAAAATATAATAATATAAGGTCAAACTTAGCAATTAATATGACATTCTCTTACTATTATTTGTTTATTATTATTAAATATGGACTTGAGTTTTGAATTTGCGATTCTACTAAATTTGAATAAAGGCATAGATCTAAAAAAAATATAAACTTAAAAAAAGTATGTCAACAGTTAGGCATGTGCTCTTAAAAAAATTTTAAAAAAGAAAAAAGATTATTGGGCTTTTTTTTCTTTGGTATGGCGGTATGGCACAGCCCACGGTACAACATGTGTTTTGGGTTGGGCTTAAAGAAAAAAAAAGAGTAGGCACGACACGAAACATATAATGGGCACGACATGACACAGACACGAGCATGCATGAGCCTTGCTTTGATGTTGGCACGACCCATTGGCCATCTCTAGTCATGCCCTACAGAGGATTTGACAAAATCTTTGTTGATAATGGACAAGGCTTGCAAATATCTCATATAGGCAATAAGCGGGTAGAAACGAATAATGGCAAATTAGAATTAGATAATGTTTTAGGTATACCTCATCTAAAAAAGAATTTAATTTTTTGTTAGTTAATTAATAAATTATCATAAAGTTTATTTGAATTTAAAATTGATGATTTTGTGATTAAGAACAAAAACAATCAGGTACTGCCCAAGGACGTAAGCAAGGTAAGTTGTTTGTGTTAGAAAATGGTTGCAATGCTGCTCTAACGACAAGAGATTATGATCAATACAGGTTGTGGTAGAAAAGATTTGATCATGCCAATTCAAAGATTCTGCAAACTTTAAAAAATCATGGATTAATTAGCTTTCTTAATTGGATAAAACAATAAAAACTGTGTTTCATGCCAATTAGGCAAAAGGCATGAGTGTCCATTTATTTTGTGTAATAAAAAGTCAGAATTTCCCCTTGATAAAATACATTGTGATTTTTAGGGTCTTATTCCCATCAATTGAACATAAAAATTTTGTTTTTATTGCTTATTTGTTGATGATTTTTCATATATTTACTGGTTATTTCTGTTTAAACATAAATCTGACTTCTTTGACTAATTTTTAGGTTTTTAGAAGCAGGTAAAAAATTTATTGGATAGAAAAATAAAAATCTTTAAATATTATAATGGTGATGAATTCAACTCAACATTATTCATACATCACCTTGAACAATGTAGCATACAAAGAAAAATTTCATGTCTTATACACCCGAACAGAATTGCGTTGTTGAAAGGAAGCATAAGCATATTGTAGAAACTGCTCTGACAATGTTGTTCTATGCTTCACTAACTTTGTAATTTTAGGTTGATGTATTCTTTACTATTGTTTTTGTTATTAAGAGGATGCTTTTATCTAATTTGGACAAACAAAGTCCTTATTACTTATTGTACATAGATTACCTGATTACAACAACCTCAACATTTTTAGTTGTAGATGTTTTCCTTACTTAAAAGGACTATAACAACATCAATTTTGACAAAAAGTCTTATCCTTCTGTCTTCATATACTATCGCCCCTTACATAAGGAGCTTAGATGTTTACAACCATACTCTTAATGAGTTTACATCTCTACGCTTGTTGTTTTCAATGACAATGTTTTTCCTTTCTCACATAAACAAACAAATTGTATTGTGTAGGAACTGGAGATATAACAACTTTTCTAGATGCTGATGAGTATATATCCACTACAAGTCTCAATAATGCCAAAATTATGGATCCAGAAAGTCATGTTAGATTTTCACCATTTTTGGTCCCTCACAACATGTTGACCTTACATGACTTTTAACAAGCTGAAGCATCACAATTTCACCATGCACCAAATGTTGACAAAGCTGATATTACCTCAAACCATATTGTCCAAGATAGGTCATTTGATAGCTCACAACATCAAGATAGTGGTAGCCCCGAACAAATATCTAAATCCAATATTAACCCTTATAATCAGGCTTCCTTACTGAATTAAAATTGTGGCAATTATGGGAATGATTAGCTCATCTCTTTATCAAATCAAAATTGCAATAAACCTTCTAGATAATCCGAATATATAAACGAAAGATGTGTCCCTCTCCTTGACATATCAGATACGTTATTAGTTGATCTAGTCTACCAACCCAGATAGAAACCAACACATATAACATAACCACCTTTACATTGAACATCCATCCTAAGACCACCGAGAACAAACTTAAAATGAACCTCAACATAGCTCTTTAAGTTCTGCATCTCCAAACTAAGCCAAAAACTTAAAACCAACCCCAACATAGCTCTTTAAATTCTGCATCTCCAAACGAAGCTAAAAACTATCAAATCTACCCTCCAAAGTTTTGTTTGGGTAGTTGCCGTGAAGGGAGAATTGACTACCTTACATCATAATAAAATTTGGATCCTTGTCTGTCACCTTGGAAACATCAATGTTATTGGTTCAAAAGTGGGTTTACTAGATAAAATACAAGGAAAATAGAAAAGTGAAACAAAATGTAACTTTAGGTGGATTACAGTAAAAAAAAAAAAGAATTGTGTATTTTTGAAAAAAGTTGGAAAAAACGGGTGGACGGTGGATATTTTCCCAAACCTGATTAAGTTCGGACAGATCAAATTTGGGTTGGAGTTTTTGTACACATTGTATATATAGGATTTTAATCTATTCAAGTATTCATACAAAAACAAGAAATTCATATTTTTTATTTAAGCTTACAAGGAATTAAACAATTATGCTCTAAATTTTCAATACATGAATTTTTCTGATTTATTATTTATAGTACCAATTATTAACAATACCATAAAAAAATTAGGTTTAAAGACTTGAAGCCTTAGGGCTTAGAGGAACTTGGAGCAGTAGATCTGATCAGTGGTGATTGCAGGCTGCGTCAGCAGTCCGTGAGTGTTGCGTCTCAGTGTCTGTGTCAATTTGGTGAGTGCTACCATTGCCTGCCACTGCATAAGTGAAGTGCTGATGTCATTGTGTTGTGTGTGTGAACTATGAATTGTTGCTGCCGCTATGTTGTGTTTTGTGTGTGTGTGTATGTTATGTTTCGGCTGCTGCCGGTGTTTGTAAATCGTAAGTTTGTGGTATTCAATGTTAATTTAATAGAATTAGGTTGGTTTTATTTATTTATTTATTTTTAGAAGGGGCCAACTCGATCGGTTTTTCAGATTGGATTGGGTGAATATTTAATCAAATTGGCCAAAATGCATCTGATCGGGTTTTTGTCAGTAATTTGATCCAATTCAAACATGATATCTTTTTAATCGGATTGGATATTTTATCCAAATCAATCCTTTTCCCATGTATAAATAAGCTGAGCTCGTCAATTATGCCACGCCAAAGCAAATCCAAACGACTTTTGGGGCCACCAATTAATCAATTAGGTGGAAAAAGGCAATCTTATCCCATGTAACATTTGGGATAAAGTTGAAAAACTTTTAGATTGCATTTACTTGCCGAATTTAGGAATGAGAATCTAGAATCAGAATGAAACTTGCGTCTACTTAGTAAAATAAAGGGGAGAAATGAAATTCATTTTGATGGGCCCCACAGCAATTTGGGAATCAAGTATGGGAATTTGATTCCCAAGGGGGACTTGGGAATCAGACTCCTATTCCTGACAGTTCCCATTATGCCCGCATTAATTTTTTATTATTCCAAAAATACCCTCACTTTATATAACAAAAATTATGAAAAGCAAAAAATTAAAAAAAAAATCCCTAAAACCTAAACTCTCTCGCCCGTGCCTCCCAATCGAATGCCATCAGAGCTGCTTCCATCACCATCGCGGCCATCACCATCTTTATCGTTGTGGTCCTCAACTATGGACAGTTGTTAGTCGCCGACTTTGTCGTCGTCTCGACTTTGCCCCCATCTCATTTCGTCTCTAATGATGATGGTTCTGATCTGATGATGATGCTGCTACTAACGACGATGATTGTTTTTGCCGTTGTTGTTGATGATAATGGCAATTTTGATTTTGATTGTTGTTGCTTTTTTTTTTTGGGAAATGGATTATTTTTTTTATGATGATTATTTGAGAAATAGATTAATTTGGTGATGATGATGATGATGATGATGATTATTATTATTATTATTATTACTATTATTTTGGAAATGGATTATTTTGTTGATGATGATGAATCAGACTATGATTATTATTATTTTTTCAAATGGATTATTATTTTGCTAACGATGATGATTTTTTCTTTTGATTATTATTATTAATTTTATTATTATTATTAATGATAAATTATAATTAATTAATATATTAACAATAATTTTAATAATATAATAATAGTAGTTATTATTCTAATTAACCAAGGGTACTTTAATAACTTGAAACAATTCAGCTTATTATGATTCCGATTCTAAAATAAAATAAACATATCAATCGAATTCCAATCCATTCCGATTCCAATTCCTGTGGGTCAAATAAACAATTTATTTTTATTCTCATTCGTTATTCCTATTTGAGCTCATTTTAATTTCAACTCATTCCAATTACCGACAAGTATACGCAGCATTAATTGATTAGCAATGTTGGGGATTAGGGAACACCCGACTACCTATCTTTAGAAAAAAAATTTAATTGTTTGACCGAACCACAAAAAATTATTATATAATAGCGGTTATTAACTAACTAAGTATTAAATTATAAACTTTTTTTCTGTAATTACTCATCATTGCACTTTGAGAAATATAAACAAAACAATTAATACTGGAATTACGTGAGGTCGTAGTTATGTTCCTACAAAGTGAAAGACTTGTATAGTTTTTTAATATTAAATTTTAGTGGTCCTAATAAATGATTATTCTGTAAAAATGGCAATGGTTGGCGCATACAAATTTTACTTTTCTACAAAATAAAAAACAAATTCAAAATAAATTTTGGGTCCACAAATTAATCCTTCACGCGGAGAAAATCAAATCCCATCGATTCTCTGGGGAATAAAAATTGGATAAAGTACTATTAAATACATTTACTTTGTTAAATATGTTGGGAACTTGGGAACATGAGACTTGTTTATCTCTACTTATTTAGTCTTCAAAATGAAGCTTATTTGACTAATTTTTATTTTGTTGGTTAAAAAATGTTTAAGCCAATATTTTAAAGTGAAAGAGATATTTATATGGGTAAGCTTATTAGCAAAAATTTTGTAACTTTTATTTAATTACTCAATTTTTCATCACCGGTCATTTCATTTAATATGGTTTGCTGCAATAACGGATCATGCTATAATGTCGTCAGCCCTTCACTTCAACAATGACCAATGACTCCCAAGAGAACAAGAACAAAAGCCTATATATAAATATACCAAATGCAAATTGATCTTCAAAGGGTTCCAGCTGGATGTGGTATTTTAATTAATAGTGGTAAATATTAATGGGCCTTTGGTCCAATAGGAGAAGTTTTGTATTTACAATATTGAGTACAAGGGTTCGCGTCTCTATAAGAGTATTATAGATGTTAGTTTTAGTTCTTTCTCAATTATCAATTAATTGAGTGAAGACAATCTCTCCCTTACGAAATGTGAGTGGATTAGGGAAATGTGAGTGGATTAGGGAAATATGAGTGGAGTAGGCACCCCTCAAGTATTAGAGAGAGTTTAAAATATTTGAACAAGTGCTTTAGTGGGTTAATGTATGGCGGTGGTCTCAATTGTTTAGTACGATTGTAAATATTGTAATTATAATATCTTATGTAATATCAATAACAATATGTGTATAACATAATTAAAAAAAATTAATAGTGGTAAATAATCCACCAAATTCTCTACTGGTGGTTCTTATAATTATTATTATTATAAATTAATTAATTTAACTTTCTACTTATTCTCTTTAATTAATGCACCAAAGAAGGTACCTCTTCCCAAGAATTTTGGCGGCTAAATTTCTGAAAGAAACCTGTTTGTTCATTTTTACACATAAATTCAATTTCAAATAAATAAACAAATGAATAAAAACTCCACTAACATAAAATTATCATTTTGTTTTGTTTATCTTCCTTTATCTTCTCACTTCAATCATCAAATACAATATTGTTATTCTTGATTGCTTCTCTCAGTCTCAGTTTCCAAAGATGAGAGGAGATTATAAATGGACTCCAAAGCTGAATTTAATCAGAACAGAATTCAACATCCCCAGTGATGTCACATTACGAGTATGGCCGGATGATCACGACATCAAGTCAGGGGAGGGTCTTAAAGAAGGAGAAATAATCTTCTCATGCAAACACTTCAGTGCAATTAGGTTCCCACTTCACCCTCTCATTCACGATTTCTTTTACAGACTCAACCTTACTCCTGTTCAAGTCCATCCAAACTCACTCAGAATCCTTTCCTCTGCACTTGTCTTAAACATCATCAAGGGCTGGGACTTGAATTTGTCAGACATTTTTAACTGTTACAAAGTCAGTGCAATAAAGGATGAACATGGGTTTTTTCACTTGGCTTCCCTTCATAAACGTGCTATTGTGTGTGGCAATCCCACTTCTGAGAAACGATGGAAGGAGCAACTTTTAATTGTGGGTGGTAATTGGTCTGCGCCAGAGCTTCATTTCCAGCCTATAAGAACAACTTTTGGGAGACCAGGTAATTAAAACCCTGAATATTGATTTTCTTGTGAAGTTTTATTGATTGGTTAAAATGCATGAAAGATGGTGTTAATTATTAATATTGTTTCTGAACATTGCTTTTAACCTCTTCATTTCAATAGACTGTTTAGTTCTAGAAAAATTCAGAATATTTACAACCAACCAAGGACTGTTTTTTTTTAAAACAAAATCACTTACTACGGGCTCTGTTAGGTTTGTTAGACTTGCATTTTTCGAAAATTAAATTATATACAATGTATACTTTGAAAATCTAAGACCTTTGAAGGAAAAATTTTGAAAAAAAAAAATTGATGAATTGTACATAGATTGGTTTTCTAGTAGTACTTTCATTTTAGTGCTTATGAATTGGGTTGTGAATGCAGCTCATCCAGCTTTCTCTAAATTGGACACAAAGAGAATCCAGTTCTTAGAGGAAACAGTACTGAGTTGCACTCATAATTCCAGCACTTTATTGAAAGATCATTATCTACTGGAGGTGTCTCGTAGGCGCATTGGCTGGGAAGGACTTAATCTAGATTCTGCAACACAGGCTGCTGCTGCTATTGTAATTTCAAGTGAGTCCAGGGGGGCTACAGAGACTTCAGGGTCATCAGAGGCAGCAGCGGAAGTAGCTGAAGTCAACAGTTCAACTATGAGGAAATTACCTACTGCCCCCTTGCCTTCATTGAAAAAAAGTTCTATTAAAAGTACACTCAATCCTATAGAAATACTCCAGAAATCATTTGAGACAAGGATATCTGAACAATGTGATCCTAAGAAAAAGAGAATGTCTACACTTTCGATCTCCCCTGCTTGCAAAGATGGTGATTATTATGCTTCTGATCAATCTCATAAACAAAAGGCTTTATACATGGAAAATGATCCGATGATGGAGAATTGGAGACCAAACTTGATCAAAGCCGATGGCAAAAGCATCTTGAAAGGAGACTCAATTGAAGATGACCCAGAAGTTTGTTTGGCTCTAGCTAGATGTATTTGGACGCCTAGAGATGATCTGAAGATAGTGAATGCTACCGCCTCTGAATTTTCATCAAATGCTCCTGTTAAAATTATGCAAGTAAGTTGTACCTCTTTGGTTATTATTCTATTTCCTTCTCTTGTTATTATAATGAATTTGATTGCTTTGCAGGGACTGTATTGTACTCTGGGCCTCTGCAAAAAGGTTCATGCGTATGAAGTGAAGATTAAAAAACTGGAGTCTGATTTAGCTAAGGCAGAAGCAAAGGCTGAAGAAGCTGACAGAAGACAATATGAATCTGAGAACCCTGCATTGGATAAAACTGGTGATGCTATGCAGGGCAAGGAGAGAGCTGATGCAAAATCTGCGAAGTTGCTGAAGGAAATTGAAGAAATGAAGAACAAAGTGAACGCGTATGAAATGAAGATTAAGAATTTGCAGTCTGATTTAGTCAAGGCAGAAGCAAAGGCTGAAGAAGCTGACAGAAGGCGACATGAAGATGAGAAATCGGCACTGGCTAAGATTGGTGATGCTATGCAGCGCAAGGAGAGAGCTGATGCAAAATCTGCCAAGTTGATGAATGAAATTGAACAAATAAAGAAAAATGCATCTGAAACTGAAGCTCTCAAAAAGAGAATCAATCAGCTATTGAAGGACAAGGAGGAGGCTTATAAGAAGTATTTCCAACCAAATTCTGGAGGAGTCAGCTAAGTCTTTCAGGGCTGGATGGTTTGAGGCTTTGAAAGATGATGCCGAAAAGACGTATCCAAATCCTGATGCTTTTGACGTTGCTTGCGGTTTCACTCCAGGCCAATACCTGGAAGATGATGATGTGTCATCTTCCCTTCATTTGAGCAAATACTAAAAATGCCCAGGTGACGATCAAAGTTGAAGTACACCAAAAAAACCACTGCAGATTAATCATTACTTTTCGAAGATACGTGTATTATGTATATAAGTATATAAGCTTAGGTCGAGCTTTGAAGAATTTCACTCAAGATAGACTTTCGTAATAGCTAGGGAGTGAATTTCAGTGTTTGGCTTAGGACTATGTTCACACAAATCAGATTTTTGTAATAGCTATGAAGTATATATGTTTTTGTTTATGCTTTCTTAAAGTTATAACATACCTCCCTATTCACCTGAATCAATTGATGTAGCTAAAAGGAAAATAGAATATTGAGGAACATGATATAGGCTATGAATATGATAATAAATTTTGGACCACTATCGATTTTTTTTTTTGTAGGGGC